>JAGFBZ010000292.1:1800000-2145000 GCA_018398805.1 Hirundichthys speculiger | reverse complement strand
TCTAACTACTTTCATTCAATTTAGCCTTTTTTGTGCTTGGAGATAGAGGATTTTAACTGGGTAAGAATTCTAATCTGACATTTTGATTTATTAAAAGAACTGTCACGGGAAATGACAAATGTAAAGTAAAAACATTTATAAGAATTTCTATTATTCATCAATGAATCGGGCTTCCATGTACAGAACTGGATTCTAAAAAAATAGCAGCAAATTCAGACATCCATAGATGAATATAATTCTAAGTCACTCCATCTTGAATTTCAATGTTAACGAAACAAATGCGAAAGCTGGTGTTTATATTCTAGGTCACAAAAAAAGACCCTACACACCTGGGATATGAAAAAAACGTCATGTACTCAGCTCCTTTAAAAAGTCTGACACTGATATCCATTGTATAGAAGTGTGTTGAAATTCAACACCTTACTTCCTTTGATGTAGTTACTTTGCCAGTCTTTATGAAGTTCTGGCATACATCTTTATGTGCCTTTAAGGATAAAGAAAGCAAAAAAAAACTTACATTTCGGACATCTGGACCTCATTCAGAAAGCTCACATCTGTTTCCAAAATACATTCTGTACAAAAAAGCAACCCTGAGTCTTGTCAGTGGATCGACTGCTCAGTTCTGGAAAGCTTTGCGTAATTTTTTTTTTTCCTCGTTCAGTGGTCCACCACTATAATGCACATGCTCCCAACGCACCTCTGGTCCCTTCAACAAATCAAGATTTGTTTGAGATTGCTCTCAAACAAACATAAACACATCAAAAATAGCTGACTGCTGTTTTTGTTTTTTTTTTCCTTCTTGCTCAATCACTGATCTGTGCATTTCTGCTGCTCGACATATATGAAATGGAAATCACTGTTGTGACAGAAGTGTATAGATGAAAGGAAAAGGGCAGGTGAGGTGTTGTGACGTGATGACTGACGCTACAGGCAGTGACAGTCTCCTTTACTGGGCCCACAACCCCTCTCCCACAGCCAGACCATTCCCATCTCACTCCTGCTAGACTGGCTGCTTGTTTAACACTGACTTCTTGTGTTTTTCCAATCAGGAGTAAATAGTGATGACTTCACTTCCTCCACCTCTGACCAACAGGACACGCTCCAATCCTTCAGTTAGGACCTCCAAGAACTCCATGTCTGGTTGATGAGTTAAAGGCAATTCCCAGTACATTACAGGTTATGTTCAAACTCCCACTGAAGTATTTCATCATTGTAGTGGTGCTGTGAGTGTTACCAGAGGACCTACTATGAACTATGCTCCTTTGCCATTTTATTGTTATAGGAGAAATATAATCCCAAGCAAGACAATAAAATATTTTTCTTCTTTGATGCCATCAACAACACTGATTAGTCCATAACCTGCCTGTAGAAACTCAGCTTGAGCATGCCGACAATAAAGCATAAATCTAACAGCTTTCTTGTTTAAAGATGAGATGCAGTTAACGCAATAGTGTTAGGATGAATAGAGCAAAGGTCTGATCATCATTAGTTGTGGAGGCTGCTCCACTACATCTGTTGCATAATGGTCACTTTGGAGTTAGGGCTATGTTAAAAAAAAAATGCAGTCAGACAGAACTGTCAACCAAGTCAAAGAACTTATATCTGATTGGTTAGTTAAACTTTAGCTGATCTGCCAGCAACATTTTAAAATTTATATTCTGCTGACAAAAGTGATTTTCTCTCCTGGTTTCTTAAATCAAGTGAAGAGTAATTGAAAAACAGAAAGTCTTGCCTGGCTGAGCGAGCAACAAGCAGCAGCAGCACACGCCTCAGGTTGCTCTACACATTTCTGAGACTGCCCCCAAGTGGCAGCAGAAAGCTACAAGAGACAGAAGTGAAATTACAAAACTGTGTAGCACCATGGCAGAGCAGATGCATAACCACAGCAGGACTTTAACTGGAACACCGGCATGCAACAGACGATCGCTAATTTTAATGACACCATTGCTTTTCATAATGTCTACGGAAAAAAAAAATGTTTGTGTTCAGATGTCAGCTTCTCTTCAGAACCTTTTATAAAACAGTTTATAACAGTTTTAAACATCAAGTCACTAAAAAAGGCACCGCCTTCAGTGATAAGGATACAATTCTCATCTCCATCAGGGTTCCTGGGAGGTCCTGGCATGTTGAGCAAGACAACCCGGGCATCATGAGACTTGTTGACGATGACTTCGTTGAGTTTGACGGCGGTGTGCATCCGCCTGACATTGGAGTGGTCCCTGAAGGAAAACAAGACACATTTTAACCTTTTAAGTGACTAGAATACTGTGACTTTTTCAGAGAAGTGTGTTTTTCCCCCTCACGGCCTGATGCTCAGCATGTCTCTGAAGCCTTCAGGTGTGGAGCAGCCGGAGTGCGTTGATCTATACTGCAGTGTCTTCTCTTTCGTCCAGGTCATCTGCACGCGCCGATGGTGCTCAGAGCTCCCACCGCTTACTACTCTGTCTCGTTCTCCTCCATCTGTGTCATCATCATCGTCTGATCCGATGCTCGTCAGACGCAGCATAGAGTTACGATCTTTAACCAACTGGGCCTGGTTAGAACAAACACACAAACACGGTCGCTCTCATCTCAAATCTCGATCGCACTTCTTGAATCTACTTTTCTTTTTTAAATACCTTATGCGATGCCTCACTCTTCAAACACTAATTTCCTGACTCTTACTCTTGTTTTTCTATCTCTCTGTCTCTTTGTACCTGTCTGTCTCTGTCTCCTCTGATGGCATTTGATGTGTGGACTCCAGTACTCCTGTACCTGGGGGAGAGATACACCTACAGACAACACACGGTCACCTAAGCTCAAAACACAAAACACAAGCTGCACCTACTCTAGTGGAAACACTGGAGCTTAACTACAGCGCTGGAGCTGAATTAAGGCCTGAGTCAAAAAGCATCTGTATTTAAGGGGGTGAGAGGAGGAAAAGAAAAAGATGGATGATCTAAAATTTAAACAGTGGGACCAATGACTGCTGTTCGTTCAAGCCAGCATGTTTAGCAAAACAGAAATTAAAAATAAAGAAGCATATTTGATCCAGGTCAGCGTATGTTTTTGGAGGAGATTCTTCAAAGAATCCTTCAGATAAAGAATTGAACTTTTCAATGATGAACAATGATTTGAATTCTGTGAAATTCTGTGTAATATGCCTTTAAAGAAAACAATATTGCAAATCTGAAATCATCAATCAGTCACAATAGGAAGCATGATTGCTACAGCCATCTTTAATGATATTTACTGAATTCAAATGAAATTGTGCACTCTTTTTCTGAAGGGTTCCACTGCTCATAGAAGGTTGAAGGTATTCGCCCAACTCTAAACTTTTCTACTTCAGACAACTGTCACTTTACTATTGTTAGGTCATACAAGGTAAACTTACATCATCAAAACTCCAGCGTACCCTCTGATGAGACCAATTGCAAAAGAGCAGGACATTAACTTTCATGACATGAAAAACATACTTTTATCTCAGTGCCTTGAATCTCCGCAGATACAGTTCCATGTAGGTGCAGTATCTGAATTTAAAGTCCATATTATATAGACATGTAAATGAAAAATACCCTCCATCAAATTTAAGGTTTTTACCTCTCAGGTTATTACAACAAACTATTTTGGTCCTTCCCATGTCTTAAAATTAGGAAATACAATTACAAAACAATTTTGATGAAAACTAAAACATTACATATTACACTGAAATAATTTTAACAAAAAAAAAAAATCTAAAAAGAAGAAGCAGCGCATAAAAGCACATCTCATCATGAAACTTTCTGACACTATGTAAACTTGAAGAAAGGGCCTTCTCACCTTTCCCAAGGTTGATATGCAGGAATCTTTGCTTTTCTAACACTACTGCTGATGTCTTACCTCTTTGGCACTCTGATGACAAACAGGTGGACACTCCAGAAACAGCACATTGTAAAAACATTTGATTTTGTAAAGGTGTTTACACCTGCTGATGATAAATTAATAAAGTCCATTTGATTTTCAGCACCTGCAATAATTTATCCTCTTCATTCATTTAGAAGCAATAAGTGTTAGTTTTATTACACTCCACTTGGCATTTGGTGTTGTTTTTGTAAAACAAACAATGACAGTGTAATATGTCATGTGCTGTTCACCTGAGGTTATTTACCTAATTTTAAGACATGGTGATTTCTTTAGATATTCTGATAGTTAACACCTTAAATTAATTTCAAAACAAAAACTTCATTAAAAACAAAGCATTTTTTCAAATGACTGCATTTTCAACACCACCTACTTCAGTCCCTTTCCCCGTGACACCACCAACTCCTCCATCTCCTGAGCCACAGCTGCCCTGCCCATGTCACCCTGGCATGAATTTGAATCTTTAAAACCGAGCTTTCTTGCCTTTTAACACTCGAAATCATTACCATATCTGGAAATAAATGTGTAGGTTTTAACAGTACAATGGAAATCCACATCCAGCACACACTATAAAGATGCAGTTGCTGAAGAAGAGAACTGGCCTGCCTCCAGTCATTTTATGATGATAAAGTTATTTTGTTCCACTTTAAAGATAGCAGTGGAAGTATAGCTATAAATTAAAATGAAACGTCTTGGCCAATGTTTCATATTAATGTAATAATATATTAATAACTCTTTACAACACTGTAGAGGGATCATGAAAAATAAAAACTATAACCCACTGTAGGAACCATAAAGTGTTCAGTCCAAAATCACCTGTGATTTAAAGTTCTTCTCTGTT
This sequence comes from Hirundichthys speculiger, assembly GCA_018398805.1. Lineage (NCBI taxonomy): Eukaryota > Metazoa > Chordata > Actinopteri > Beloniformes > Exocoetidae > Hirundichthys > Hirundichthys speculiger. Next base: position 2,140,280 of record JAGFBZ010000292.1, on the reverse strand, counting down.
CCAGTGGGGACCGCCTGACTGCCAGATATTTGGGACAAGCGATCCCTTTAACACACAGGCTTCCAATGCTAAACTTACCTCTTTTTCTCGATCTGATTTAGACAGTCGCATCTGTCTGAGCATCTGAGATCTCTGCTCCATCATCAGAGTCCTTTCATAGGTGTACGCACTAATATCACTGTCATGCTGGAGAGAGAAGACAAACATACTCAGAGGAGAGACAAGAAAACACTGTACAAAATTTAGCTTTACTGTAATGTCAGATTATTACGGTTCTATAATTAACCTCTCAACATTCATTGAGCTGGCGCTGGCTAAGTTTTTACAAACTGCTTACAATGGGTCAACACTGTTCAAACTAAGCAAACTTTAAGTTCTGGGAGAGATCTTCTTTACTTTAGTTTCGGAGGATGTACTTAAAATCCTAGACAATTTTCATTTTTAAGAATGTGTTCTACTCATTTTCAACATCATATAGCTAAACATAAGCCACAGAAGAAGATAACCGAATAACCGATGTTATGAGTTTCTTGTGATTTCCATTGATTTTTACTGGGAGCATACCATCTCAACTACTTCTACTTCAGCCTCAATACGTAGGTGATAGAGAAAGGTTGCCAGGTCCTTTTTCATCTGGATTGAATTATCCTCCATCTGAGCCACAGTGAAGATTCGCATCCCACACTTTCGCCACACCTGAAATAGATGGCGGAGACAAAATGAATCATAAGACGAACTTCAGCATACTTCATTAATCCAGTATACAACATTTCTTTACTTTGTGTTGACGTAAGAGAAAAGGCAGCAGCATCAGCATCCCCCCATCGTGCACAATCCACCAGACGTCAATGTAACCTTCTGTGCAAGGCTCATTGTTAGTGGGGAACAGAGAGATGTTTTTGGGCACTAACAAGGCCAAGTGGGCCGCTGTGGTCACCCGTACTGTGTCTGTAGGAAACAGAGGCAGTGCTGTTAGCCTGCAAGCTCATAAACTAAACAGTTAAAAAGAAACTTATTTTCCATCTTCATTGACTCACTGATGAAGGTCTTCCAGGACTGTGGGTCTTCACTTTGCCTCCAGGCGTGAGGCCAGCCCATCACCACAGTGTTGGGTTTCATTCCTCCGAGCCCACTGGATTGGATCATGTGGCTGATACCTTCACGTGGCTTCTGTGCCACTATGCACTGACAGAAGCCCTTCACGCGCTCTTTCTCCATCAGGTGCTTCAGTGTCTGAGAGACAATAAATACAAGTTCAGGATTTTCTGAATATCACCTGAAGATCTATAGAGCAAGAAAGCTTTTCAGTCATCTGTTGTCACTGCATATTTAAACCTGTTCAGCAGCAAGGGCCTCGCCGTAGCTCTGCAGAAAGTTGCCAGAAACAACAGTCCCAACAATGGTCAAGCCCTTTCCCGCCTTTAGCTGGCTGGCGAACGTCAGCAGGCGTGGAGACTTCACATGGGCGTCTTCATCCAGTTTTAGCAACACTAACAGCTGGGGCCTGGGGAAGAAAGAGAAAGAAGACAAGCGACTCTGTGAATGAGAGTCAACAGATATGAATCCTCCCCAAATATCAGAAACAACGTAGCTCCTACTGTATCATTAAAAGTCACCGGTAACCTTTCCCCACAGTACCTCTGCTGCCCCCTATTGAAACGCTGAACCTAATGCCAAATACTACGTTCCTTCAGAAATTAAGAAACAAATACAAATACAGATTCTATTTAGAGTTGAAATTCTTAAGCATCCATGTATGAGACTCCTATTAAGTGCTCAGTACCTCCAGTTTTTGGTGTGTGGTGGTCCCTCCTCTAATCTCAGGAGGGCAAAACGGGCAGCACTGAGTGACAGACCACGGATCCCATCCCCCCACTCCTTCTCTGCTCTGGAACACAGACAAAAGAAAAAATTAATTAATTAAACTAAAGTACTTAAACGCAAATTTGAACCAACTGGTCTTGACTGCATGCAGTGAACACATCTCCATAGTAACGTACCCATGATACTCTATATATTTGTAGATCATGCCAGCGATCACCATGGCAACGATCGCATAGTACCAAGACGATATGAACATTAGAGCAAGGCAGATAGTCATCCCCAAAAATGACAAGGTCCTGGACAGATGAGCAGCAGAGCGTGTCATCAGTGTTTGAAATTTTGAGTATGTTTGAATGTGAGCGTGTCTGTGTGCTTGTTGTACCAGTGGTAATAAGAAAAGCGTGGCCTCCAGTTGGGTGTCCTGAGGAGGGTCTGGAGGGCACAGGCCAGATTCACAAACAGGTAACACATCAGGAAGAACCTAAGAGACAGATTATTAGAACTGAGGTTCTGATGGCTCCTTCTCACAAACACCACTACAGACATATGCAAACACTGAAAACTGTCTTACATTGTAAGAATGGGAGCAACCATGTCCAGAGAGGCGATGAGAATCCCCAGTTCGGCTATCAGCGCCGTCAGCAGAAGGGCCCATGTGGGTTCCCCATTTGCTTTCCCATGGCCAAATACCTGCCAGAAATACACAAACAGGGACAAAAAAAAAAAAAACAAGAAATGTGAAAATATATTCAAACTGATCAAGTATTTCATTTGAAAATGAGCTAAGTGAATACTGTACCCACAGATCAATAAATAATTCTCTCCTATCCAGGGGGCTTATTGTTAGCGAAGGCACTTTCATGCAATATACCATACAATATCCTTTTCACCAAAGGCACTCAAAGCACCATGTCCATAATTTATCACCAATTTATACAAACCTTTTTTTTTTTTTTATTTTTTGTTTAAATATGAGATGAGCCTATCAGCCATCATTTAACGCTAAAATTCACAAACTGTCCCCAGTGCAGCCAAAGCAGTGACATAATTAGTTCCGTTAGGAAACTGACTACACTTTGAACATGTCATATTAAATGCAGACACAAACAGTCCACTCTGAAACTTCCATCACTATTTCCACATTGATATATTGTGGAAATTGTAATAGCACAGTTTCTCTCTCTACTCCGATGAGCATTTATACAGATGAAGGCCATGCATTTAGTGTGGTTGAAACTAAGCTGTCTAACAACTTAAAAGAAGTGTTGGTGAATTTGTGTCTAAAACACAGTGGATATGGGTAATCTAAAAAGATGAGTGGTATAAAAAATGATGGAGACTAAAAAATAATAACTGCAATTACTTGCATCACAGCTATCGGTATGAGATGATTTTTTCTACTTTTAATTCACATTTAACTGTCTAGTTTAGGAGCATGATACACTGGGTATAATATCACAAATAGGGACTGTCAGCTGTCTCCAAAACACCAACAAACCAAACACCAAAGGTACTGTGCAAAAAATATTGAGGTTTGGTTGAAGTTATAATGACCATCTATATTTAGTTTACAGCCTCTACGATACAATCAGAAAAGACATTGGTAATATTAAAGTCAGAGATTTAACTCTTTAAGATTGAGACATCCAATTATTAGGATTCCATTCTATTTTGGTTGAACAAAGCCTGTTTGCATCTAAGCGAGACTGGAAAATTAAATACGGAGGTCATTACAACTTTGACAAAAAAAAAACAAACTAGAAGATGCCTAAGACCTTTACACAAAACTTAATACTGAATATTTCTCTGGTGCTCTGCAGATTTTTGACTGCTATCACTAGCATATGGTATGACATCACATGCTGAGCATCACATACTCAGGATGGAAGTGCAAATTTCATTATCTCTGAAGACCCAGTAAATTTGTTCACTGATCATCTGGAACGCCTCATCTTTGAAGCGTAAAATTAAAATAAACCCAAAAAGGGGAAACTGTAAGTGTAAATGTAAGTGTAAAGCAAGCTGAGCCATGCCCCTCTCTGGTGAGTTCATCTGAACTTGTTTCCTAATTTAATTCAAAGTTTATAAGTATTTTTTAAACTTTATGTCTGTGTGATTAAAATGAACATCTGCAGTTCTAACCCGGAGGAAGGGGATGATATTGTCCTTGGCAATGGCCTGCAGGAGTCGAGGTGCGCCGGTCAGGGACTGTAGGCCTGCACCGCACGTTGAAAAGAAGGAACCAATCACAATAACCCAGGAGGAAGGCCAAGCCAGAGTCCCCACTACCAGGGTGCCTTTAACTGAATCTCCAAACCTGCCGAGGTAACAAATATATAGAGCTTTTTGAGCTTTCACAGAGTTTATATAGTTGTAATTGAGATAATATGACAGAAGCTGCTTCCGACAGCCTGGCACACAACAAAGAACACATACATACAGACGAAAACACTAAAGCAGATGTACTGACTTGTCTCTGAGGACCACGCCATCAATGCAGGCTCCAAACAGCACAACACTGCTCAGGTCTACATGGGGAGCACTCAGGAACACAACACACAAACCAAATGTTCCAAAAAAGCTAACGATAAGCAAAAAACAAAAACTCTAATTATACTGACAAAGTAAATCATAATGTATTACGAAAGGATACAGACAATAGAGGTAGTGAGAATGGCAAGGATAGTTCCAATGGGAATGGAGCGCTGAGCATCTTTTAAATCCCCTGACCGATTAGAACCAGCCATGATTCCTGAAGAAAAGAAGAATACCCTTACAAATATGATAAGCACAATAATATACAAAAAAAAGTGATTTCTGTAGTGCTATTACCAATATAATGTAAATGTGATTTTTTTTTTATAGTTAAGAAAGGATTTAAAATAAGTGTGAAAATCTTATTCAAAAGATGATTGAAAACTACAATTCAATTTTAAGATATAATATGAACATGAAAAGATCAGTACAAGAAAGAAACATGTCTGTACCTGTGACAGAGGGAAAGAAGATGCCCACCAACATTGTGAAAGAGGTTGTGATGTCAGCAAACACAAATGGTAGATGAGTAGATGCAGTATGTATGGTGTGAGAGGAGTTGAGGGAGCTTTTCTCCACCACGTCTCCTTTGCTGAGGTAGGAGCTCCACAGGTTTTCTATCGGAAAGAGATTCCATTGGTTCTTGTTATTGAGAGTATTCATTAACTTCAGCCACTTGTCCTTGAGCCTTGAGCACATCTCACTTGTACTGCGAAAATAGCACCACTGGGTGGCAGAACCACTTGAAACCGGTCGTTACTCCTGCATTTGAGGCTTTTAAATGTCACGTAAAAAGCAACTATGCAAACTCCCACTAACTCAGAGGGCACCAATTTTGTGTGAGGCTAAGGTCAAAACAGGCAAGAATATCAACATGCCGAACCTCACAAGAAATTCCAGGCTATGTCCCGTCAATTCGGCAAGAAACAGATTGACATTGGCTGCGAGATGAGCTGTGATCTTGTCTACTTTGTTTGGAACAGCTGGAGGAAGCCATAGCAGAGAAAGGCCCAAGTCAGCAAAGCCGTGGATGAGAGAGTTCTGCCTCCTTCCACATCATATACCCCAGTACTCGATTTGCCCCTATTAATAGTTACGTGTTGATATGATTCCCACATCAGCTGCTCTTACCAGCCCTCTCTCACAGTATCTGCCCTGGAACATCAAATGCCATATTTCACTTGGTGATGTTCAGGATTTTTATAAGGGGGCTGACTAAAAAAACATACAAGAAATGTGGAGCACATGCAACGGATATTTGCTTTTCTAACCTGCAAAACACCTGGGCAAAAATGTAAAACTTCAGCCCATCTGTGAAAACGACAAAGGCCAGCTTCACTCCAGCTGCGTGGCATGTGTTTAATCTGCATAACTGCATGTAGTCACGATGCTGGCCTTACTGTTGTGGGCCTGCTGCAGCCCCACTACCACATTCTTTTAACACAGTGATGCCTTTTATAATGGCCATAAACACAGAAAAGATTTTTTTTCCCCTTTGTGTTAATAAAATGCTTTGGTTTTCGTCTCTCTCACATCTTTGTCAACTGCCATACTGCTCCTTTTTCATGCTGTCACTCAGTAAGAAGACTGTAGTCTAGTCATGAGCAGCTGCATGGAAATTTGGAGTCCGGCCATATTTTGATCGTCCTGGTCATGCATTGGTAGAAAGCATCCCTGTCGATGCTTGAAACGAACAGGCAGAAAAGGAGAGAAAATCTGATTCAGGCAGTAATCAAAGCTGTGAAGGTCATCACATTCTTTTGCTTCATTTTTCACATCCGTGTCTGAGAGCGAGACGAACAGGAGACTGAATGTAGACACTGTGAGCAGCTCTCCACTAGTTCAGTATTTAGACAGTAAAAAATAAATATACGCAAGTGGGATTGCTAAATATATTTGGGTTCCTATCAGTAAGCCTTTATTATATGAGAAATTCTACATGTCAAAATATGTGCTATAAAAAATTGTCATATATTTCAGACATTAACTCACAGAGGGAGACAGGGATATTTGCATAATTACATACTGTATGCCAAAAGCCAAAAACATGTAAAGTTGCATCTCAATCCTTATAAGTTTTAAAGGTATTATTTTTTGGGATTTTCATTCTTCAAACCTTACCATAAACTATGAATTCAAATTAATCAATAATACTGATATATAGTGCCTATCCCTAGCAGTATGCAATATTAATACAAACAGCTTTTGTTTTTACCATTTTAATGAATGCCCAGAGAAAAGAACCTTAACCTATCCCATCTCATGCCTGTATGTTATATCTATCAATCATTATGATTAGGAAAAAAAAAACAAAAAAACACTATCAATAGTGACAAATACATCCACTCACTCTACCTGAAATGATCCCACTAGCCAGACCAGGGATCCCCTTAATCTTCGTGAAGTTGTTGGAGATGAAGTATTCATCACATGAAGCGTTGAGTTCTCGGCTCTGGCAAAAAAAACCCCCAAAGGTCCGTGGTTTTGCTTTACCATAGCAGGGGACTGGGTGGGCACCACATGGGTTGGATTCAACTGTGCCTGTTTTCTAATTGGGAGAAATAATACATCAAGAAAAGTGAAAAGATGTAACTAAGATGCATAATGTGAAGGGAATACTCTCAAAATACTTGTAATTCCTGACAATAAAATAAAAAATATTAACCCACCAAAATTAGCTGTGAAGTTGCTGTCAAATCTCGCGTCTGTGTCTTGGATTGGCACCTCGATGGTTTTCTCACAATGCTTATCATCCATAAAATGGCTATTGATTGTTCTATTTCCAAGCACGCACACACTGCGGATAAAACCCCAGCATTCAATCAAAACTGCGACAGACAGCATCACTGGTATCTGTCTTTGGAAATATGTAACGTGCTCTTACGGAAAATGTGGCTCTTTGAAGGCAGAGACCAGCGCTCCTATATAGATGGAAACAATTGAGATGATCACGCAGGCCAGGAAGATGGAGGCCAGTTTGTTCACATACTTCACACCCACAAAGACCAACACGGACATCAGAAGGAGACAGATGCTGCCATAGATCCGCATGTTGTTCAACATGGCTGCCCCTTCACCTTTTAAGATGGCTGCGTCGGGTACAATGTACAACTGTGGGAGAAAGGAGAAGGGAGTCACAAAACACAAGAGGAATAAACTGCAATTCTTACTGCTAATCTAAACAAAAAAAAGTCATTTAAGTATCTATCAATCAAGCATAACAATGTGACGACTGATAGATAATGTGAATAAACAGTACTATTGTTGTTACAGTGCAATGTTCTGCTGGGAAAACCTGCTCCCTGGCATTTACATTAATCCCAGTTTTGGCACACCCTCAACATGGCAACATCTTTCCCCTACAAGAGTCGCCTCCCACAGCAGGTCAGCAGTGGATTTATCAACACATCCTTTTTCAGGAAGAGCTCAAAGAGACACACGAAAGAATCGGAGGTGTTTATTTGGATCTTCAAACTCCAAAGACAGCAAACTGATAGTCAAGGTCAAGGTCAAATCAATCAATCAATCAAACTTTATTGATACAGCACTTTTAGGACAATTCAAATACAGCACAAAGTGCTTTATAAAGTAAAAACAGAGTGGCTGTAGCAGACACTCCAGGACACCCTCAGATGTTCTTTATCCAGACCCTGACTGGTCAGAACTCTTTTGACAGCAGAAGGACTTGCTCATTATTAAGTGTATAGTCATTATGTTATGCTTGATCAATGTATTTAATTGCCAATAGCCCAAAGCAGTCACCAGGGTGATTTTAAGGAACTACTATATTTGTTCATAATTTAGCAATAACAATTTGGCTGGTGTTTATTATTCTGAATTAAGCATATTTCTTTTAAAAACATTTGTTTATGTTTGAAGTAATCTAGTTAGTATAATAAATATTAAAAAGACCGCACATGAGTTCAGTAAAATTTCAGTAAATTTGTCCTAGTACAACACTACTGCGCTAAATTTGATTCACAGCGACGTAAGATGCCGACAAAATAACAAGGCCTAAACTCACCAGGAGGATCTCGATGGCTCCCAGGATGTACATGGCCCCTGCAAAGGTGGTGCCCAAATAAAAGCACAGGCCCACTGCCCCCCCAAACTCCGGACCCAGAGAGCGACTGATCATGAAGTAGGAGCCTCCGGCTGGGGAGGGAGGAAAAGAGGGAGAGAAGAGAGAGGAAGTGGAGATGCAAAGGGAGGGAAGGAAAAAAAAATCATGGTTGAAGAGGGAAAAAAAAGATTTTAAAAAGAGAAACAAAAATGGAAAAAGCAGATAAAAAGGCAGAGAGAGCAATGGATCATTAGTAACATTATGATATTGATAAGGTAAAGGGAGAGAAAAGAGTAGAGCTGAGGAGAGTAGTCATCCTATGCTAATAGAAAATAAGCATATGTTCTACGTGACACATTAAAGTAAGGTAGATCATATTATTGATCAAATGGTATCTGCACATGACACATGATGAGCGTTTTTTGTCTCACTCAGAGAGCTGGGTTAAGGAGAGTTTATTGCATACAAAGTCATCTCTTGAATGTCTTTATGGCTGTTTATCACAGCTCAACACTCTTTTGGTACAGAGAACTTTTTTTATAAAGCTTTGTCTATGTTTAAATGTAACAGGGTTCAGGATCATTTCTTTGAACCATTTTCATCAAAACTGCCAAATATTAGAAACTTATTTTATCCACACATGAAAACATATTGTTTTAGAGTTACACCATACCCAAAAAAAAAACAAAACAAAACATGACCGTTTCCCCAAGTGAGTTCAAAACAAAGCATCACTCATAATTTGCTGATGCAATCTGGTAACCGTAAAGGGAAACAAGAACATTAGAAGTGAGAATCATACATGGAGATCATCTCTACATCTTCAACTAACTGAAACCTCAGCGTTTGGTTTCCAAAATCCAACCTTTTATTACGAAAACACAGACAAATTCATTCTAACATTCTGTAGACTTAAACATATGTATGAGGTCAAATGAATGAACTGCCATAAAAAAGAATTAAGATGAGCTCTCACTGAGCTCACGAATAAAGAGAAACAGAGTGCAGTGTTAAATCAGTCTTTTAGTAAAATGACCCTTCTCAGGCCTGTAGAGGCTGCCTTGGCTGAACGATATCTAGCACTGCACTGTAATGAGCTGTATTTGAGAAACCAAACACTTTCTATTTTAGTTTCATCACTAGCAGTAAACCACATACATACATCAACTACTATCTGAATCAAGATGGTGAGAAAGCATGGGAGATAGAAGCTGTTCAGATGAAAAACAGAGAGCCTGGAATAAAATCCCTGATGCCAAACTAGACATGTTAGACGGTCAGTTCCTGTGTTACACAGGACACTTATTCTACATTCAGTTTTCACAGTGTAACATGCTAGAGGCAAAATCAATGGTAAAAAAATCTTACTACTTTGAAATTTATCTAGATGTGTTTTGGTGAAAAATTAGGTCAATGGCAGATAAATATTCTAGGTTTTTAATGTTTATACAGACACAGAAGGGGAGGCAGACAGAAGGAGAAACAGGACAAGCAAAATATATAACACTAATTAGAAATACATGTACTGCAAATGCTGTAAAATGAGGTGAAAACCTGGAATGGAAGTCTGTAAATTTCAAAGTGTGCATCCACAACGGTTACTTAACAGGGTAAACAACCCCCATAAAACTGTGAATCATCTCAGAAATTAGCTGTGTCACCAACTGAAACCAGCATCTCCGAGCCATCAGCTGTGTTTTTACTGGTTGTGTTTTCCTGTAACGTTACTGCTGAACTATCAGGTGTCAATGATACAAATATGTCAATGTTATGTAGCTGGTATATTGGTATACTTTGATATACCAATACCAAAATGGCTGATATACTTTTGAACTTCTATCACATCTTTTTTTAAACAACATATAAAACCAGACAAAACACTTTATTCAACATAATCTGAGGCTTATTTTCTTCGTTTTCCTTTCCTTCTCTAACTTGTACATGTACTTGACATTTTTTCATCGCCTGTCTGAAGCTACCTGGCCGTAAGCTAACATTCATTAATTTGCATGCATCTTACGCCCCAGTACAACCATAGTGCGAATTACAGGGGGGTTTGGGGGGGGTTTGACCCCCCCAATTACAACTTCGACCCCCCTAAAGAAGGGACAAATTGTCATTTTTGTCATCTTCGACCCCCCTAAAGATGACAAAAATTGTCATTTTTGTCATTTCTAGAAAATGTTGACCCCCCCAATTGTCATTGTATAATATGCGTTGATATAATAATAATATAATATAATATGAGTACAACCAAAATCAAAACACAAACGTTGCCTAATGCACTGCTCCCACAGGAAAAGCATTGCCTGGTCACCTGTTGTAATTTGTAGAAATGATACTAATACAGTGTGAATGTGATATGCCTTTAATATGTGATTTTTTTTTAAAAATCACTGCAAATTACCCAACCTATTTCAGCAAACACAGACGACTAGGGATAATTTTAATCCTGTGAAAATGTACATTTGATTTGGGATTAAGAGTCTTTCTTTTGTTTTGTTTTCGTTCCATCTGGCTGCTTTTTCTACCTCTTTCCCAGCAGAATAATGCTAACTTCAGTAAATTGAATGGTTGATGATATTTTGGGAGTAAATTCAAGACATTCTTCAGCATTTAGCCACACATGGAGACTCATGAAAAGAAAGAAGCGTCAAAGCCACTCCATAACCTATGGGGGGTTGGGATCACAGCCTTATCGTAAATCCTCCCTTTAAGGAAAATAATTCAGCAGTTTAGCGGTGTTTCCTACCATCTCTTTGCTGATCACATCCAGCTGTATTGCTCCTTCAGTACTTCTGAAGCCCAGAATCTGAGTTCCTTAATCAAGCGCCTGTCAATAATCAAGAAGTGATTAAATGAGAACTACCTACAGCTAAAACTGAAACGCTCATCATCACCCAGACTCTGCTATTCCGGGAATCAAACAGCACTTGGGCGATTTGAGCCACTCTGAAAAGCGAGTCTTCAGAAATCTAGGAGTAATCTTTGATGAAGCTATGTTCCTGAAGCATCACTAGAAAAAGGCTACGAAGGAATTACTTCTTTCAACTGAGGAGCATCTCTGCACTGAAAACAATGGTGTCCATTGTTAAAGATGATCATGCATGCTTTTGTGTTGTCACGATTAGATTACTGTAACAGCCTGTTCACATGCTTATACCAGACGGAGCGAGCTCATCGACAGGTTGTCCACAACTCTGCTGAGAGGCTTCTGACCCACACAAACAGAAGGGTTCATATCACTCCTGTTTTAAACTCTCTTCATTGGCTTCCAATTAATTATCAAATTCAGAATCCTGGTCTTGACTTTCAGAGCCATCCATGTGCAGGCCCCTTGCTATATTGTGGATTTAATCCAGGCCTATAACCCCTCTCGCAGATAAAAAAAAACCTGTTCATGGTTCATTGCACTCGCTTTAAGACTCACGGAGACAGATATTTTATTATGCATTTCATGACTCCTGTCTGAGAAAAGTGCTATATAAATAAGCGTCCTTACCTCTGTTAAGCTGTTTAGCCACCAGAAAAGTGACATTGAGATAGCATGCATAAAAGCATGCAGGAAGGAACATTTTTCTCACTTAAATCAGGCTCAATACAAATCTTTGTCTAACAGCCAAAAGGCTTTACTACAACCAGATCTCCAGCTACAAAAGCAACTCTGCTTCCCATTACTGTGGCAATTTAAACACACATCACATCCAAGTGATCATTTTATTACATAATTTTCATCTTTTCACCAATATGTTATTTGTTGTCACTGAAATCAAACCTTTGACACTTTTGGTTCAATATTTTGACGTATCTGCTTGAAACACAGATGTCGGAGTATAGTTTGTTTTTAGAGGAGCACAGGTTCTCAGGTAATACTAGTCCTGGGCATAAAGGAAAGTCTGTCCATTTATGAAATGTGTGAAGCATTGTGTTGTCTTATCCCACAGATGTACGGATATATTGCTTCATCCCTAATCCATATGTATGAAGGAGAAATGTAGAAGTGCAACAGTACCTGGTACAACTCCATTTGTGGCGATGGCACTCATTGATATTGCAGTCAGCATTGTCTGGAGATGACAGACAGACACACCAGCAGCCATGTTAGAGAGTTTTCATTTCCTGTGACCTTCTGCCTCGTCTGCTCACACACAAATACTCACACAGCAGCAGCATATGAAGACAATGCAGAGGGCCTGCAGCACCCCAGCAGTTCCCACAACCCAGGTCAACCGCAGAAACAAGATGACTCCAAAGATGTTCTGCAGACAGGGCAGGTAAACGCCCATGAAGGTCCCCATCTGAGGTGACTGAAAGAAACAAACAGTACCATTTATTATCAGCAATAATATAGTACACATTATTATTGCTTTTAATGATCCCTTTGGTGATTCTTCTTGGTTTTTATTTTAGTCTGTAGTTCTGCTTTTTCTTTGACATAAAGAGAAATAAAGTTCATGAACACAAACTACAGCAGTGGTCGCTAACATTTCCTGTCTTATATAACACTAGTTCCCAGGTTCAAAATATGAAAGAAAACAAAATGACACATATTCTCATTTATCATTTCGCTAACGATATAAAAGCAAAGCTCAGTTTCTGGGCAGGTAGGATGTTTAAAAGATTCCCTGATGCACCAGACTTATGTTGATGCTTATACTGAACACACTGGAGGACCAGAAGGGAAGATTAAAAATATTTTGGTTCTTTTTTTTATATATATATATATATATATTTTGGTTCAACTTTCCCTGCCGTCTGCTATCAAATGCACAGTAAGTCCAGGGAGAAAATATGGAATTACCCAAAGCTACCACAACATACTGTCTTATCTAGGTTAGCAGACATTTTATCAGTGAGCACAGCAGTGGACATCAGGGCCACCTCCCAATGAACTTTGAGTTGCAGATATGATTTGTCTAGACAGGACTGATGATGATCAGATCATGAGTTCATTTTTAAAGAGAGAAATCTGCCTTGCTTCTTTTCTTTTCATTCTTCATATATCATCGTTTATCATATGTGAATGTAAACCATGTGAAAGTAATTTCTTTATGTGACTATATTAATTTCAACAGCTGTCCCCGCAATACATCATCTTGGTTTTGATTATTTTGTTCAGTACAAGGTACATTTGGTATCATAGGTTAACTGAATAACTTTCTATCCAGAGATTTCATTCAAATACTCTCAAAGATTTGGGTTTTCTCGAAACAAACAACGTGCACGCACTTCTTTTTGTCGTGCATTTTAGTGAGTTTTTATTATTTTGTCTTTTCGCTGCACATCAAATTCCTCAGATGAGTTTATAACAGGGAGATTTATACAAACACAGTCTTTCACACCTTGCTGGCTTTCTTCTTTTCTCCAATGATCTCGGCCTCCTCATGCTCTTTGGCTCCCTGTGTCAGGTTGGTGTAGTTAGCCAGGACGGTTGAGAAGAGCAGACACCTTTGGCCGAGTGTCCATCTCCTCCTGTCAGTTAAAGAGGAGAAAGAGGGGAGATGATCACATAACATGAGGAAAAAGGGCAATGAAAAACGGAGACAGACAGCAAACGAAGGAAAGTAAAGTGAAATAGAAGGAATAAGGCAGTCACGGTAAAATAGACATAAGGAGAGACACAGAAAGGTAGAGAAGATAAAGAGAAAAAACAAGGCACGGAAAAGCCATAAAGGAGGGAAAGAATAAAAATCAGAATAAGTGGGAGTTGAAGAATTGACATAAATAGAAAGGCAATAGAGTGAAGGTAAAAGAGCAGGAAACTGAGGAGACAAACAACTGAACTGAACTACTCAATAAAGAGGTGGGAGAGAAAAAACAGAGCTATTTCCAGAGAACTCTGTACTCTGTACAAACTGAAATTAGCTGCACCCACCAGCCAATAGCCTGGTATTTTTGGCAACAGTGTAAGCAGACAAATTGGCAAATAAAAAGACAGCATTTGGAGCTTCAACACTGCATACTCTTTAAAAAAAAAAAATGAAATGAAACAGTGACCATATAAACAAAATTCAGAAACACAGCCACCAAAAAAGAAAAAAAAAATCTATGCAGAGCACAAACTACATGAATAAAATGTGCTTTAAACGTGAACAACATAAACAATATTGTGTCACACCTCAAATAAGGCCAGGTTTCTGTCGTAGAAGTCGTCATCATCCACTCCGTGAGTGTTGTTGATGTACACACTGGAGATTTTTGAATTTCCATCTCCTGGTCAGAGAGAAAAGATGATAAACAAGATATCAAGACAACCAAAGCACAGAGTCATTGGGGCAGGACACCATCTAAGGATATCATCAACTCTGTCAGAAGGACTTGTGTTCATTCTCTCGTCCATTCAGTGGAAGTAAGCCATTTCCTCATGAACTAGCCATCATGTCACCAGTTCAGCTCCAGCTCAGGTCAGCACAGATCGCTGTATTTGCAGCACCTGAGTCAGCAATACTATTTCCCTCCCTGCTTTGCAACACTGATGGCAGCGGACATCCATGCACAGTGGTGCACTTCTCATAAGGACACTCACACGTGACTCAAAAATGAAACTGAACATGGGTTTCACAAAATGAGGAAGAAAGAAAAAAAAAAGATTCTGTCAGTTGGATCAACTGACATCCCGCCCAGCTTCTTCCTCAATTTGCTCCCTGACCCACGTCTTTACACACTATCTGGTGACTGCATGTAATTCATGCAACACGCAGAACCCAAAGTGATGTTTTTAGGTTTGTATATAGAGCCACTTTGTATTAATTTTATCCTACATGTAACTGTTGATGAACTGTCCAAAAATAAGCAACACATAATTAAAGAAGACTTGAAAAAAGTTCACTTATTTAAAAAATTTTCTTGAATACTTTGGCCCCTACAGGCCTCTAAGAACCACCGACATTTGTAGAACTACTCACAACTCATCATCATAATCTGTGACAAGTTATGCAGGTTCTAAGTGTCTTTTGGTTTACTTTTACAGACAAAAAGGCAAGTAGATGTGTGCCTGTATTTAAGCCTACCACATATGACACTGAATCTGGCTGGGGGGGCTGAATCTGGCTGGTGGGTGGTAACTTCCCATCCTGTTCACAGATCTTTCTTGGACACAGATAGTGAGTGTGAAACTGACTCCATGCCTTCAAAAAAAAAAAAAAAAAAAAAAAAAAAAAAAAAAACAACTAACTGGTTAAAATTCAGTGTCTAGAGCAAGGTGAGAAAAATTAAGCTCATAAAACCATTTGCAAATTTGTTCTTCAAAAATGTGAACTTAGCTGCATAGTTGCTGTATTCCCCTTAATAATATATATATATATATATATATATTGATCATATTAAAGCATTCTTTTCAAACCTGGTTTAGATTAATACAGATAAACATCAGTCTGAGAGAGCAAAAAAAAAAAAAAAAAAAAAACATTCCCACAACACAGACACTGAGGAATGCTATCTCCCTGGTAACCGGAGGTGTTCAGATTCCCTGTTCAGTCTGGCTGATATGTTGTCTGATAACACGACGTCTCCACACTGCCGTCCCACTAGCACTATACTTGGTCTGTACTAGAGAGCTGGTCAAAGGTCATCTGAATTTTGATGACTCCTAAGGAAAACATTTAAAGATATACATCACACAGCTCCACATAATGATGGTGTATTTTAATGACACCGAGTAATGAATTTTCAAATAATGGGCTATGAAAATAACTGGCATAATCAACAGTGGAACACATTTGTAGACAATAACTATTTTCAGATATTCCAGATATTTTACTACCAACAATGTAGTGACTAGGGGTGCAACGGTACAGGTGGCTCACAGTACGGTCCGTACCGTGGTTTTTGTGTCACGGTTTCGGTACGGATTCAGACCACCGCTACCCTAAAGATACCAAGTTTGCGGAAAGCGCAACTCGCATGTCAGCGCGTAAAAGAGCGCGTCCAAATGGAATAAATGTGCGTCCACCTGGTCACATGTGGACATGCACAAACGGCTCTACCTCTCAATTACGCATCACCGTATTACTTGCAGACATTTTTATTCTCTTGAGGTCAGAGGATGTCTGGTCAGCAGTTGTGGTGGATGTGGGAATAGTCACGGCCAGACACGTCAGTCTGTACAGCTGTGGCATGATCTCATTCAGATGTCTGCTGTGGAGGAAACGAGGAGATCTTTGTCTCTGGTGTCAAGCTGGAAAAGGTTGGATGCGGGAATTTATTTCCGATATGTCTGAAACTGTTGGTGGTCGAGGAGGGACAGGAACATTAATTGTTCGTGATCTTTAAATGCGTTCTGCAGTATTTTAAAAAGCACATCAGCTGCGCCAAGATGCACAACTGGTAACAACTGGATCTTACACAGGTAAGATCCGGGTTTAGGGAGGTGGAAGATTGCTTTCTGTTAACTGTTAACCGTTTTCACTCCCTCGCCGGTGGATTCAACAGCAAAACCAAAATGCTCCCACACCAGTAATTAAAAAAAGTTTTCCCAATTTCTCCGCTACTGCTGGCCATGCCTGCTTGTTTTTTTTTTGTTTTTTTCTGCGTCTATGAGCTGCAGCCAACCAGCCAGAGTGTGATCGGCTGGTGTCTGTGAGTGAGCAGAGGCGAGTGGACATTGACATGCAGTAGCGGGCCTGTTGCCTAAAAGGCACGCACGCTCACGCGCAAGTCCAATGGAAAGTTATTGGAACATAAATACCGCGGGACATAAAAGCGTATTGTCCAGTGCAGGTCGTACTGAACGGTTCTGTATTTTACAGAGTACCGTTACATCCCTAGTAGTGACTGCCTATGGCTCATTAGCTATGTGCAGTTTCTGTTTAACTATGCCACTTGATTTCACACAGGATTTTATATTATTTTTAAGTCAAGAACCTATATTGCTTTGGATGCATAACTTAAGCCTATTAAGCTTATCTAATATTATTTGTATTGTAATCATGTAAAACTTTATTAATTAATTAAATTTTTTTTTTTTTTTAAAATATAATAATATGTCTCTTTCTTTAAATCTTCACAGTAGACTTGGGTTTTATTTCCATCAATCATGAGTGAGCTCTAACTTCTGACCTCTTAGTGCCTCAGCTGCTCAACTTCAGTGTTCACCCTCAGTTTAACATGCAGCTGTTTGTCTGAGCGTGAGTTCCCAAACAGGAGCCCCCCACCCCCCATCCTCAGCCAGTATTACCACACCTGTGCTTGAGGTCTTTTTATGTGTGTGTTTCTGCATATCTGAGCAACTAGCGAAGCGAACAGTTCCTAGAGCCAGATGTTTCCTTCTGTGCACTATGTGTACATCATGTTCAGCAGTTAAATCTACTGGAGGTCAAAAATAATGGATCATCGAGCCTTTGACCCTTGTGGATATAACTTCCTTCTCATTCTGCCTCCTGACAATGACTCAACTTCAACGACTGCATTTTCATATTATTAGAAAGAGGGTTTTCTATTCTAGCTGAAACAACTACTCTGTCAATTTTATTCCTTTTGAGTGGGTGACTCAGAGAAATATGGACAGGCTATACACACAACCACTGCACCATAACAGCCTGATCGAAACTCAATTGGATTAAGTGTCTCTATTTCTATTTATGGAAGCTTATTAAGGAACATGGGGCATCCTTACTACTATGCAACAGCTTAAGTGGATCAGTGTAGCTAATACAGTTACATCTCACTATACTTACAGCCCCTTTGTTAAGTCAGGGAATAAGCAGAACTATTCTTTCAAACTGTACAGTCCAATTAGAAAAAAAAATATTAATTTTACTAATTAATCACTTGCATTCTGGCATGTTCTCATTTTAAATCACATCTATTGGCAGTTTATCTGCATCATAAATTCATAAATAAGGCAATGAATCACTGTATTTATTCTGTAGGTGGGAAGAGGAACCTACATTAGTCTCACAGCAGCACACAGTTGTTTTACTGCTCTCAGCAGCTCTGCTCACCACAGTAATGCCGAAGTTGAAATGTTGCTCATTTTGCTCCGAATTAGGATTCAGCCTCTAACTTAGAAGACAAAACAAACAACACTTTTGAGAAACAGCTCTGAAACTTTGCAGGCCTGAATATGCTTCTTCCAAAAGTGCAACTTCTCTTAAACAAGATCAAACTACAAACTCCACCTTTGTCAGATTGTTGGACAGTGCACGCTTCACGACGTGGGTGTCTCATAATCAGGAGCTGTGACGTCAGAATGGGTCCAACAGGACTGATCAGTGAGAGGAAATCCCACACTAAAGATCTTTTCACCAGACTAAGAACCTCTGACTCATCTGGTTTTTCAAGCAGTTACAGTTGTTACTTAAGCATTATGGATAAATCTAACATAGTACAAACAAAATATCAGTATAGAAGAACAAAACCACCCTCTTTGGCTATATATGGGAAAATTAAAGGAGCCGTATGTAAGAGATCTAATAAAACGAATCATAAAATGACCCCGATATGTCAACAGACATTTAAAAATCATGTTCATTTCAAATACTTATGTCACTGACAACAGCACTCAAGCCAGGATATTCCCGTTTAAAAAGAGGAGTTGCAGCCCTCAACTGATGTTGATGTTGTCATTTTTTGTTTTGGCCTGAAGCGCCACCCTCCACCTATCTCCCAATCACGAAGTCAGTAGTGTTTCTACATCCGGGTTGCCAGCTCGGCTCTAATTATCGCAGCAGCCGCTACGAACGTGTTGGATGAAAAAATGTCTAGCTTTCCAAAACCTAAAAGACCTCGTTATGAATCCGAGTTACGTCATGACAAGGTCCGAAATAAAACAAGGATTTGTACAGGAGATGCTTTTGATAGATGGAGACGGCTGAAAGCGGAGAAGAATTTGAAGACAGACGCCAACGTTGCTGATTTTCTCCTGGACAGGTAAGATTCATAGCTAAATGTTTGGCTAACGCTAATTTACTTGGACAAGGTAACAGTGGTACCGCTACTTACGAACACCTCTACATACGAAACTTTCAGGTTACGAAACGCCTCAACGGGAAAATATTTCCTCTAGTTACGAAAGATCAAAGAAAGAAAAGATCTTTCATAAAGCATTAAATATAATTAACAGAAAATAAACTTACTGTGTAGGACTCGTCGCTTGCCATGGCGGCCTACGTTCCTGCTGCATTCTGCAGCCGACCTGGCAACCCTGGTCGGGGAGGAGGGGGAGGGTACACGCCGCTCAACAGTAATTTGAAAGTGACTGCAGTACCAGTTTTGGCCATAATCTTACAAACGGCTCCTTTAAGAGGATCATAGAGGTGTATTGTAACTGTTGTTTCATGTCAGCCATGAGCTGCTTGGTAGATATGGATTAGATCAGCACAGTGTTTAGTAGGGATGCAACGGTACTCGGTAAAATACGGTACGGTTCGGTACGACCTGCACGGGACACGGGACAACACAGGCTTTTATTTCCCGCGGTATTTATGTTCCAATAAGTTTGCATTGGACTTGCACGTGAGCGTGTGTGCCTTTTAGGCAACAGGCCCGCCACTGC
The DNA here is from genome assembly GCA_018398805.1 of Hirundichthys speculiger. Lineage (NCBI taxonomy): Eukaryota > Metazoa > Chordata > Actinopteri > Beloniformes > Exocoetidae > Hirundichthys > Hirundichthys speculiger. Next base: position 2,120,364 of record JAGFBZ010000292.1, on the reverse strand, counting down.
ATGTCAATGTCCACTCGCCTCCACTCACTCACAGTGACCAGCTGATCACACTTTTGCCAGTTGGCTGCAGCGCATGAATCCGGAGGAGAGTTTTAGTAAGCCAGTGATTTACGTGCAAATCTACTCACAGATTTATGAAGAATTTATGAATGAGACCTGATGAAAATAATCACCACAAAAGTGCCCTGCAGAGCCCCACAAGCGACCGTTTGCGCTGCTTTGCCAGAGATACGCGTTGAGTCTATCTCTGCCGGCAGCAAGTCAGACACAAGACACCACGAGAGGGCACCGACTTCTACGTCGACATAATGTTAACCTGTGGAGGCTGTGGGCCCGATCTTCCGCCAAAGCTCCTAAAGCCGCTATTAAGGGATAGCGGGTAGCGGGAGGGGCGTTCCCCCGCAAAAAACGCAATCTTCCACCTCCCTAAACCCACGATCTTACCTGCACTAGCCGCTATATTATGCATATATTATGCATAGGAGTGGTTAGGGCATTCCACCTGTTTAACCAATCAGTGCGTCAGTAGCCATTGCCTTTAAGAGCAGGTTGCGCTACCCGCTATTAGCAATCTTCTGCTTCCCTAAAGCCGCTACCCGCAAACCGCTATTGAGCATCTTTTCATCCAGATCGGAGCAGCTCTCATGGGACTCTGCTGTAGAGCTTCCTCCTCTTCTTTCCTCCTCTTCCTCTGCACTGATATATACATAACTAGCTCTAACTAATGTGGAGCAAATGATTTAATCATTTCTTTTGTGCTCAGAAAAAAAAAGAGCCAGTGAACTTCAAGGAAAGCATTTCTTAACTAGAAAAGCACTCAGAGATCGCACACCTCCGCCAAGCACAAAAGTTCTCCCATAAAGCGATTTACAGACTGCGATAAAATCCGCTTTCTGGATCAGATCCGGATCAGCCTCTTTTTCTATATTCATAGAAAAAATATTTGAAAAAAATTTGAAAAAATTCAAACGAAGCGCGCGAGGCTGAAGCGAAACCCATCACATCAAGAACGAGTCTCAGGAAGCAACAAGAGCCGACACGGGAGGCCCCATGAACGATTATCGAAGCCTGTGATTGGCTGCTATGACGGGCATTACTATACTGTCGGTTGTCTGTACGCTGATTGGCTGACACGCGTCTCCACATCTCCCATCTCTTGCTCTCGTCAGCTACGCACAGAGAGATCGTCAAAGTGAGTGTACGTTCCGTAGATTTTGTGTACGCGCGTACATGTATACTGTATGTACATGTACATGTACATATATATATACATGTAAATCCACATCCACATCACGGTTTTCACCTATCGCGGGGGGGGGTCACAGCCCCCATTAACCGCGAAGTGTGGGGGATTACTGTACTAGATTTCTTTGTGTCCCTTCCCGGCCTTATGTAGATCAATGACACTTGACCATGTGTCTTTTTGTGAGGCATGGATCACAACTGCAGATGCTTCTATTCAGCAGCAAACCTTGAATTTTGAGTATCTTTTATCCAAGTAACTCTAAACTGCACCTCAAAACTAATTTCATTAATAGACATCAGGTATGGAAACTACTGGCTTCAATTAGTTTTCACTGAAGTAAGCAGTCTTTAGGGTCACTTACTTCTTCCACCATCACTATGAACATTTAATGCGTGTGTTCATGAACGACATAAAATTATAAATGTTTGTATGTTAACAACTTAAGCATACTGTCTATTAATGGAACTTAGATTAAAAAAGATCAAATTTTATGACAAAAAAAGAAGAAAACTACTTAATTCCACATGGTGCACAACTTTTTTGCCACTGCATGTGGAGATGAGTTTAACTAATCTGCTTCCATCAAATTTAATCCAGTTTACCCTGACAACACACATTCACCAAATTCTTTTTTTTTTGTTAGGAGAACAAAACACTAACATTTATCAGTCTTGCTCAGCAGACAGTCCACAAAAATACATATTTCATTTTGAAACAAGGCATAATCCTTACTATGACATTTACAAGTGTTCAGTAGGGTGTGGCACCGCATGTTGTTCTCTCAGTGCTTTGTGGTAGAGGACAAGCTACCACCCATGTCTCCTATATACACCCATACACCCACACACGCACACATTGATCATTTATGGTATGTTTGTGGTTGAGTATGTTCTTCACCTTGTTCTACGCTGCAATGATCTGGTGTGTCAGTTCCTCCTCCTGTGGCAGTAGTCGTCACACCTCCTGACACTTCGCTGAGTGGGTCACTTCGATTGACGCTCTCCCTAGAACCGAAGCGTACGCGGGAACCCGAGCACAGGCTGATGTCGGGTGATGTGTCGGACAGGCCTGGGAGGTCCTCCGCCTTGGTGGGTGTCACTGTGAAGCGCACTGAAGCCATGGCAGCTCACTTGGAAAAGTTAGTGGGGGAGGGGAGGGGTACTGTGTGGGATGTAGGAAAAGAGGATGGGGTAGAAGGAATCACAGGTTGGCTAGCAGTCCCCTGCTGACCTGAGCTTAGCTAGGCTATCTCCCAACTGATGCTGAGGTAACGGCGGCCTTTACAATTTCTTTGTTTGCTGCTACAATTCTCCATTGAAGCAAACTGATTGTCTTCCACCAGGCATGTGAAAGAAAGGGTACTTTTTCGTGTTCAAAAGTGTGACAAATCTGCCTAATTAAGATCCAAATGTATATGTTAAGCGATGCTACCACAGGGCAATCCTTTAAATATAAATGTGTAGCAAGAGAGAAGTTTTAAGCAGCTCCAAGACACAAGAAGAAAAAATTCACGAAGAGCTAAAGATGTCTTGTCTGGTAATTTCAAGACAAATCTTTTGGATCTGCATTGAAATAATATTTCTGCACTCACATATGTTAACCTAGTCTTTCTTCCTGATGTTTCTAAAGTGAACATAACTGACATTTATCTGATAAGCATCTTGGAGATAAAAAATACTCTCACACCTGTATCAGAGGGTGCAGTGGTGGGAAGGAAAGTTATGGGTGAAGTAAGAGGGAGAAGATAGGGGAGAAAACATTGAGACAGACAGAAAAATATGAAGGAGAAATTTAACACCTCAACACTGACCGCCATGTTTATGAATAGAAACACTGTGTACTGAAATGTAAGACTCCTACAAGTACTGTGAACTAAAAATAGGATGGTCTGCATAAAGCTTAGTCTGCAATACAGGTTTTGTCCTTTTAAAAGATCAAATACTAGTAGCAAGTAGCAGCATGTATTAGGTAGTACCATACTCCACTGTCCTTTGTGAAAATAATCTTTTTACCAGTTCAACAATTCTTCCTGCTGTCAGTGTCTACAACAAATTCACATAGTTAAAGGAAGCACTGCACCAACAGCATTTGGATAAAAGCTTTCGGACTTTGTCACTTTAAGGCCAAACCAGCGTGACTATAAGTAACATTATGTTCATCATAATAGAACATCAACAACATTCTCAAAGGCCACAGAATCATTTACACCCATTTGTCTTTTATGAACACAGCACATAGATGTCTTGTTGAGATAGGAGTAGCTGTGGCTCAAATCTAGGGTACTATCTTTGCACATCAACCGGACCACTCTCTAAATGAAAGATATGTAAAACCCTAACTACTATGAACTTCACTGTCAGCACCCTCCAAGAGTGAAGTTAAGCTTCAATTCACAACTAATCTTGGGGTAAAAAATGTAAAAGGACAGGTAGATATTGCTGAAGAGCCTTTAAAAAAAGAAAAAAGAGAAAACTTGGTTCATAATTTAATTATTAAAGGAGAGCGGTTCCAACCGGTTATGCCGGTGAGTTCTGGCTCTCACTCTGCATGAGAAGAGGCAAGGCATGCTCCTCTTTTTCATAACGTTGCCTGCCTCACAGTCTAGTCCTTCAGCATTCAGAGGTGGATGGGGGAGGGGGAAAGATGACAAGGCTAGGTGGACAGGTTGCACAGAGATATTCATCGTTCAGATGCAGCAGAAAACAAATCTTCAGAGGAAAACAGACTGACGTTAATCCCATGAACTTCCAGCTACATTTGGCAAACTCTGTCAGAGAGCTAACAGGAACGTCTTTATATCTGTCTCTGTTTCCAGATTTATTTTGACCACGAAAAAAAAAGATGAATCCTAATGATAGTGAAAAATAATTTATAGTGCTTTTCTAGTCCTGTTCAATTGCTTAGAGCATTTTACAGGACAAGCTGCATTTACCCGTTCGCACAAACCTTCCTACAGCATCTTTCTGCGCTATACGTTGTGACATACACACACTCGCAATAATGAATGCTTCAGGGCTTCAGATCTTGTGAATATAAAGATCTGAAGTAGTTCAGGGAATCCAATCCACCTACCATGCAACAGCCAGCTGAATGACATGGAGGGGAAATTTATTAGATTTGTACCAATAATCCAATAGTCTGAAGTAACAACAAAATCTAACAGTAACATAAAACAGACGCCACATATCCTTAACCCCATTTTTTGGTGCTAGCGGTAATATGGCAGCATGACAGGATGATATATGACTTTTTGTTCTCCTTTCTGACAGCTCGGCTCTGACTTTTGCTTTTTAAGCAGTTTTGCATTTGAGGCAGCTGCTGTTATTTCGGTTGCACAGATGTCTGCTTCACTAGTCATTTTCTTGGTACGTGCTATAGTGTATGTGAGGGAAATAATGAAAATATAGATATGGTGTTATAATAATCACTTCTGGGTTTTGACAACCAGACAGAGAATAATGCATAATCAGGTTGCAGGCTCCGTCCTGGGGGGAGACAAGATGTCTCTCTCACAGTTCCAGGGCCTTGTCATATGTCAATAAGATACTGTTGTTTTCCAAGATCTTTGTATCACCTTCTCTCACTGTGGGAGGTTTTTTTTTAACTTTCCATTATCCTTGATTAGGATTTAATATCATAGTTTTAGTTAATGATATTTCCTCGGGGGTCATGCTCTGGGTCTATGTAAAGCGCCTAAAGACAATTGGCACTGTAACAGATGCTATGCAAATAAAACTGAATTGAATTCTGTAATTTTTGTGCTTATGCTTAAATTTATTGTGATATACCATAATCTGACCTCTTGCACTGCCAAGGAAGTAAACTTCATGAAAACGTCAAGAGTCTCAAGTCTTTACTTTCAGTCTTACTTTGAGATATAGTCACAGACACATGGATAAAGATAAGGAATATATTTTTCCACAACAGTGTACAGCAGCGATCAATGATCTTAGCTCACAGAGACTTCTCAAGAACCTTAAATACTCTTAAATCACATTAGTCTAATCTCACCTAATGTGGTTTTTGTTTCACTTTTAGATGCATACATGCACGCATGCAGTTAACTGCATATGTTCATCTGACAGGTGTCTGCAGCGTTGCCTGTTTGGCTGTCAAATCACCAACAATCTTTCAGCAGCGAGCTATTACAGTACATCTAATCTAAAAAAACACACATGAAAACACTCAGAAAAATATGGTTACCACGACTATATTTAATGAATAGGTAAGCCGAATTAAGGAGATCATGTTGTCCTGTTCTCTGAGCTGCTTAAGGAGTTCAAGTTAATGTGGATGTAAACGATTTGAATAAGCAACAAAAACATAGCCAAATACATCCGAGCGTATTCCGACAGAAACCATCTAACAAACACAATTGGAGACTATGACACTCACTGGATAACAGCCACTAAGTTGCTATTCTAAGCCAATTAAGCTAGCTATAATAATTCTGGCTGGGACCGGTGTTATTACACACTCACAGCTAGTTATAATGAAATTAAAAGCAGATTTTTTTTTTCCAAACCTGAAGTTCTATTGCTTTTTCATTACAGATGGACCGCGGCGACTGCCTGAAGATGCGATGTGAACGTGACTTTAACGCTTTCTAACTGGCCAAAATGAGACAGCCTGGCGATTAATTTGGGATAAACTGGGGGAGTGATTTGGTCTTTTCAATGGCAAACTTGTGCGTTTCGCTTTACTCTCTTCATATGACGAAGGAAAGCGGGTGAAGCAGCAGGCAGCCCGGGGTGGTATCGGTCAGAGGGTCCAGTCTGTGCGGCTAGCCGAAGCTAACACTAGCCAGGGACTAACCACGCGCCCATAAACTGTCAACTCCGCGGACCTGCTGATAGTCCTCAACGGCGACATTATTCCCACTGAAAATGTCTATATTTTTTAATTTAGACGCATGGAACTCATACCTATCTCAAGTTTCCTGTGACGGTCTCTTCCAACATACGGCTGTTAACATCCAGGAACATCTGGTTCGTCTCCCGTGTTTTCTCGGCACTTTTTCTATTCTAATCAGCCCAACAAAAACATGCAAGCGCGCCCTTCAGGTCCCAATTCCTTTGCCGTCGAGCCAACAGTGTGCGCATGCGCGATGATCACAACTATTGAGGGAACATGGGAACTCTAGTCCGTACGGAGGTATCACCGCGATACGTACTGTGATGTACCACGCACAGGAATCAGAAGAAATATGTTTTTAAAATATTTTTTAAAAGCCAAAAAAAAAAAGGTCAATTAGCGCACTGTATTATTTTATATTTTCTGAATTTGAAAAAATTAAATTGTTTCAGTCAATCCAAAAGCTTAAGCAAAGGGGTTTTGTTTTTTTCCTCATGGGGTCTCATGATCACAATTAAGTATCTACATCAAAAAAACCTTTCCCATCTCCCTTTTATAGTTTCATAAACACAAATTACAACTCCATAATGTTATAGCCTTTTCAAAAATGGTGACTGACAAGCCACCATTAGATTCTATAACTGCCATGAGCCTTTCATATATGGTGTCTTGCATCCATCTATCCTTTATCTACGCCTGCTTAGTCCTTCGCAGGGTCATGGGAATCTTCTGGAGCCTATACCAGCTCTCTTTGGGCGAAAGTCAGGGGTACATCCTGGACAGACTGCCAGTCCATCGCAGGGCTGGAGTCTTACAGTTTTAGCTAAACTTTCACTCGAGGCCTTTTTAAATCAGCCTTCAAGTAATTTATAATTTCCCACTTTGTGCATTATAAGAGGCACATAAATTTGATCTTAAACACAAGGGTCACCTAGGCTGGATTTCAAAAACATTCAGTCAACTACATGTATACCATCACCAGACATTTATTTAGAACAGGTAAATTACAACACTAAACTCAAAGGCAAGCCAACAGCAGATATAATGTGATAATATAGCATACAAATAATTCTAGTTAACCTAGACCAACACGCCAACAGTCCTTTCAGAACAGGCCAGAAGTTTTCCTCCTCTTCACTTTGCAACCTCATCTTCATATCCAACTTTCCATCTTCTGGTCCAGTCTCGATCCATCCCTCCTCTGTCGCTGGTCTCTCACAGAATAGGCTTGGGCTGCTGAGTGAGCAGAATGCCGAAGCGTTTCTTCAAAAGCACTCGGTGTCGGGAGAACTTGTCATCTGGGGAGAAACGGGCCGGGTGGGCCGAGCTGGTGGGCTTCCCATCAGGAGTCATCTTCTGTTAGTGGCAAAGACAAAAAAGGGGAAATTTTGAACTGGAGAAGAACACAGCATTTGTTTTGACATATAACTTAGCAAATAAAAATATTTACAACTTAAGAATTTGTACTTAAAATTAAATATTACTCAATTTACATCCATTATAATCATGGGAAAGAAGGTGGAGGTAGTGGAGGAATACAAGTACTTTGGAGTTCACCTTGACAACAGATTAGAGTGGAAATGCAACACAGAATACATCTACAAGAAAGGTCAGAGCAGACTCTACTTTTTAAGAAAGCTGAGATCTTTTAATGTCTGCACCAAGATGTTGCACATCTTCTATAAGTCTGTTGTTGAAAGTGCAAACAGCTTTGCAGCCATCTGCTGGGGCAGCAGCATCAGAACCAGAGACCTTAACAGAACCAACAAACTGATCATGAAAGCTGGATCTGTGCTGGGTGTAACTCTGGAGCCGCTGGAGCTGATTGTACAATAAAGAAAGCTGCACAAGCTGATGAAGATGATGGAGGACGCTTCACACCCTCTCCACGACACAATGATCAAACAACAGAGTGTGTTCAGTGAGAGGCTTCTTCAGGTCCGTTGCAAAACAGAAAGATACTGAAGATCATTCCTACCAGCAGCCATCAGCCTCCACAACAAGAACAATTAATTGATTATTATTGCTGTCATGTATTTATTGTTGAAAAAAAAAAAACCCTGACTACAATGTTGAATTACCCTTCTGGGATTAATAAAGTATTTTTCATTTCATTACATTACGTTGTAAAGGCACAGCAGTCTTTGTCCCAATACATTTTTCACTTTTGTTTAATGTCTTTATAACACTTAAATTCTGCTTTTCTTAGTGGTAATTCACTCCTGTTAACATTGTGTTTGTGTCGGAGCTGAGGGGTTTATTTGGCCCATTAAATCCCCGATCAGCTAAGGTTGCAGTTGTTTTTAAATTTTAGTCATCATTAAGCAACACAATAAGTATTTATATCTTCTTTACCATTATAAGATAGCAGTAAACCTCAGTTGGGACAGAAAAAAATGTTAAATATAAACGACGTGAACTTAAGGTAAACAATACCTTCAAGGTGTAGACTCTGTCCCCGTCCTCATTAAGGTAATACTGCAGGAACATTGCGACAAAAGCTCGCAATAAAGGTTTCCGTTAAAAGAAAGGAATGGAAACTTTAGGCGATCGAAAAAAAATATTAGTTTGCCGATAGCGCAGTCTTTTACAAGTAGGAACCACACGTGCCACCAAACTTCGTCAAACCGGAAGGACTGGGCGGATATCCGGCTGAGTGTGTATGCTGCTCAGCATGTTGGGAAATTGAGTTCCACCAGCGGTACTCGGGACAGTTCCAATCGTGGTGCCGACGCCAGTTGTCATGGAGACGGACCACGTGGGTTGGTGTTTACATATTTTTTTTCTCTTTTAATTGAAAGTGTTTGGATTTTTTTTTTGTTTGTTTGTTTAAAAACAGTCTTTTTTACTATCAAAGACTAACAAGTGAATGTAATAGTTTTTCTTCAAGCATTTCCATACCTGGAGAACCCAAGACCCCTTTTTTCTACTATGCATTAAGTCACTGCTATAAGTTCACTGAACACCAAAATATCCACTTTTTCAATTTTAACCCATTATTCCCCAATTTAGGATTAGGGTCAAATTTGACCCATTGGGCTTCAGGCGCATCATTTCAAAGATTCACATTAACAAACCCAGTCAGTGCAAACTATTTTAAATTTAGGAAAATAATTAGCCAACCACACAGCTACATTTAACAAAGTTTTTTTTTCTTTTTACTTTATTTGTTGCATGTTAGAGCTGGATTTTAAATGTACAAACACACTTTGGCCAATGGAAACAAGAACGCAAAGCAGAAGAACTCACACAAGACATTGTGGTAGTTGTTTTTTCAGGTAGTCGTCAATTCAGGGCCAAAGTCACTCTCATCAGCTACGAGTTGCTCCTATATTTCTCTTATAGTGAACTTTTTTTGTTGCTTTCCCTATCCTGAATAGGGAGCGGCCATACTCCCTGAAAAGATATAATTATTTACTTTATTAGTCTCTGGCCTTGTACCACTGAGGTAACTTAAAAAATCTAAAATATATCATACAAATGAATTTATTTCAAGGCTTTAGCCAAATACAGGACTGCACACTCAAAGTCACTTAAACAACCAAAAGCTTCAGAGGGTCATTTTTGACCCTTCAATTTTTGAACTAGCTCAGAGTCACTAATTTATCCAAAAAGAATATAAAACATACTTCTAGGCATTCTGCAAGCTCATACTGAATAGATTGACAAAAAAATACACAATTTTACTGACCACTGGTTTGTTGAGATGATGATTTTGTTTGGGTAGATTTCCAGCTCAACAAAACAGCATGCAGTCACCCATCTTGTCACTACCATTCAATATTCATCCACTAGGTGTCTCTATGCAGGGGCCAGAAGTGGCACTCTGGGTTTTTGAAGTTGAATTTGACATTTTTTATTTGTTTGTTCATTTTGAGTAGCAGCGATTAACAGTGGCCAAATTTGACCCCAAGAGTTCTCCAGGGTTAAAAAAAAAAAAAAAAAAAAGAGGTGTTGGGCAAGTTCACTTTCTACACGAACTATTTAAGTTCATAGTTCACAGAAATTAAAATGAACTAGTTCAGTTCATAGTTCATATTCAAAATTAGGATCAAGAGTTCTTTCTTTTAAATCCCCTTTTAATGTTGCTGCGAGCAACATTTGAGCAACACTCCATAAAAGTACAAGAAAGTAAATAATAAACTATTGTATTTAAATGCATGGATTAAATAATAAAACAAAAAACACCAGAAATGCTCTGAAAATGATTTTTCATTCTAGATTTTATGAAATTTGGAATGTTTACACGCAAAGCATCAAGTCAAAAATAAACTTGGAATCTGTTTAGTTTTGACAGGAGGTGAAATGTGAAGAAATTGCTACAGCTCTAATTCAACATGATACATCGTAAAAGGTAAGGCCACGAGAAGTTATTCATCATGCTAAAATATGTGCCATTTGTCACTGATGGCTGAAAGGAATTTAAGTACAGAACTACAATACGGCAATAATGCAGGAAAACAACAGAATATCCTTTATACTTTTATAGACAGCATGGAAATTTAGGTAAACTGTTACAAAATGAACTGAATAATTTAATTATTCATGTTAAATAATTTTCAGTTCAAGGCAGAGTCAACACAAGGTGCATCATGGAAGGACCTAACAATAAATACAATAATAAATAAATAACTGCAGCACTTAATAAGGTTCTACAAGGTAGATCACATGAAACGTAATAATTTCTGCATATGACAATTTCTACTTTTTTCTTTTGTGGTGATATGTGTTCATGTTTTATTTTGTTATGTACAAGTGAACTGTTAGAGTCAAGAAAAAAATAATCTGCCAAATTATTAAAATACATTCTGCACTGCAGAGCTTTTCAGGTTAAAAGATTTTCACAGATGTGGATATAGTCTGCCATGTTCTCTGGCAGATAAAAAGAAATAGTTAGTTTCCTTGCAGCTTTGGTGACTGAAGCAGAAAAAGTAAAGACAAAAAAAAAAAACATGAATCATAAAGGAAAATACAGTATTATGATACACTGGCAGGTGCATTTCAAATCATCCTCATGTGCTTCTTTTTCACGGTCCTCACATTTTTTTATCATTTTAGTTGGTGAGTGCTACAAATTAAGAATCACTGTTAATCCCACCAATGCTATTTCATTTATATGTTTCACTTTCCTCTGACAGCAACAAGCATCAGACCCCCAGAGCTAAATGATGGATCGGTATGAGCTTCTCCACCTGATATCCATCTCAGTAGCAATGTTGATAATGCTCAGGCAGGATCTCCACCAAGCCCTTCAGCAGAAAAGCTCGACCTCCACAAACTGCCAGAAAATACTCCTCAGATGAAACCTGAAATCTTGAGAGATGATGTTTTTCCCATGGGAGCTTCATCATGGAAATACGGCAAATTCCACCATGCTGACATCCCCTGCAGTTGCACCAATGCTCAGCCCAATGACCTCCAATCAAACCCAGGACCAAACCCAACAGAGCCTCCTCCACCTGAACTTCCTGTCACCCGTGTGTCCTCATCCAGTCCACCCTCTAACTTCCTCTCCTGTTATTGCTGCTGTCCATCCTGGATTGACGTCTCTCCTCTGTAGCCCTCATCCTCCACAACACCCCTGCTGGCTGCGTATGAATCTTCTCTTCCCCGTGGCACCTCTCAGGTTGAGTTTTTGTCCGTCTGTACTGGTCCCCATGAACAACCCAGCACAGCTCTGGTGCGGTGCACCATCGCCTCCTCAACTTTTCCTCCTCGAGCCTGAGGTTCATCCCAGCTGGTGCTTGTGCCCACGGACAGCGTCTGCTCATCAAAGCTTCAGTCCCACTCTGTAAGAATTTGAGGACCCTGCAGGTTTCATGGCTGAATTATGCTTGTGGTATTGCGTCTAACTATAAAATCTTGCTGCAGGTTTTCAACACCAAGAGACTCCAAGCAACTTAAAGAAAATGTGATGCCAGCATCAGAGACAAAGAAGAGACAAGGTCAGAGATCTAAATGAAGTTATAGTCTGACTTATAAACTTTGGTAATGCCTCAAATTAGATTTCGAGCCAACTTAGCCATTCTCAATTCATGATCAAACAAATATACCCATGATCCTCAGCTGCACTTTTTGTTTATTGCTAAGTTGAGACAAACATGCTCAAACATCAAAATCAGTTTTCAGTCGCTGCAGAAACACCAAGCTGCTTGGTTGGTTCCCCTTCACAGAACAAAAACAGAGAGTTGTTAACCCCGCACAGAGTATATATAACAACATGTTTAAATGTTTCTCCAGGTCCTCTGGCTTCTTTGGAGGAAGAACTGCTCTTGTATCAGCTTCTTGAGGAAAACTTCTCGCTCATCGACTACCTCCTTTCCGAGGTTCCAAACTCTTGATCTTGAGTTGCAGTGCATGAACTAAAAGCTACCAGATATCCAGATAGATCGGGTTTTGAATCCTATACTTGTTTTTCAAATCAAAACCATCAAACCATCTTTACATTGTAGGAAAAAACAAAAAAGGTTGCAAGTACTTTTTAAAAAATGTTTGAAACGCGATCATCCGTTTGCCTTTCCAATCCAGATCCAAGAAAATGAGGATGAAGACGAGGCAGATGAGTGTGAGGAGAGGAGGAAGGACGTTATAGGAAACAGATCATTTTATGAGTACCTGGAGGAGTTGTGCTCCAATGAAGACTTTGTCAGGAATGTAGGTATTTTGTAGACTCTCTCCCTGGTATATTACGCATAAGATACAATCCATGCTGACAAAAAAGTAGGATCTCATGTTTCTTGCAGTTTGGTGCAGAAATTCATTCTCAATAATTAAAGTGCAAAGGTGGTCTCGACTGCATGGCTGAATCTTGCCTTTCCTCTGTTATATATTTAACACTGCAGATTTTTTAATTCACTGATCAAACCATCAGTTTTTAAACTTGAGTTTTTCCTTGAGCTCAGCTCTATGACATATGACGTCGATGACAACTGTGATATTTGAAAATAAATGTGTAAATAAAAGAGAAATGATCCTTGAAGAGACCATCTTCCTGCTGATGTTGTACTGAGGCCAGATGGCCTTTTGTTCATCAGCTGACCACTGCTTTAGTGTAACTGATTATTTTTAGTTTTACACAATTATAATCAGATTATCTGTACATCCCTACATTTTAAAAGTACAATTCATGACTGAATTGAAAAGAAACAAACAAAATTATTCAGTGTGCTGTTGGTTAATATACATGGCTGCTCACAAAGGAAATAACTTTGTCTCCAATGTCTCCATTGTGTTTGCATTATTTACTTGCAAAAAGCATCTTATGTTTTCTCCCCAAGTGGAAAAATTAAAGCATCACAAACTCTGCAGTTAGAGGAGACTCTGCAGTTGTTGTTGTTTTTTTTTTTTTACCTTTTCCCTTTTGCTGTTTCCTGGGGGACTTTGTGCAACAATTTAACCACTTCCAGAGAATTCCTTGAAGTGTAAAGTCATGGTACAGAGCCGTTAAGAAACCTTAAGGTCAAGCTCAAGGTTTGTTAAACTGATTTTATATTTTGTAAACCCTTAACTTGAAGTATGAGGATAAATCCTAAGTTAAGAACTGGCCTCCCGGTGTTCTCCGTTTTAAGTCACTGTGGCTCAAATCATGCACATCTCTGACAGGTGGAGTCCATCTTGAACGTGGACTACCTGAACTCCCTCCTCTCTTCAGACCCGGACACCCTCGACTGTTTTTCCCTGGAACAGCAGAAGGTGAGAAGATAAAAAGCTCTGGAGTTGTGTTATTGTGCGGGACTGGCCCGTTGCACTGAAGCATTCAGTACTCAGAAATCTTTAGTAAAAGATTTCTTGTGTGGCCATTGAAGGCTCGGGTCTCCTTTGAAAGAGATATTTGATCTCAACGGGACTAACCTGGTTAACTCAAGGCAAATAAAAGTACCAGTACAATAAAGGAAAATAGCCACAAGTGAAACTAGCACTATTTTAGCAGAGTAGAAGAATATTTATGCTAAAAAATAGATAAATAAAAGGTTTAGAATACATAAAAGCAATCAATTTGCTTCATTTTGATGGAAAATTTCTGATTTCCCTCTCATCTTTCTTCATTACTCCTATTGTAAGGTCAATTCTGGACACATAACTTCAGCTCCTTCAGATTATTTTGCTTTTGTTTTGAGTCGTGTAGAACATGAAAGCATCTCAAAAGTCTTCATCACATCATGTATCAGTTCTCAGTAACAATCTTTTCAAATCGTCACATGGAATGTAACCCTTAGTGTTTTAAAATACATTTAATTTTCTTCTTCAAAAATGCATTGTAAACTTGTCGAGACAATGAGTGAAAAAAAGGCTTTGAATCAGATTTTTAAGTATTAAAAAGTCACATTCTAATCTAATTTCCCTGATTTTTCTTGTTGGTCTGCAGAGGACACTGAAAGTGCGTCCGCCTTTTGTAAACGAAGATCCTGTCAAAGAGGAGACGTCTCCGCTAACTTCACACATCGATAGAACACTTGAGGATCTGATCTTGGATCCTCAGAGCATGAAGTCTGAAGCAAATCCTGACCACATGGGTCTGGATTCAACTCAAAAGATGAGATCAAAGGAAAGCTGGGGAAAGTTGGCCCTCCTGCCATCACACCTCCTAGAGGAAGGAACTGATACCCCACCTGAGGGGCGTGACATCACATTTCTATCACATGAAGAGAGCAACAGCCCTGTTAATGTTAATGCCTGCGCTGGAGATTGTCCCTACTGCTCATTTCTCATGGACGAGTACACTTTTCTCCCATCCTTGATCCCAGCTGGCAGTTTTTCAGATGTACTGCCTGAAAAACAGACATCTGAACCTCCAGAAGTTCCAGTTAGTCCATCCTCTGGTGCTTCTTCAGGCTTTAGGAGTGGACGTGAACGCAACTCTACTCCAAAGAGAAGGGCAAAAAAGCTAAAACTTACGGCTGCAGGTGAAGAAACGTCATCACAAAAGATTACTGAAAAGGAGTTTGGCAATAAAGTGACAGACACCAGACCTACAATCTGTGTCCTCAGACCCAGTCAGAGGCTGTCATGCAAAAGACAAAAAGAAAAAGCAGAAAATGACATAGTGGTAAAAGCCAAGAAGAAGAGACAAACTAAAAAGAGGGTTACGAAAACACCTGAACTCACTCGGAAGAAGGATATGACAGCCCATGGAAAACAGAGAAGACAGTCCTCCGGAACTCGGCCAAAACACAGCGCCATCTTGGAAACTAGAACCTTGGATTCACAGTTAAAAATCTCAGAAAGACCGAGGAGGGCTGGAAAAAACTCCAAACCAAGTCCAAAACAGACAGAAGATATCCAAGAACACCCAAGCCGTAAGAGTCCACCGAAAAGAGGAAGGCACAGATCCTCCACAGAGAGGGATGGAGGTAAAAATGAGATGGTACCCAGGAAAGGAAAACTTGGGTTAAGGCCAAAGAAGAAGCAGAAAAAAAATGACAAAAGAAGAAACAAGGTTGGAAAGCAGGGGAAGAGAGCGATGAAGATTTAGAGAGGAACAGAGGGACCTGGGTATTTGAAAAAGTTAGCAAAAGATGTTTTTAGAGCAACAGACTTGTAAATATGCTCCAACTCAGTCTGCTGAAGAGAATTTGAAATGCTTGTATTTCAAACACTAATTTAAGATGCTCGACGCACACAGATAAAAGACGGTTGGAGGAAAAAAAAAAAAACTGAACACCTTCTTAAAATAAAGTTTATTGCTAACAAACCTTCACACAAAAATGTACACATTTTCAGGAACATTAAATAAATTTTTTTGGAATTCCAGCATTAAGTTTTTCTACAAATGCAACTGTTTCTTCACAAAATGTTAATATACAGGAGAAATTTTATAAATAACAATGGCTTTAAATGACAAAAGTACCCTTTAACAGAAAGTGAAACAAAATGTGGATAAAATTTGAGTGTAATTAAAAAGGCACATCAGTAAACAGGCCTTTATGTTTTCAAACATTCAAGGATTTGATTTCACACACGGACGGACACACACACACACACACACACTTACTTCAGTGAACCACGGTAGCATGATTTCATCCAACTATAAGACAACTTTTGGCTTTTCAACGTTTGTGCAAGTGATGCTAGATACTGTATAAAGATGATTCCAAAAAATGTCAGACATAAAAATGTAGAAAAATACAACTCTGTTAAATATTCCGACTCAAAATAAGATATTTTCATAGTAATCAAAACAGTGTCATTCAAACTTTTTGTCGGGCAGCGATCCGTTGCTGTTGCGAGAGACCCCGTTGTTGTTCACAGCTTTCTCATTGGTCAGAGGAGTGAATGACAGCTGAGGGCCCGCCTCCTCAGGCTGCAAATATCCGTTCAATAGTTTCTGATAGGTCTCGTGGGTTGCCAGCACTCGCAGTAGGTTTTCTGTGCCAAAAATATCAGAATGTAAGATTTGCGACAGCAATTACAAAGCCCTCCACTGAGACTTCAGAATAACCATCTCAGGGTGTTGCTAAGCAGCCTTAATGGTAATCAATACAGCTCTGGATTACTTTGTACTGTAATGTTAATCATATGGTGAGAGCCTCCAATCAGATGAACATGGCTCCAAAGGAAAAAAACTATGCTAGTAAAACATGCGTTTTTGTTCTCTACACACTGAACAGAATCAAGACAAACTGTCACTGAGGAGGAATCAATGGAGAAGATCAAGGCTGCAATCATGACCTTGTTGAAGCAGTGTGTGAAATACTCGGCACAGATGGCCATAAATCACTAAAGTATTTCCACAGTTTTAGAAATTAAAAAACATAAGTTCACAGCATTAAAATGTTAGGCCATACTGGAAATGGAAGCATCATTTGATTGCTGTCAGTTGTGCTTCTATGGAGAAGTACTGAGCCAGTGAATTTATGGGATAAACTCTTTATCCATCACACATCACCAGTTAATCAACAAAATCATTGCAGCCAACTTACCTTCAATTAGTTGGCCGTGACTGGAGGCCTCAGCATAAAGTGCAGCAGTGTTGTGCTGAGGGACACCCAGCAGCGCCCCCATCAGGTCAGAGAGCTCCTCTGCAGTCAGGCTGCCCTTGGCCTCTCTGTCAAACAGCTGCGCAACAAAAATTGTGGAATCAAAAGCAAATGGTAAACAACCATTTCAGACACATTTGAAAAGCATTTGTACACAAAAACACAAATACTTTGGATAAACCAAGGACTTACAGTAAAAGCAGTGTGAAGGACAGACTTGAAGCTGGTGAATCCAGTAATGGCTGAAACACTCAAGTAAACCTGTCTGAGGTCCACAGTTTCATCCTAAAACATGCACAAATATGGTTACTGGATACATCTCCAGATTAAATCTCTGAACACAACTTTTTTTTTCCCAGCTTCTTGAAATCAACAGGAACTGAAACACAGTAGATACCGCCATATCTTATGAGATATGTTAATAACTGCATAAATTACTTAAATGATATGAAGTGATAATATATTAAGTATCAAGTAGCCATCTACATATACTAGGATGGCATTTACAATTATTTAATTTTCAATTAACCAGACATTAAATTAAGAAAATAATGTGGAACTGCAAATAATTCAGTGTCCTCAAAAGCTTTAATAGAGGCCAACTGGACTTTTTTTTTTTGGTTATTGAATACTTTTCACCTCTAATGTGAAATCCTTCTACAGTTTTAAGTGGTGAGGAGCTCATTCAAGTCAGGCAGCAATCACACTTTCCATTCATATGGATCATAACATCTCACATGCTGACCAGGTAAACAACATACGACTGACAAATGAGTCCTGTCCTTCAAAGAGCCAGTGCCAAACTTGGAACAAGCTGATTTGTTTTTTTTAAGCCAGTGGGGAAGAAAGCACCAGTTCAAAGCCAGGAAACATAGTGTAACTCTGGCCTCAAAGCTCTGCTGATGCAAGAACCCCTGAAGGGAAATTATATTTGCAGCAGTAAGTCATTTAATAAACATGGTAGTCAATTTCAGGAGGTCATTTCAGGATGTTATAGTTGTGGGAAGGAATAATCCTCTGTATTGGTCTGTGTTGCAACAAACCCTGAAAGAAACCCTCTGAATGAATGCACGCTGTTGTTGTGTAGAGTATAAACATTTTATGCAACATTTATCCACAAACAACTCCAGAGACTCCAGAACATAGCCGGCTCCTTTTATAAGTTTGTTCAGTTTTCTTTGAGTCACTGATTCTTGGTCCTGCTGCCCCAACAGTTGATTGCTGATGAACACTGTCCACCAGAGATTTACAAAAGATATCTAACATCTTACTGGTGTTATGAAAAAAAATAAAATAAAAAAAAATAAGCCCCTTCCTATAGACAGCCTCAGTACTGTATATCAGATCCAGTCTGTTGTCCAGATGAACACTGATGGGACTAATGTTCGGCTTATCCTGGTCCTCCTACAATCGACAATCACCTCTTTTGTCTTGCTCACTTTCATGATGGGGTGATGAGTTGAAATGTTTTCAAGAAGCATGAAAAAATGTCCAGCTGCCTCCAGTTCAAGCTTTTTACAATCACCATAAATGGATGACTAGACCAACAAATCTCCATTTCAAGAAACTGTACTACTAGAAGCAAGTTTTCATGATTTCCGTTGGCCAGGTTTTTGTATGGACCACCAATTCAAAATCCAAAAAGATGAGTTACAGAAACTTAGATTGCTAATAAGTACATACATTTCACAACTGTCAAAGCTGCATTAACTAAGCATTACGTGTTAGTGGTTGTCCTGGTGCGAAGCAAATTATGTTTACAGTTTTAAAAGTCCATTAGATGTTTTAACACGAGAGCGAGAGAGAGAGACACCAACACAGTACCTTGGAATAAAGGCTGCAGATGCGGACGGCTGTTGGTTTTACTTTTAATCCAAGAATGGAGGCGAGCTCTTCTGCACTGGCCTTTGAACCCTGAGCCTCTGATCGACATCTGTCAATCATTGTGTCCAGGACAACCTCCAGCTCATGTGCTCCCAGACTGAGAAAAAGTGAAGAAATTATGACGCGCTTGTTAAAACCTGATGCAATACATGATTTCCATATCTAGAGGGCGCCAGCACTCAACGGGTTCAAAGGCTTACAGCAGTTTCCTCACACGTTTTATTTTCTTGCATATTACACAAACAAGTAAAAAAAAAAAAAAATAAAACCCACAGGAAGCCCCACTCTTACCCGTTTTTGTGCAGCACCGCCAGCGTTTCCCTGGCAGGTGACTCCAGCGGCAGAGAGAGACCTCCCAGTTTACTCACAGGAACTCTGCCCTCCATCACATAGTCTGTAGCTGGGACTGCCAAAGCCCTGAAGCAGAGCACACCACCACATTATAAAGCTGACATTCAAATAAGCCTGGTGAGCTCACTTCTAATAAAAATAGTTCTTAGTTTCTAGGCTCTGAATAACAGCTACATCAAAACCACTATACCCCGATGAGTGAATGAGTAGTTACATTTCTGTGGAGAGCTAAGTATGATATCCAATCAGTTATGAGCTGACACACTGATCTACAAGTGCAAGTTGTGCAAGATTGTTTTTAAGCAGTGCCTGAACATAAAATTGATGCAAACAGCTGTTACAATGTTAATCAATATGCTCGACATTGTGACTGGGAGGAAATACAAGATCATAAACTGGTTCTTACGCACTTTGCCATTAATTTCTGAACATTGTCTGCATACAGGTTGGGGTCCTTTTTCTCCTGCTGGGAAGGGTTGTAAACTGGCAGAAACTGTGGCACAATGAAAATAATAAGAGCAGATATGATTTTATGTAGTCATAGTAAGAGCTCAATAGAGAGAAATAGATCAGGTATGAGATTTACAACACCAATGAGATACAGACTCTGAACTGACTACATTGTTTTTTGAGCTAATATATGATGTAGGAGACACATCTTACATTTACCCAGAAGTATGACACTTATTACATGTTTGAAATCAAGATAAATAAATAATAAATAGGCAAATTATAAGCAACACATTGCCAAGTTGCCTGTGATGAGATATCAAATGTTTGTTCTTGATTAATGTCAAGGATATCATCACACTGACGTGGACTTGAACAAAACTATGAACAGAATTAGTTCTCAAATGAAGAATGCTCTGATAACAGAGGGTTAGATTTACCCAACTCTTCTTTTCTTTTTTTAAAAAAGGAAATCCATTTTAGGAACCATTTACAGCTGGAGCATGAAGTGTGTGCTTGGTATAACAGAACGAGAAAACATGCGAATGCTCAAGTAATTATATTTACTGTTCTTTTTTGTGAACAGCCCCTAGGTCCATCTGGGTAAAAAGTGACAACCTATGGGGTTAAAGATTAAAACATCCATACACACCCCTGTATTACTGATTAACAACATTGTGCACCTGTTCGTACAACAAAAAGATCTGAGACTCCACTAAACACACAAGAGAGATATAAATCATGTGGCCCCACCTCAACGGTCATGTTGGTGTAGAGCTGTGAAGTGGTGTGCCACAGAGCCTCCATCCTAGTGGACAGATGGAAGACAAGACTTACTGAGAAAGTCAGACTTAAAGTCAGTAAAATGTCATTTTTCCATTTGATTTAAAACAGCTGTACATGTTATCTACAGCTGCCCTGTGCCTGGGTAACTTTGTCTAAAGTAAAATAAATAAAATATTGGTGCAATATATACACACACTGAGAGTACGATAAGTACACAGAATTGAGAAACTCACCAGGTTGTTCCTTTATATGTCCATCGAACAGTATCCTGAGAAAGTCATCAAAAAAAAAAAAAGAGCCAATCAACATAGTGGACACAACATAAAAAGGTAGTTCAAAAATAATAAATCCACACATCTCTCATTACAAAATGCAATGACAGGTATGAAAACACTGTTCTGGACCAATTTTACAGTTGAATTCAGAAATGTGACTACAGCCCAGACCTGGAAATTCAATGTTCAATACACAGAGGATGGCATTTTGTTGGTTTCAAACTTGAAGCTTTCTCTGAACTAAAGGCAGTTGTGTAATTTATTGTTGCTCATCCTCTCCTCTTAGTGGTCATCTTTTTCAGCCTCACTGCATATGTTTACATGCACCGTAAAATTCAAAAAATTTACTCCATTACAGTCTCAATAAGCCGCTAAGCCATTTTGAATCAAGTATTTTTTTTTTCCAATTCTTGAATGAAATTCCATTTGGAGGAATAAACAATAAATATCATATATGTGAATAATAATAAAGCTTTACATGTGATGGATTGTGAATGCACTAGCAGAGTTTTTATAGTAATTTACATTATTGTTTTATATTGTTTCCTCGAAACCTCGGCTGAGTTGTTGCAGAACAGGATGTGAGCTGGTAAAAAGTAGAGACTTTGGGAGGAGGAAATATCTGAGCAGTGCTCTTTGTTTTCAGGTATGTGGACTGAGTTAAAGCTGTGGATGAATAAAAACAGCAGGATCTTTGGTTGACGAAATGTGACCGCGAGTTTCGAGTGAAGTATGCTCTCTAACAAATGTAAATGCAAATGGAAATAAGAATGAATACATGTGCAACTCATGTAAGGACCATATTCAGAACTGTATCTTGGAATAAAGGTCAAAAGTAATATGACTGCCAAGCATAAAAACGGAGCTAGTGTGTTGGTCTTTATTTTTCTCAGTTCCCTTTTTCCTTATCTCCATATCAGACTTCACCACATATTTGAAAGAGTCAACAATGTGCCTTGAAATATCCTTATTGTTTAGTTTTTGCTCTGAGACAATGTTTAACTTTACACAGTATTATGAACCATTTCAATCCAGGAGGTTTTTTTTAAGCCATTACTTTTAATTGAACTTTTAATTGGGGCCCCCTTCACCTCCCCCTTCCATCTGTCAGTTAGAGAGAAACAGCTGGAGAGACTGAACAGGAACATGGCTGCAGGTCCAGACGGTGTCAGTCCCTGAGTCCTGAAAGCCTGTGTGGACCAGCGATGTGGGTGTTGTATTAAAAATAGGGTCAGGTCAGCATGGCCTGTTTCTCGAGTGATATTAATATCTAATGTGGAATATCTAATCCAATGTGGGATATTGCTCAGGTGTCATCTATCATTTTTGAGATATGTAGCTGCCGGAAAATTTAGCTCAAGGCTCAACTTATTGATAAACAGTGCTTGAGAATGACTGCATGTCCTCTGCTCATTATCTTGTGCTGATAACGGCTGTCTGTGAGTTACTTGAACATCTCTGCTTGCAAACAAAATGGAGATTAAATGCACTCTTGCAGGCTCTGTCCAATTGTCAAGTGCCTGTTTAAGTGTTGTACAACTGCTAAACTGGAACATCAATGAATTATGGGTAAACTATTATAGATTATTAGTAATTTTTACATAACAGTGGGATTCTACAGCACCTCTTAAATATCAGCCTGGATCAGGAGAAGTTTCTGGTGCTGTGGAAGACAACCTGCCTTGTTCCAGTACCCAATAGATCTCATCCATCTTCTTCTAATGACTATAGACCTGTAGCTGTAACATCCCACATCATGAAAGTCCTGGACAGACTTTTATTGGTCCACCTGAATAAGCAAACAAGCACCTTCTGCGACCCACTGTAGTTTGCTTATTGTCGTGGGGTTGGTGTTGAAGACACCTGCTTCAATGAACACACGGTCATCTGGACAAGGCAGGCAGCACTGAGAGGATCATGTTCTTCAATTTCTCCAGTGAATTTAACACCATCCAGCCTGTTTTATTATGTAAAAAAACTCCAGAAGACACAGGTGGTTGCCTCTACAATCATCTGAATTACTGACTACCTGACTAACAGACCACAGTTTGTGAGACTGAATGGAGGTGTGTCTGACCAGGTGGTCAGCAGCACAGGAGCACCACAGGTGACAGGACTCCTGAGACTTCCAGTACCAGTCGGAGTCCTGTCATCTGCAGATACTCAGGTGACTCTGCAGTTGTGGGGGTGTATTAGTGATGGACAAGTGACTGAGTACAGAGAACTGGTGGACCGTTTTGTGGCATGGTATGGGAACAATCATCTCATCTTAAATCTGAACATGACAAAGAAGATTGTGGATTATTGGAGAGCTAGGATTAAGTCAAACAGTATTTCCATCATGGGAGAACTGGAGATGGTGGAGGAGTAGAAATACCTCGATGTCCACCTGGACAACAGACAAGAGACGCAACACTGATGCCGTTTATAAGAAGGGACGGAGCAGACTTGACTGGTTAAAAAAAGCTAAGGTCCTTCAGAATCAGAGCCACTTTCTGACTTAAAGAAACTGAACAAACTGTTAAAGAAGGCTGGCTCTCTTCTGGGGACTGTTCTGGAGCTGATTGGGCACAGAGGGATACTTCGTAAAATGAAGAACATGGACAACCCTGAACATCCTCGACACAACACAGTGATTCAGCAACAGTGTCAGCAACAGAGTCAGAGGCTTCTTCAGATCTGCTGCAACACAGATGCTACAGGAGATCCTTCCTGCCCACAGCTATAACCACCTACAATAGATCTTTGAAGAGACTTAAATCCTGACAATTTAATTTCCCTTTGGGGATCAATAAAGTATTTTTGAATTAAACTGAAGTAAATATGAGTTTAACCAATATGAGTTTAAAAGACAAACCAGGACATAAGGAGGCAGATTTGGTGTGGAAGGGGGGGAAAAAAAAACTTTTAACAACTTGTGTTTAATAGGTGTATTTAAAAAGAAGTAGAAACATCATTTAATGCTCCATTTTCACAATAAAATGTTAATTTTGTAACGACCAGCAATCATCATAATAACAATGTAATTGTCTAATGTAGCATAATCCTCGTCTGGTATAACCACCTCTGAGAAGACATCAGCAAAACTTTCCATTCCATTGATTCTACTCACCAACTTATTTGGGTAATGCAACAGAACTGGCTGGACAGGGACTCCGGCGAGGAAAGCTCCTGGTGGCAGCAAGGAGGGGGGCCGAGTAATGAAACAGGAATGAGAATTAATTACATCTCATAGGAAGCAAAAGTCATTCAAGCAGCAAAACAATAAAAACACCCACACCCTTCTCTCTCATTCCACTCATTCCTGCATGATTTAAACAAACCACAGGTAGGTAGCATGTATCCTCTGCCACAGAGAGCAGGCTGTCCAGCTGTTTTTCCCCAGTTTGTATCGTTTTTGTGTTTAAGTTTTACAGCAGATACTCACCAGGCTTGAATTTGAGGAGAGTACGGCCATTAGTCGTGGTTCCTTCAGGAAACATCAGCATCTAGACAAGAATCAGTTTTTGTTTTTAATTAGGTTCCTGTTCCAACTGTTGCACAATTTGGACAGTTATGAGACAGCTACAATAAACAGACCATATCTCGGTCATCTAACTGAAACATTTGAGTGCTGGGCGACCAACCAAAGAACATCCTACCTGAGGCCAGTAGCCATTAGAGGTCAGCCTTTCAATGAGCTGAGAAACTGCGTTTTTTCTCGACTCTGGATCCTTCCTGCTCACAAGCACAGACTGGTTGAACTCCAGCAGAGCTGGAAAAGGAAAAGCAAAAGCAGTCACACTAAAATAAAACCAGAAATAAAACAAAGTGAGGATTCTGGAATAAAGCAGCCAAGCAAAAAAGATGGAAAGGCAGATTAAAAACCAATGTAGTGAGTCATTTCCCTTTTTTCTCTAAAAAACAAAATTATCTCTCAATCTCCATCCATTCCAAATAAGACTTGTTTACTTGTATAGTGTGTGGAAATGCCTTGTTTTGTGCGCACTGTACTTTGAATTCCATTCAAAACAAGGAAAAAAAGATATCTTCCTTCCGCTCTGAACGTGGCATGCGTACAAAAATGATGAACATAAATGATTCAGTCCTGGGAAGTTTCAGCTTTGGGTGGGGCAAGATGTATTTTCCCTCTCAACTCTCATTAGAAGTAAAATGTTACATTCCTACACACGTTGAAAATGCATGAACAACCAGGGCAGAAATGCAAATTAAGGCTGATAAAACCCATTAGAAATGTCGCTATTTTACTGAGTGCATCACATTCTGATACAAGTTACAGACATTTATAAGATACCAGAAACGAATCAATAGGATCTGTGATCCAGTGACAGTCCTTAGCAGTAATTCTTTAACATCTTCCTGCTGTTTCAGACATGCTTTAACAACTACAAAAGCAATGCAAGTCATTTACCTCCTATGACAGGCAAGCCGCTGTTCTCCGACCGCGACACCACCGTTGCCAACTGGGTTTGACACAGAACCAGCATGTCCAGGAAGCTACTGTGGGGCGCCACCACCAGCACCGGTGCCTCCTTGAGGTCTGCCCTGCGACCCTTGACTCTCACCCACAGAAACCCCAGTGAGAAAAACACAGCTCGGCTCAGAAACAAGATGATCGGGTGGAAAAGCCAGCGGCGCCAGCCCTCAACAGGTCGAGAGCGCTCCTCCTCAGACAGGCCGGCCAGTCGGAGTCGAGCAAGAGGCCACGCGATGAGGAAGAATAAGGTCGCCAGGGTTATGCGTATTGGGTAGAGGATGCTGCCCAAGATTATCCCCTGTAGAATAAGAAGAGGAGAGAAAACATTACTATTAAATGAACACGTTCAAGCACAGGACTGATAAAACCCTCGACCTGAAACTAGATCAATGAATCCCTAATTCCACTAAAACATAACATTTTTCTCTTTACCTGGAGAAGTTAATGCAACTGTATCCTGGCAACATGATTACATGCATCAACTATTTACTTTAACCATGCTGTCCAACCCTATGTGCCCATCATAGTTACGCAACTCTGCTGTAGGTTATCAGTCAGCGTTTATGACTGTGATGCTTGGAGTCAAGAGGGATCATGAAAGCCTCTTTGTCCTTTCAAGGGATGTTGACTGAATTTAAAACTTGTGTGTCGCTTAACACCCCCCCCCCCCCCCCCCCCCCCCCCCCCCCCCCCCCCCCCCCCCCCCCCAAAAAAAGGAAAAAAAAAAATAAAGAATATATATATAGATAGAGATATATACACACACACAAACACACACAGAGAGACAGAGATAGAGATAAGATATAGATAGATAGATATAGATACAGATATATATACAGAGACATACATACAGAGATAGGATAGAGATATATATAGAGATACACACATACAGACATACATACACACATATATATATACATACATACATACATATACACACACATATACATATCTCTCTCTCTCTATATATATATATATATACATACACACATACACACATATACACACACACACACATACATACATACATACCTAAACATTACCACAAAAGCATCTCGGAAAGCAATAAAACATTCTAGGCATTATTAATATATTTTTTTAATATCTTAAAAATGTTTGTTTTTCACCCAAGGACCACCACACACGCGCCAGACAGAAGTTAACTGTTTAAGAACTACATTGTTTTAACATTAAAACACGAATTTGAATTTTACCTCTGTCGTTCCTATATATGTAGCACAGGATGATTCTGATTCAAAAAGTTTAAAGAGTTTGTTTTGAGGGTACGAACAAAGAAAGTGAAGCTCTTGGCATCCAAATCAGCGGGTGATTAGTTTCGGGTGGGTAAATAAAAACAAGCCCTTACCCTGATCCTCTGCGCCGTCGTCAGCTTCACTTCATGGATAAAAGGATGCGGATACTCGAGCGCTGCCGGGTGACAGTCGCGTCTGTCCATGGCTTTGATACAAACCCGACACCTTCCTGCTCAGACTGTTTACAACGACAAAAGCATTCGTTTAACGTCAAATAAAGCCCAAAAAACTCTTGTGCCGCACAAGTGTCGCGAGCTCCCTCTCGTTCTCCAACACCGTTTTATTTCACCCGTTTTAAGTGTCTCGCGCAGTTGGGTTGTGAAAATAAAATGTTCCTTTAAACAAACTGACTGAAAGTGACAGAAGCGAGGCAAAAGCAACAATGACAGTCAGCTAAAACCAAACAGTGTTTTACATCCTACACGTGGCTGGACACTGAGTCGCGTCGCTTGTCTCTCTCCTTCTTGTCGTCTGTCCTCACCTGTCCCGCCCCTCGCAGACTGACAGCCCGGCCCACAGCCACTCAGGCCGGGTCAGGCTGGTCGGACCGGGTCAGGCTGGTCAGACCGGTGTCCCCGGCTATTTCTGAAGGAGAAAATATGGAGGCTCGTTGCGAAACACATCAAAGGAAACATGTTGAGTACTAACTGAGAAAAGGCCACACTTTAAGGGCACTCATTTACAGCCTGATATAAATGAATAAAAATATAATAAAATATCATATTGAAAGATCTCTACTTCATTTTGTCATATTTTTTGACTTAATTTTACAACTTTAATAAAAAATGTAAAATGTACAAATTCGCAACTTTTTGATATAAGATTACAAATTTTGAATTTTGTATAAATGCAACATTCTGTCCGAAAATCAAGAATCTTTGCGGCAACTCTTCTCTTGTTTTAAGAAGTTAATTTCAGTCATAAAATCTCAAATTTTTGCAAAACTGACTTTTTGAATTAAAATAGAGGCTACCCAAGTACAGTGACATGGTGCTATTTTTATCCACAAGGTGGCAGCTACATGTTGTGACAGGAAGACCTCCAGTAAAGAAAGCAACATGCCAAAACAAGTGATACAGAGTTAATTTTAGGTAATTGTCTATCCTCTCAAACAACCAGGGTGTATTACTGTTGATGTTGAAACTTGTACATCACATAGCTCCAAAGTAAAGAAGCTACACATCTATCCCTTCTGCAGCATTATGGAATATAATAATGACTTTTGATTGCAAAAATCACAAATTCCATAAAATCATGACTTTTTAACTTAATATTACAACTTGTCATAAAATATCAACTTTATAAAAATCACCCTTTTTTTCATAGATTTAAGACTTTGAGTTAAAATCACAAATTTTTGTTGCTAAATTGGAAACCTCAAGGTTATTCTGAAGATCACATTTTCACCAGAAAATATCAAAAATTACTTTTTGTTGTAAAACTACGAAATTAACAAAATTGCAACTTCTTGACATAAAAATCTGCCATTTTTTTTGTAAAAATACAAAATCTTTGTTGTAAAATTGAGACTTCATGAAATAGCTGCAGAAAGGGAACTTGTCAGGTCGCAGGGCAAAAGTGTACCTGAGCAAGTGCCTGTGTAAAAAAACACACAAGACATCCCATAAATAACATGAATGAATAAAATAGATATCAAATGATCTTAAATTATAGTAAGAAGCTACAATAAAATTTAGAGTTTTTCCATATTGACATATTTTATGTCATTTCACACATTGGTCTAACTAATGACGTAGCATCTTGTAAATAGTTCATCATATTGCAGACAAGAATTGTTGTCAAAAATGGTAATGACATTAGTATGCTGCTCTTGACAGTCAAGCCATAAAAACATATAAAGCTTTTTTTCATTATTTTTCCTTTTTGTGTATCCCTTTCTCCACATGTTTTGCTAGCAGAAAAAGTATGAATGGTAGTAAGATGATGCTCATCTTCCTACTTGTATGGTCAGTACAAATAGCACATGCTTTTAATCAAAGTGACTCACAAGTGAAGGGCACAGAGATATTTGAACAAGGACACTTTAACCGTGGATGCCAAGGATGAAATCTGATAAGTGGTTGAGGACCACTCTCATCCATTATTTTTTCTTGCTTCAGGATTGAACTATAATAATCTGTGTTTTTGTTTTTTCTTTCTTCCATTTGGGCCACATAGTTTTAGAAAACAAACCGTTTTAAAAGTATTTGCCCTTTTGTAGATGGTGTAATGTAACTGTTGAGAGAACAGTTGTCTTTGCTGAGGAGGAAGGTGTACGGTAAAACAGATGGTGTTTGAGAGAAATATAAGGAAATTAATCCACGGGAATCAGCCCCACTACAGTCAAAATAGTTAAAAACAATAACAATAATATTCACGTTAGTGTCTCCACAACTCAGTCTGTGTATATAAAGCACATTCTTTATGTTGCTCCATGACATTAGTAAAAGCCATACATAGTTGGTGAGACTTGCTATTCGAGTTTTGCCTCTGTATTAACTGACACCTATTGTTCTTTGAAGGGTGTTTCTGCCGATACCAACCCCCGCTTTGAGAGAGAAGGACACCATAAACAATGACATTAAGAAGTAAAATGAAGGACAAGAGGTGGTACTTAGAGTCATGCAGCATTGATTTGCTTGGAAGCCTGGAAAGGCAACTCAGAACATACTAGTCTGTCCAAACTATCTTAATGTCCCAAGAATGATTAACGTTATTTATTAATAAATCAAAAAACTGTTATATCATGAGATTAATATATTTTCTGTTGATTAAGTCATAGTAACCTTTGAGTCATCCTTATATGAGAGATGAAATCTATGGATAAAACTGGAATCTTTGACTGCTTTAAATACTTTAAGGAGAAACTTAAACGTTGGGGAAAAAAAAACACAAAGTCATTGAAACTTCTGTGTGGTACCCAGTTAAAAAGTGTAGCCAGTTGTGAATCAGTTTCGTCTGATTAGGTGTAAATTAAAGTGGCAACAGGCAGATAAGAGAGACTATAGCAAGATAACCACACCCACAAAAAACAGAATAGTTTTGTGGGTGGTGGCCCTGTCCTCTCCAACCAAAGTTTCTCTTGTTTTGCATGTTTGCTTGTGCTGTCAATAACTACGTGTGGCAGTGCCTAGAATCCAGTAGGGTGTTACAGGGATCCAACGCCTTCAGCGAAGATGACACATTAGTCACCATCATCATGCAGTCGCAGGGAAGCTTTCTGTCTCCGAACACAGTCTCAAGATCAGTAAAGAGATGCTAGGAAATGGGCCCAGACTCAGAACTTATGACTGATGTACAGGAGTCTGAAGAAGGTGTGGCAAATGTTACACTGCCCACATCATTCAGGGTGATAATGTTGGCGATGGCTAAATGTGCACATGCTAGAAAATAGTACTCTGCTGGATGAAATCCTCAGACACACGGTCAGACTGCATGCTGGTGCTGATGAATGCACATTGCCACGTGGACAGACCTGTTTAGGCAGTTGCTGGATCAAATCATCTGCCTCCATCTAACTCTATCCTCTGGATCCTTTTCTTTCCCACCAACCAACTTCATGTCCTCTTTCACTACATCACCTCTCTAGCTTTTCCACCTACAGATCACAATGTCATCTGCAAACATCATCGTCCATGGAGATTCCTGTCTAACCTCACAGTAAACAAGAAGGGTCTCAGAGCTGATCCCAGATGCAGTCCCACCTAACATACTTCTCTGCTACTCCAGACTTCCTCATATAATCCCATAGCTCCTCTCTTGACACCCTGTCATCTGCTTTATCAAGGTCTACAAAGACACGATGCAGCTCCCTCTGACCTTCTCTGGACTTCTTAAGTCTAAATGAGAACAAGACCGAAGTAATATTATTCGGACCAAGCTGCTGCTCCCCCCCCAGTGCTGACCTTGGCCCTCTTTCACTTTATCTCAAGGACTGTGTCACAAATCTGGGGGTTAAGTTTGATTCTGATTTTAAATTTGAAAAACAGATCAGCAGTGTTATACAAAAAAGTTTTTATCAACTACGTCACATAGCAAAGGTGAAACCTATTTTATCAAGACCTGACCTCGAGAAATTAATCCATGCTTTTATCACGATTCGTCTTGATTACTGTAACTCCTTGTATATAGGAATTAGCCAGGCTTCTCTTGCCCGTCTGCAGCTTGTGCAGAACTCTGCTGCACGCCCGCTAACCCAGACCCGTAGGCGTGAGCACATCACTCCCATCCTGGCTTCCCTACACTGGCTCCCTGTGCACTTTAGAATCAATTTTAAGCTTCTATTTGTTTTTAAATGCCTGAACAACCTTGCTCCTCCCTATCTCTCCAGTCTGCTTCAGCCTTACTGCCCACCTCGATCCCTAAGATTGGCCGATCAGCTGTTGCTCACAGTCCCTAAAACAAGGCTGAAGCTCAGAGGAGACAGATCATTTGCTGCCGCGGCTCCAAAGCTTTGGAATGAGTTGCCTCTGAACGTTAGACAGGCTTCCTCACTTCCGGTTTTTAAATCTCTTTTAAAAACATATTTATTTTCCTTGGCTTTTAACACTTCTTAATCTTAATCTTAATACATCTGTGTCTGTTTTTAAGTGTTTTATATTTGTTTGACTTTTTGACTTTTTATTTATTCCTTTTTTAACTTTTATGTTTTAACAATTTTTTATGTTTTTAATGTACAGCACTTTGGCTGCCCCTGTGGTTATTTAAATGTGCTACACAAATAAAGTTGTATTGTATTGTATTGTATTCTTTATCAGCATCCTCAAGACAAATATTGCATCTGTAGTCCTCTTTTTTTCCAGGACACTGTCTACTGTCTCATTAGGAACATGCCTAGAGGATACATATATGAGAGGGAAATCAGAGAGAACTGTTCACAGATTGAATAAAGCAAAATGACAAGGTTTTACCTCATCCAGCACATCACATACTTCATAACAAAACACACTTCAGTATAGATATTGTTCTATCTATACTGTTCAATATATTTTATCTGCTTCAATGTGATCATTTTGAAATGTAAAACATAACTCCTTTAACTCAGACAAACTTTTATAAACCACTGGAAAATTTTTGTAGTATTGTTCATGCTCATAACAATTGGTCATTTATGATAATATTTATAAATGTCAACCTACTTTTCATAAAATACACTAAGAGAGGTCAATTCCAAGAGCAAGATTAAGCAAAATTTTCTTTAATTCAACACATTTATTGACACACTCAAAGACCATTCAGTTCAACTCATAAAGATTTATTTCACAGAACATTATCACAGGGAAAACCTGCATAAATTAAACAGACCTATCAGATAAAACAGGTTAGTTAAATTTTGCTGACTAGGATGCTGAAATCATTTTGACACAATGAAGCACTTCACTACAAACCGAGAAACGCCAAAATAAAAGAAAAAAAGAAAACATGTAATGCAATAGAATTCAATCTGAGCCAAGAATTGATATAAAAACATTTAACTGACCCTGACCTCCATTTAGAGGAGTTATAGAAACAGTTCTCTTATTAATGATGTCATTTACTGATCTAACTCTAAACTCTATGCTGTAAAATAATCTCATAAATAATGTCCCATTATGAATTTATACATGTGAAGAACATTTCATCTGGACAGAAACTTACAGTAGCTTAACAGTAGTTAACGATCTGCTGGCTTTGTATTCTCATATATGGAAAATGTAAGAGATTGGTTACTGTCATGGCAAGCAGAGTAGTAGGCAGAAGTACTGTAACATTTCTGTTTTAAAAAAAAAGGCAAAGGTGTGTGTGTGATGAAAAAAAAAACTGCCAACTTAAACATGTAGTAAACATGGAGCCTGTTTTAACCACTATGGTCAAGTTTGAATCTGGTGTTTTCAGGAAGAAGTGAAATGGCAGACTTTTGTTTCATCTAAGCTGTTACGGGTCACCTGGTGTTGTGGTGAAGGTGGTGCATGTACAGTATATAACCTCTGAAGACTCTGAATTCTGTATGAACACCACATTGTCTTCATAACACCATCCCTCCACCCATGATCTCCATCCTCTGTTGAGAAAAGATCAAACATGTGTAAGGGTATATTCAGCTGAGATTACCGGTAACTCACATTAAACATAACCACTCTAAAGAATATATAATATTAGGGACAATATACATTTGTAGTTTTATAGGTCTTTGGTCCCTGATGTTGGCTGAGATTACCAACCTTAATCTGTTACAGAAAGGTGTGCTCTCCCTTTGGTTTGGTTTCAGTCTGAGATTGTTTTACTCTAATTTAGTGTCAAGCAAGTAAGATGACTTCTATTGTTAGTTCACTTTATTTCCTATACTGCACCTATGTTTGTGTTTATAAAAGAAACATGCTGTATACAAAGACATGTATGTGCAATGTTATCAGAGGGGTGTGCAATAAGGGTGGATAAAATGACTTCAATGCCAGTTTCTTGGATGTAATGTTACTAAGCAACCACCAAAAGAAATACTAAAGGAAACTGTCTCAGTATCCTGAGAGGGTCAAAGTTATTAACCAAGAGCACAAAGGCATTGTGGATCCCAGCCATGAAAAGGGCAGACTGCAGTCTAACAAGTCCCAAAGGAAGAAAAGTCGCTTTTATATTTACATTCTCAAAAGGTAAAACTCTGATCCTGTGGGACTTTAAATTGCTACTGAAATCAGTCGTTTCTACGTTTCATCTTTTTTGGAGGGAACTCTGGACTTTTTTTTTCCCTTTCAATTTTTAAAATCCCCATCAACCTGCTTGTTGCATGATCTGGGTCACAAGTCAAAACTGAAAAAACAAAATTGAAAATATTCTGCTCTCCAGTGAGGTAAAAGTGGCAGTGCAGGTGGTTAAGATTCCCAAAATGCTATTTGAAGGTTTCTGAAGAACACCATTGTTCGCCATTATAGTTAATATAAAACTTGGGCTGGGCAATTAATCAAAAATTAATTGAAACAGACGTTCAGAACCAATAATGGACTTAATCTTGACCATATCAATTATTTCTCTTTGAAATAGACATAGATATTTAACCCCTCTGCTCATTTTAAAAGTACAAAGATATGTGCACTTTCAATAAACAAAAGATATCAGTTGAAATAGTTGAGAATATTAAGAGCAAACACCTCGTCAGTGATCAATAAGGGCAAAAAGTAAAACAAAACTAAAATAATTGTCTATTATTTATAATTGGGATAGCACTTTCAATTAATTATGATATTGATTTGAGGCCACATCGCCCAGTGCTATATAAAACTCTGAAAGACCAGATGAAAAGCAAACACAGCAGATGCAACTACAGCACTGAGCTAAATCCAGCCACACACCACAACATAATCAGGGCCAATTCGGTTCCAATTCAGCGCCTCCAAAAGTCCTAGGTCAAGTCTCAATTGTCATTCTACAATTCTACAATTGTCATTATCATTCTACAGATTATTTTATCAGACTTTTCCTGTGAGGTGGGTTAACAGTGTTGCAATGTGGTCAGACTCAGAAGAGCCAAACTGTAAACATCCAAAGCACTGAAGGCTTATGATCTGCAAACTTTTAAGGGTTTAGAGAACCCAAATGTTAAATCGAATGTGTCGAGTGGAACTTGATGATACACATTCAGAAAGTGAGCTAATGGAAAAATAAACAAAAAAAAATTTCAATGTTTTTTTAAATTTTTATTCTATATAAAAACAACCCAAAGACATATGTGATTGGACTTTAATAATAATAAAAAAAAGATAACTTTTGTGTAACACTGGAAATCAGATAGCTTTTTGAAAACTTAGAATTATTGATAACTACGTCTAGATTAAACCTCCTCGGCTGAGAGATGGAATTCATAATTTTTCTGTTGTGTTTTTGATTAACCAAGAAGCTACAACTTGCTGCTTGTCTATGACATTACCTGGGGCGGTTCTATGAAAGCCAGCCAATCAGATGAATGTGTTGGAAGCAGTCCCATCGACTGGCACTTGTAGATGGCCAACGCTGAGCCCAGAAGGTTACCAATAAGATAAACCAGTCCCTGGAGCCACTGCTGACTAGAGCTCTCCAACAGCTTGAAGGCTGAGGCAGAAGAGGACCAACAAATGGTTAATAACTGATTCTAAACAGTTTTTAAAACCAGATTTTTTTTTTAAAATCCCAGCAAGGACAGAATCTGAGTGCTGGATACTCACTAGCAGACATAGACATAAGAGCCTGTATGGGCCTCCAGGCCATCATGCAAGACCATCATGATGGGGAAGATGGAGATGGTGTTGCCTGACATGTACATGATAAACAGGTTCATGGGAATCTGCTTTAAAGGGCCCAAGTGCCACGTCCCAGCAGCGCTGCAGAACAGGGGGAGGAGAAACAGACAGGCTGACACCAGACAGTAGTACTCACTGTATGAACTTTCCATCAAAACAGGTTTCTTTAGGGAGTTTATAAAGGTAGAGTACAAATGAGCACACACTCTTTTCTGCCACTACATGAGCCCCCCCCCAGCTGTGTTTGGACCCTCTCCTCCAACAGCCCTGCAACAAATCTTTCCTGCACAAAAAATTTCGATTCTGCTTCTTAAACAGGTGCAAAATATTCACTGCCATATGTGTTACTTTGTTTTTTACATAACTTTGTTTTGTGCAAAAAAAAAAAAAATGAAATGAACTGAATGTTAAAGAGAAAAATGCACGAGAACCTAGAACTATTAAAATAAATGTTTATCCTTGATAAAAAGAACAGAATATCTCTGTGGGGAAGTGAAAGTAAAGGTTTCCTTACTTTTTCAACCAGGTTTTTGTCCGTCTCCTGGATGCTGGTGTCAGGGACGGGCTTTTCAGAGTAGCCGATGGGGTAAACAACATCTCCCTGACCTCCCTGTCTGTCTCCACGACTTCTACAACACAAAAGGCAACATAAACAGTTTAGCTTTTGCTAAGGGTCTGTCCTTCTATTTAAATCTGCGTTAAAGGGTATGGAGAGTACTGTATTGTACTTATTATTATCTAAATCCTAATTTGTGACTTTGTAAAGCATCACAGGTTCAATATGGAAAATGTAGTGACACCTGTCATCAGAATAAAAGCAATCAAATAACAGAGGAAAGAGGGGAGGTGTGTGTGTGGTATGTGTGTGTGTGGGGGGGGGGTCTCTTGCTCTGCTGCTTCCTTGTGTCCAATATAGCTCTGTGAATTAATTTCATTTTATAGCCTCTGTTGTAGACGTGTGACATAGGTACCAATTAGCTGAAGTTGTCATGAGAGACGAACAGAGCAGGAGTGCAAACTTACTTTGGGTGATTTCTGACAACAGTAGGAGACCGTTGGGTCTCGACAGCCCTTCGGAATAATAATAATATATTCCTTCAAATTGGATTGAAATTTTAGGAGGAGTCCTTTATGCTGCTTTAAAATGCCCAGAGCTCATAGCCAAAGATGCTCAGAGCAGAGTTCCCTCACATTTTTTCTGTGGACAAATTCAGTGTTAGGCTGGTCTGTTTGCCTGTCTACCTTGTGTTACCCAAGCTCAGCTCCAAAGACCACTTCATCCTCCTGGCACCGCTGCCTCCTCTTGTGGACAAAGCTCCTCCTCCCTGTCCCCCTGGAGACGCCATGGCAACAAACTTCACAGCTCGACCTTAGAGATAGGAAGTACCTAGAGATTAGAAAAAAAAAAAAAAAAAACAACAACAACAACCAGAGCAAAGCAGGAATTAGATTAAGCAAGAAAAATTGAGCCCACTATTACAAAATGTACCAGAGCAGATGAACAGATATAACTCAAAACGTAATGTTAAATCTAATGGAAAAAAAAAAATAAATAAATATATATATATATATATATGTATATATATATATATATATAATATATATATATATATATATATATATATATATATATATATATATATATATATATATATATATACATACATACATACATACATACATATACAGCAACCTCTTGCACATGGGCTGCCTGCCCCAACCACTGCGCCACCAGTGGCCCAATTGTACACATTCTTATAACACATAAGATGTTCTGGTATTGAGGATACTAAATGTTTCAGTTTTTATTTTGTCCCATTCTTCCAGTAAATGTGTCTTAAATTGTTCCATTTCCTATTTCAAAATTCTCCACACATGTTTGATTGGGAAGAGGTCAGAGCTGCAGACAAGCCCATCCAGTAAATGCACATTATTCTTCCTCAGTCAGGTTTTCGAATGTCCTGTTGTCTAAAAAGGCATTGACCTCTCTAGAAAGTAAATGATCTTGAAGGCA
This sequence comes from Hirundichthys speculiger, assembly GCA_018398805.1. NCBI lineage: Eukaryota > Metazoa > Chordata > Actinopteri > Beloniformes > Exocoetidae > Hirundichthys > Hirundichthys speculiger. The sequence continues at coordinate 2,083,492 of JAGFBZ010000292.1, read as the reverse complement.
GCAATATGTTGCTCTAAAATGTGCAATGTACTTCTCTGCATTGAAGCTGCCTTCACAGGTGTGTAAATGACCTTTACCAAAGTTACTGATCCAATCCCATGCCATCACGGAGCCTGGCTTTTAAACAGTCTGGATAGTCCTTTTCATCTTTGGTCTGAAGCACACAGCCCCCACTTCTTCTAAAGACCTGCAATACTGATTCAGGATCGGGATGTTCTGCACATCTTTGGTCTTCAAACACTCAGCCTTTCGTAGATATTGCTTTTGTTCCGTAATCGATTCAATTCAAAAATTCAAAATCGATCATCTCACTCGGCAAACAAACATGTAAAATTTAAAATTGAGTAATTTTACACCTGCACTCATAACACTTCAACCTGGCTTCATTTGTTACTTTGGCTTCAACGTTAAAATTTTATATTTTTTAAAAAGTGAGTAAATCAATCTAGATAATTATCTTTGGTGTTACGTTTTCTGACAGTCAGACGTCACCTGAAGTAACCCAATGAACTAAAGTCGGAGGTAGACTTGACAGCGAGGGTCTTGATCGTAGGGGAGTGACATTGTTCCTTGCCGTGAGAGACATCTTAAGGTTTTAGTTGGTCTTGTAAAAATAGCACCAACAAGAGCATATAAACAAAAAACAAACAACCCCCCGTATATTAAAACCACTCAGCTCAACGCAAAGCCGGACTTAACTCACACTTGACGTCGCTCTTAAAGCGGCTTTGTCATAACGTTGAACACAATATTAGAAAGCAGACAGTCAGTAAAATATGACCTTACCTCACAGACACATCCAACCCAATGCAGTAAGTTCTTATAAGTCTTAGTAATTTAATGTATCAAAAGTAGATTGCAGATGAAGCAAAACAAAAAATCAGTCGACGAGCTCACTCGCCAAGTCCGGGGCCCACAATGATGACGGAGTGATCCGTTAAGGCGGAAATTGCGTCACAACTTCCGTCTCTGTTGTCTCTCCTAAAACGAATAAATATAAAAATAAAATAAAAGATGCTGCACACCACGTTTTGGATATGTTTATACCAATTATTGATTATCCGCGTGACCATTCGTGGGCTAGGAAGAGACGCACTTAACATTTAGCAAGAAAAAGTTGCAGAATTATGCATCAAGCAAAACTTGTACAACTGTACAACTGTAGAAAATGATTTAATTCTTAGAAGCATCATATTGTAAAGCAAACATAATTTACAAAGCGTATACCTGGAGTGTTATATTATGTGGAAAAAAAATGCCATGAAAAGTTTAAATGGACAAATCCCTGTTATCTTCCACAGATTACCACTTTTCTAGGTTTTTATATTTCGTTATAAATATCTTGACATTGTTAATGATAATTCTCTTATATGCTTCATAACCAGCAACTAGAACATGCAAACCATAAAAAAATAGCTTCAACTTAAGCACACTAAGTATAAAATTATATATATATATATATATATAGAGATATATATAGATATATATATATATAGATATATATATATATATATATATATATATATAGATATATATATATATATATATATATATATATATATATATATATATATATTATATATATATTATATATATATACACAAATCATTTTTAAAATTGAAAAAAGATTGAATTTAATTAAATTTAACATTTAATTAAATTCAATGAAATTAAAAATTTCCTGAGGACATTGAGGTGGTGCCGACCTATAAATATCTAAGTATACACCTGGAGTTGGACTGGTCCCTTAACACAGCCGCCCGTCTCTTCTTTAAGGAAGCTCAGATCTCTAAAGGTTGCAAGAAGATACTGTAGATGTTTTATCATTCTGTGGTTGCAAATACTTTGTTCTCTGCTGCAGTCTGCTGGGGAGGAAGTTTATAAACAAAGCAGGTCAGGAGGCTGGACAGGATCATGAAGAAGGTTGGCTCTGTGATGGGAGTCAGGATGGATTCTCTGGAGGATGTGGTGAATAGATATATTATGGGGACTGTTGAAGCCACCCTGAACAATCTGGACCATCCTCTTTATAAACACATTTGAGGATCCAAGGAGCAGTTCCTATCATCTTCTCTCTTTTCGCTGCAGGACGGAGAGATTTAGGAGGTCTTTTGTTTCTGCAGCAATTAGACTTTATAATTCTTTTTAATTTTTTCATTCTGTTTAAATCATAACATTATTATGTTATTAATAAGCTGATGAGAATTTGAATTTCCCCCTTGCGGGATGAATAAAGTACATCTAATGGCATTAAAGGCAAAAAAGACGTTTGTAACCATCATTTTAATGCCTGCTTCATAAGAGGGACACATCATTGACATGCATTTAGTTCTATTCAATTTAGAAGTGTTTTATCAATCCCTGATCATCCCTGCAAAGACGGCATGAAATCAGATTCAAAAGTGTTTGAAATTAAACCAGCTGACCTTGCTGAATGTATTCAAAGCATGTCTGTAACTTAGAGGCAGACACGTTATAATCCTTGTTTTGATCAACTTTACTTTGGAATTTTATGACATTGATGACCTATTTCATGTTATTTTTGTCCGACAACATCTGCATTTCAGATATTCAGATGCAAAATAATTTAAGCATCTTGTTTAAGATTCCTGGAAACAACTGAAGACATTTCAATTTCAGAAAAATAAAACAATTATACAAGATATTGCCTTTATTGCTTACAGCTGTAATCTGTTAAACAATTCCAGAGTAATATAAAAGTTTAAACATCTATGTGCAATCTTTAGTCAGTTTTAAGAAATACCGATGTGTGCACACTTACAAGTAAACAAAGCAGCGTAGATTTAACTGTAAATATCCATAAGTCATATGATAAGTTGGTTCTATACAACCAGTGTACATTATTTAGGCACAGATTAAACTCATATATAAAATCCAAGAAATTCAACAGCAAGTTCCAGTCTACAACCCTGAGGTTGGGCACATTTGTTCCCCAGGACAGACTGCACAAATGTAAATACAGTATTGCTGTTCTCCGAATAAATAAAAACAGTAATAGTCTGAATGGACTGTGGATTCTTAATTCTTGATCAAATACCTTAAGGCAATGGTTTGGTGCAGAACAAAGAAAAAAAAAACATTTAGAATTCAACAACTACCCAATACCTGAAAATGTTGCTACATTGACTTCAAATTAATTTGCCAATTATGTGGTGGAAGCGCATGATGTTTTAATATTTTTATTACGATTCAATATGATGTGTGTGATGAACCAAACTTGATAAATAAACTCATCTACAAATTGGGAGCCTTGAAACGTTTATGGTGTGACAGAGGGTCGCAAACTACATGATATGACAGTGACTCAGTCACCCGACTGGTCTCTTAAATAATATTTTGTTAACAAATGAGGTGGAACCATGCACAAAATATAAGTTCTTTAGTTGGAAATGCTATGATTTTGTCAGAACACTAAAAGAGCATGACAGACAAAGAACATGGATAAAGGATTAGAGCACACCTGCAGGGGCCATCTGGACAATAGAGTTAAGGGAAAGTTAAAAAAAAAAAAAAAATGGTTTTGTAAAGAAAAAGTAGGTACTTGTTTGTCTTGTATTATGGTGCATTGTGTCTCGCTCGTTTTAAATAATTCTCCCTTTTGCCTTCACTGGTTTCTCTTGCTCAGTGATCTCACTTGATGGCATGTTAAATGTCTGTCAGCTGTTGGCAATGGCTTGACATGGTGGTGAACCTTTATGACGGGTCATTGAGCAGTCTGCAGGTGGTAATTGAGTGCTGCTGGGCAACACCCAAGCGCTCACCAGTGTGTTCAGCAATTGGCAAATTGGGCTCAAAATCCTGTAGTGTGAAACCAGCCAAAATAGTTTCACTCATGTCTTTAACGTACCTTGGCAATTTTACATTTTCCTTTGGGCCAACATACATTTAAAAACAAAAATGTTTATATCAGCCTAAATGGTAAATGGTACCTATTACACTGATTGTAGCTTGAGTTATTAAAAAAAAAAAAAACCATAATTGAGTAATTTTTCATTATTGCATTCTTCAATGCAATACCACTAAACAAATCCTTCATGACAGTTGCTGAATGTATTAACAGAATCTCCCAACACTCAAGAGACTCTTAATTTTTGTTGCAAACTTCAGATTGTTTTTAGCCCTTTGCACCGAGACTGAAAAAACACTAAATTCAGATAAGAAAAATATAAAGTATTATCAATATAAGCAAATATCTGTGACGACAACATTTTAGTTTGATTACTTCATAGCTGTGTTTGATGTAAGTGCAATAGTCAGAATGTGCTGTGTGGTGTATATATTTTTCAAATATTGGACGGTTGGTTCTGTAACTTGAATGTCATAGCAATGTTTGAGAAATAAAATCTCTATTCTACTGAAACAGTGTAAACATGGTCAAAGAAGTGGCATATTTTGTGGAACGGCCTCATCTCCTGTGAGTGAGTTGTTTTTTTTTTAATCACACAATTTGTTCTGGCATTCTTACAGAACTTAAAGTGCCCAAACAAGATGTTTGAATTTTCAGTCTGGATGATCAGTGTGCGTCTGCCTTGAGTCAACATGTCATTTGTATAGGCTGAGCTCTGGGCTGTGGTACAGACACATGTAGGAGTCGCAGAGCAGGCGGCGGGCTGGCTCCCGCAAGGAGGCGGCGTTGATTCTGCTCAGCTCCTCCTCTGACAGACTGAGGTAGCGGCCGACTTCAGGACATGGCTTCACTTGGGGTATGTTGAAGCCGTTCTCGCCACCTGGGAGAGAACCTCTTTATCAGTACTTGTTTTCTGTGTTTTACCCATGTTCAAATTCCAAAAAGCAGAAAACATAAGATTCTTCTTTTTCACCTTCCCGGTCTGCCATGCTGTCAAAAAACAGCCAGTCTGTAGCTAGGGGTCCATGCTTGACGAAGCTCACATAGTGGCTGGTTTCAATGCATGTCACAGCAAAGAGAGACATTTGCCGGCGAGTGCAGTGCAGAGACCCGGACCAAGCTCCTTCTGGGATACTGATCTTCAGCGGGCTGTGGGTCATCCGCTTCCTATGACTGTGAACCTGATGATTGATAGACAAAACAAAGTCAATATCAAAATATCAAAAGTAAAAAAAAAAAAAAAATATTGTGACAATTTCCCATTTATTTGAATCTACAATTAATTTTAGCCACTCATAAGTAGCACTACAAAGTGTAAAATCTAAACCTTGTTTACATTTTATATGTAACGATGCATCTGGTCTCCGTTAAATGAGGGAAATAATCTGGCTCGTGGTAACTAAATGTCTCAGCTTGTTACTAAGGTCATGTCTACACAAGTACATTTCTGCTATGGTTATGCCTGGCATCCAAACTACTCCAACAATTTAGACCCTCTAAAAGGGAAATGTTCTGATCCACTGCAGACCCTGTTTCAGTTTGTAAATGGAGCCATTGCAGTGTAACATGGATGGCGCGAAACAAGTGTAGACCGAGTCTACCCGTTTCTGTCCCCTGCTTTATGAGAAATACAAATCATTTCTTCAAACATTTTTTCTGATCTACCTGCTTCCTCTCTAACAACAGGATAAACCAGGACAACCATCACAGCTAGAAAAAAAAAAAAGCTTGATCTTTGTAGACTGCTTTTGTTTATTTGTGCCCTTCTAACCATTACAAAGTAATTAGGCTGACCTGTGTGTTGCAGGTCTGGCAGAACTGTTTAAGATGTCCAGGAGTGATGTCTAAGTCGTCGTAACACTGCAGACACTCCCACTGAGCAACAGTCTGGCAGATGCTGCACTGTCTCAGGGCTACGAGCAGACAGAGATGAGATCATGTGATGTATTCATCCTCAAAAAAAATTGAAAACACACACACACACAAAAAAAAAAAAATAATAATCAACACTAACCTACACAAACAAATAACACTGCAACAAAAAAATTGACTTAAGATATTATAGCCAATATAGCCAAACTGAAAACAAGCCATAATTGTTCTTACTGTCATCCACCAAGTCTGTAATGTCCAGACTGAGGGTGGGCAATATGGCGTCAAACATTTTGAAGTCCTTCCCAAACCTGGGCATGAGCAGCAGGAGACATGAGGGAGCCTGGAGGAGAAAATGTACGAACAACAAGTTAAGCTTTAAGCCCCAGAGTGGATGGTTTATTAAACAGAAACCATTTGGAAAGGCACTTTCAAAAACACACTTGTCATGTGTAATTGTGTCATGTGTCATGTGTAACACTTGTAATTGTGCTAGATGCATCTAAAGTAACCATCATCACACCTGAAACCAAGCCACAGCTGTCAGTAAAAAATACTGACTGCTTGCAATACCTTGAAACTGATTTCTTATGATCGTCATCTCCTGAATCTCAATCACTCCAACTACACAGACTCTAAAATCTTGCTTTACCTCGACAAACTTGAGGCCGGCGTGAAGGAAGGAGGACTCCAGCAGGGACTGAACACTGGCGACCTTCATGGAGGATGGAGCTGTGAGGGAGACGGGGGAATCTACAGGAGAAAGAGGTGAGGTGGGGGACGGGGGAAGGGCTGGTGGGAAGAGCTGGTAGAGGTGGCACTGCTGAGGTTGTTGAGTCACTGATCTGAAAGACAGAGGAAAGGAGTAAAACTTTTTTTTTGTTTAACTGATGTTATTTCGTGCATGTAGATAAAAGGAGGCTCAGCAATCAGTTACCTGATCTTGAGAAGTGGCTCAACTCTCAGGAGCTGGAAAAGCTTGTTGATGAACTCCTCAGGATCTGACAGAATGAGAGCAGTGCAACAGCATTCCTCAGCCTCATCAACACAAATACAAAGACACCAACGCTTTCATTCACAAACCTTTTTCCTGGTTAGTGAAGCCCATGTCACTGTTTGCAGCTTCCAGCAGTCTTCTCAAAGCCATGGTCTTACTGGCACACACGTAACCATACCTACATGAAACAACATTGGCAGATTAGTTTCAAAATGCCCGATATACTGAAACCTGCAAAAAGAAAGACCAACACATGGAGCCAGATTATTTGTCTAGTGCACAAGACAGACATTTGCATTCACATTGTTTTCACTAGATTTTTAAAAGCCTTGCTTATTTGTGGTTCTTTTTTGTAAGTCTTAATCTTTGCATACACTTGCAAGATCCTGCTTGCCACCTCTGCGCTTCACTGTATGACTGTTGACTCTCCCCGAAGCAATCATTTACATATTAAATACACTTTTGAAACACAAATTAATAGGCATGACAATGAAAGCAAAAAAGAACCTCAGTGTTACTCAATGTGAAACCTGAGAAGCTCGTTATTCACAAAGGAAAAAAAAAAAACTTATTTGGCGCTTTTATTTTGGAATCACAAACAGAAGTAATTGGCTCTGGAAGTTCAGAGCAAAGAACCCCACAGATGCATAAAGAAATGGCTGGATTATAAATGAGAGGAAAAATAAAGTATCAGCTCATATAAAAACAGCATTAAGGTTCGGGCAGACGCAGTTCCTCATACAACTTTAGAAGGAACAGCCCTAAATACTCACTGTGTTGTGAAACAAAAAAATACCCAACACTGTCAGAAGACATCTTTACATGCAGCTGTTGCACATGGCTGTAGTTATCTGTAGCATAATTTAGAGTATATTATAAAACTTGATAGCTATGACAGGCCTCAGGCCCCTGTATCCTTGAATAGGATGGAGCAGGCAGAGAACACAAATTAGTAGAGGGCAAGCTCTGTTAAAATTATTTTATTTGACATTAAATTCAGTCACCTTTTGTCTAGTCCACATCAGACAGTGTTCAAACGGTCTTAAAGTGCTCAGAGGGTCTTAATACTGTGTGAGGTGTGCACATTCTTCCTTTATGAATCCTATTTTGTACGCAGGATAAGCCATACACATGGTTTTTGCGCATGCATATCTTTAATGCACTTGGAGTCATCAAAACACAAATTTACACCATGTTTCTGCTTAGAATAAAAACAATTTCATTAACACCATATTATTAATTTTATATATGTTTTCAGTTAAGGAAATGATAAGGTATTAATGAATTAAACTAAAGTGAACCAACTGTAGCAGTGGTGCCAACAACAGGTATCGTACTTAAAAACAACATGACTTATCATAATTAGCATTAATTTTGTAACAGCTGTAGTGCCAAGAGTTGTTACAGAAATGTGGTCAGCAAAAATAGTTATGCACGAACAAATTTCAGAGAAACTAAGTCAAAGCCCACACACACACCTTCGCAGTGGGTTGACTATCTCGCAGCGCAGCAGGTCTTGAGCATGACTGGAGCTTCGTTCAGTTTCAGCATCACATGGCCAAAATAAGACCCAGTCTGCTGAACTGCAGCAGGAGAAGAGACTGCAAAGACAAGGAAGAAAGGAAAAAAAAAAGCAGAATTCATATTTCTTATAGATGAGTTGAGGACTTTGTAAAAACCCATACAGATGCCTTCTAAGCTCCGATTTAGTGCGACTTCAAACATGGGAGACCTGAAGAGCGTAGCGTCTAGGTAGCAGGAGTTGAGGTGACCCTGAATGCCCTTCTTCCATCCCTGATAGAACTCTTTGGCCTCTTCCCCTTCGATGGGAGGACTGTGCTCCTCCACACGCTCGCTGCCCCATTCTGCAAAAGCTGTCAGCCACAGACACACAGATGACATAATAAGGTGACTTTGGCCTCTACATCAATTCATTTTCAAAACACACAAGTAAGAGAGGCTGGAGGTTTGACTTTATGAGATGTGACTCCAACAGTTTCTGATCAAAAGAGATGGAGTCCAGCAGAACTTTGACAACCACTGCAGGCACATTTGAAGCTGTTTTGAGAAAGTTGCTGTCTAGGTACCAGTGCTGTAGCAACTCTTCTAGAAGGTCTCCAAAAGGGCTTTCAGACATAACAGAACACGTGGGTGTTGCGCTCTACTATCAAACCCATTCATTTCTGTCCGTTACAAAAAATACAAGAATATATCAGCTCCACGCCAAACTAAAACGTGGATACATACCCAGCAAGAAAAAAGAAATTTGTTCTCCGTCCCAGGGATGCAAGAAATTAATGATCTCTTTTCTCTCATCACTGCCCTGGTTTGGGAGCTCTCGCAGCTTGGTTCCGACACCTCATCAGAGCAGAACTTTTTTCTCTGATTGTGGTGTCCAACAACTATGTGATTGGGTCGGGAATTTGAAGTGGGTGCGCTGAATGTTGTGAGGAAGTATAAAAATCTTTACAACACATCTTAGACACGCTGCAGTGGAAGGGCTCTATGAGGACTTAACGGGATATTCAAGTGGGAAACTCCGGGAAAGTATGAAAAGTCCTGGCCGGAACTAACGTTGTTTTTGTCACCTTGAGAAAACAAACACATTTCTCCATTCTTGTGGAGTATGTAAGAGCCTTTAGCGCAGTGCAATAATGCCCATGCTAAAGCTCTGCAACACACTTTTGAGCTGGGCTCATTGTGAGTATAGTGAATAATCAGACGCGAAAATGGGTCAGGGGTTAAAAAGGTGAGAAGTGTCCGTGCCCGAGGGAGTAGGGTTGGGAATGGAGAACCGGTTCCTGTAGAGAACCGGTTCCGTGTGTTTCAATTCCATGGAATCATTTGGCAGTTTATCTAGCGATTCTCTTATCAATTCCAACCAGCAAGAATCTCACGTAATTTAATCAAGTTATACACAGTCAATTCCAGAAAGCACTTACGTGATTAAGTTATGTTGGTTTAGCACGCGCATTGCAGTTGTAAACGACAATGGCGCCCATCAGGTTCAAACGCTCCAAAGTTTGGCTTCACTTCACCAAAGATGGCAACAAGGCAACTTCTGATAAAGCAGACATGCTTATTTTTCTGCAAAAGAATTGTTAATTCTTCATAGTATTTGCAGATTTGTACTATGCACTGTTCCGTTGTATTTGATAGTATTTATCTTTCTTTATTATTATTTTTGAGTGCTTAGTGAGCTCATATATCCTTTTAAAAGGGAGATCTTTTAAATTTCTATTAGGAAAAATCTGTTAGTAAAATGTTACACATTCTTGTGTATTTGCACAGTTACATATTACAACAGTTATTTGTTGTTTATTCTCCTTTTCCCCCAAATTAGAATTGATAAGAGAATCGAATCGTTAAACAGTATCGATAATGGAATTGGAATCGGAAAAATCTTATCAATGCCGATTTCTGAAGTGCTCAGTTTGCTTATTAGGTCAATTATATGATAATTAAAATTAAAAAAAAAAAAAATCTCCCGACTCCGACCCCCCCCCCAGAAAAAAAAAAAAGAAAACTCCTTGGATCTAGACGATTCACGTAGGTCACCATTTTTGACTTCAAAATGGCAAATATTGCCGAAAGGTGAGGGATTTTCATGCCTGATAATGCATACCATCGGAATGCTCTAAAATCCATCCATCCATCATCTATGCTCGCTTAATCCTATGCAGGGTCACAGGGGATCTGCTGGAGCCGATCCCAGCTCTCTTCGGGCGAAAGGCAGGGGATGCTCTAAAATTATTGACTCAATTAAATCAGCTGCTATGAGCAGAACAATGTCAACATGATGGAAAAGGGAGCTTTTGTGCTTTTACTATGGCAATTTGACCAAAATATCTTGTTGACATAAGGTTTGATTATGTCTCCTTTAAGTAGTAAATGATGGGCAATAATAGGCATTAAGGCGACAACACACTATGTAAAAACTAAAACCATGCTTTCCTACCTATAGAGTTGCATCGCTCCACTTGATTGACAGGTGTCTCAGGGGCAGGGAACCTGGAGTCTCGCCTGCAGTTTCTCAGCTTGACAAACAGCCCCTTGTTGGCCGGGCAACGAAAGTGGCGTTCACCAAGGTAACTGCCATCTGTTCCAGCAGATAGTTCCTGGTCCTAACACACATAAGCACATTCAGGCACACACACAGGAGTAGACATCCTGGTAAGGTCACCTCAAGGTCAGACCATGTAATTCTCAGAAATGATAAAAAACCTTAAGGGCTACAGCAATAATCAATAATCACTTTGCAAGAACTTAATCCCAAAGTACGATTCATCCTCCACTTACACACACATCTTTTGCAAAATTCCATTTACTTTTCAATTGAGATTTTCTAATGTGCAACCTGAAGATGTGCCATGCCTAACATGGTGATGGAACAAAGTTTAATGAGAAATACACAAAGACTCTACGCAGTGCTGGTATCCCCCTAATTAAAAATACAAAACACTGTCCTCACCAGCTCGATTCCTGCTACTGGTTCTGGAATGCCACTTATCCGTCCAATCCAGCGGATGACCCCAAAAAGTGGTGGGTCGTTCACCTCAACCATTGACCCCACTTCTAGCTCACTCCCCAGTCCTGCCTCTCCATTCTCCCCTTGATCATCACCATTATTTGGAGTCTTCAGAGGTGATGGAGGGCTGTGCATGCCATTGGTGTGCTGCGGCTTCTCAGAGCCAATTACTGATGTTGGGCTTTGGGGTTTTGGAGGTGGTATAGGGGGAGTTGATAGGGGTTTCTGGGGGGGTTTTGGTGGAGGCAGAGGAGGAGGTTTAAGTACTTGTTTGGAAGGGGGTAACAGAGCAATCTTGGCAGTAGCAGCGGGTGGCGACGTTGGGGCCGGTTTAGTGACGGGAAGCGGTGCCGGCTTCAGGATGGGTTTGACAACTGGGTGAGAAGGGTTGTAATGGTACGATTTTTGTTCTGAGGACACAAAAATTAGAAATATGTAAATAGATGAGATTTTATACTAAAATAGGTTACCTACATCACAAAACTAAGCTTTGGTGACAAAGAGAATATGCTTATTTCAGAGATGAATAACAAATCTAAACTAAATAACAGGGAATAAATTGTCGTTATACCTGAGGAAACCTTATTCACTGGCAGCAAGAGTCCATATATTTGAGGTATGTGGCAAAGCTTTTCTCCTTTATAATACCCATCCCAGTTACCAACGGGAGCATCCTGGAATGTAAAGTCAAGCCAAGACAGTTCTCTATGAGAAGAATTTAAAATTCAGAGAGAAATAAATAAAATCTGAGCGCTAGAACAAGGAAAAACCTGCAATGCTAATAATTTAAATGTAATGTGTACACACAAGTATATTCAATGAATTATTTAAAAAAAAAAAAAAAAAAAAAAAAAGTGTTACTCTTGTGTGTCATACTGACCAGAAGAACTCCGACATACATTCCTGACGAGGACCTGCCAGGCAGGAAGCCACAGAAGCGCACCTCTCCTCCGTGCACAATGTTCTCCACGGGAAAACACACTCGCTGGCCAACGTGGAACGGTGGAGGCGACACAGGGCCTCTGACTTGGTTGTGAGCTGTGACGGGTGCCGACTCTGCAGCGCGTGGAAGGATGCTTTGTGGCTGAAAAGAACTACTAGGATGATGCTGTTGGAAACTAATATGCCGAACTAGTTGCTGCTGATGATTTGGACGGACATTGTTCACACGCTGCTCGTTGGTGGCCATCCTGTGTTGATGGTCACGGTCGCGGACTTTTGCAGGTTCATCTGAGTTGCTCGTGCGAGACCACTGGCGGACCCTGATGTGACTGACTGGTACGAAGAGGGCGCAGCCTTCTGGACAGGTGAAGTGGCGGTGGCCCTTATAGGAACCGTTGCTCACTCCTTTGCCCACTGCTGAGCCCTGGAGGAGAAACAAAGGAGAAATAAAGATTTTAATAATGCTTTTTCATGCATTCCTGCAATGTCTGCTCTGCAAACTGCATTTATTTTATCTGTGTTTTGTTTTATTAAGTCTTCCATTTTCCTGAAAATGAGCGACACCATTTTTGGGGGCTATTTTGGTATAGTTGTACAAGGTATAGTTTTATTAAGAAATGACTGATTGCAGCTTATGTGCAGATGGTTGACAAGTTACGGGACAAATCAACACTGAAACCACATGCTGCCAGAACAGATTAAATTCACCTTGGTATTAATGATAAGAGTCTCTTATCTAAAAAACCTGATGGAGGGAGATCAAGTCTCTCATACATTTTATAATAAGCTGTTTCTTACCGAATCAAAGATAAGAAACACACATCCTCTCCATTTCTGGTTCAGCCTTCCACGAGGATTTCACTGGCATTCTGATGCTAATGATGGAGTTGAAGGATATTTGCAAGCAGCCAAATGCATGATTTGACCTTCAAATAGTCTTTTAAATGACTAGGATGTCAATATTTTGATCCCCATAAAGCTGACAGACAGTGTCAGAAATCCTGCCACTCCGTCTACTTACTAGCCAATTAAAATGCAACTTGAAATGATGTATTGATTATTGGATCTGGTGCCTATCCAAAGAAAAATAAGAATCCAAAGTTAGCCTCTGCTCCCCTATCAGGACCCGGACCACAACCTACGATTCAAGAGGGCTCATTATCGTACAGTCTGCACATACCATCATACACATTCAAGGACATTATGCACAACACTGAGCAAAAGCAAATCTTACAGTGCGAGGTGGCAGCAGAAATCGTGCAGAGCCACAGCATGCCCAATATAGAGAAATCAAAGTTTCAGGTCTTTCTTTTAAGTTTACCTGCAGCTGCACTCCGAAATACACCCCGCTGCTCCCTCTGGTCAGTGGCCCGATGTACTTGAGCTCTGCCTCTGCCAGCTCATCCTGCGGGCCTATTTGAACCCAAAGTGGGGAATCAACAGGCAGAGAAACCAAGTGCTGCAGCTTGCCAGGATTGTCTGAAAGACATAAAACAATAAGCAAACACAACCCTCTTTTACAGTTCAAATTACAATGTGTAAGGAAGCTGTCCTGAAAGCTGAAAAGCCTTCCTCAAAAAAAAAAAGGATGCATTGGTGTAAGTCTGCACATTACTCCTCCAAAATCTCCCTCTTGTCTTTGAGTTACATTTTAGGAAACAAGACATCCTTGAAAAGATTTTGCTTCAACCACTTTCCGAGTCGTGGGCAGGGAGATGGAGGAGGGAGGGGACAAAGAGGCACAAACTAGAAGGATGACATGAATCTATAGAAGCCCAAGAGCAGCAGGAAATAAGTAATTGTATTTAAATTCAGGGATGTGTTTGGTGCTTTTTAGACCTTTTAATTTGGAAGAGTCCCACTAATGTCATGCACATTAAAATCATTGAGGAAAACATTAATTAGGGGCAGAGCGTATATTGTGTTAGTTTTAGACTAGGTATAGCTTTCAACATAAACATCTATGACTACAGCTACTTAATATTCACTCCTCTTTTCTGACACTAATCTTACTCCTAATGTACTGTACCGCTCCCTCTTAAGAAAAAGCCATAATGGATTACTTAGAAGGTTTAGTCGCATTTCCAGATCCAGCACAGGCTCCAGCAGACCAATGAGGTCATTTGGGACTTCTTGCAGGAACTTCCTCTCTAGTTTTACCACGGCTCCATTGTCTAAAACCTGCAGGTGGAGGAGAAGGACAAATATGTGGGATAGAGGAAGAGAGAAAATATGTGATAGTGGAGTACTGCATGGTATCTTGATGAAAAGAGGCACAATAGAGTGAGGGAGCCAAAGGAACGAACCACCCGAGCTTGCATAATTAGGGCAGATGCCACAAGCAAGTTCAGAGGCCCAACCATCCTTGAAACATCTCTCTCTCATGCCATTAAACTCACAACAGCTCAGCAGAACCCAGTTTCATCGACAGCTGATGGTTCGAGTTTCAGTCTTGTTCTTATAATTGAAGACCAGGATGATTACTTCAATCCTTGGTCAAATTTTAAATATGGCAATTAGAGCAATTTGACAAATCAGAGTTGCCAATTTTTTTTTTTTTTTTTTTTTAAATGCAGCCTTCCGCTGACTTAACTCTCATATGTTCTCCTTACTTTAAATAGATCATTGTGATTCCCCTAGACAACTATCAGGTGGCAAATATCAAGTTCCACGTGTGCTGGCCTGAATCTGTTCTTGTGTTTGTTAATACCTTAACCCAGAGGAAGTCCCCTCGACTCTTGCCAGAGTCTTGCTCCAGACAGATGAATCCCCGCTGCAACCGAATGGTACCTTCCAGGTGATCCTGGACCCTCAGGTCGACCAAGATCAAGTACGTTCTGGTGGGACGGCGCTTCCTCTCCTGCCCATGAGCTCCTGACATCTTGGATGCGACTTTATCTGAATCTCGTTCACGGTGAAATTAACATCCTCTGTCTCTGTACATTTAAGAAGCAGAATTAACAACAAAGAGGGGCCAAACTTGTGTCGGTTCACCTGAAGCGACGGCGTCGTCAGGTAACGAAAAGAGCAACGTTCAAACTTAAACTTAAACTTTACTCATTCACAAACCGCTTAAGCAGCTAAATCCACGTTTATTGCAAATTATTAAACAGTAAAGTGGATGGTTAACTTGCCACGTAGTTGCTCGCACTTAAAAAGAACTCACCAACTTTATCAACTCCGACCGTGAACATTTCCTCACATTTAAAGCAGCCCCGTTCAATAACAAACGCAGACGTACTGTAAAGCAGGAAGCGGTTTGATTGACAGCCGCGGCACCAATGGCGTGCTACAGACGCTAAGTGGACAAGCGACAGCCAATCAGAACACCTGTGGGCGTTGCCGACATGGGAAATTCCACTGTTGTAGTTGGCACTCACATTTAGGAAACAGCATAACTCAGTAGGTGTATATATATATTTTTTTATTAGTATATAAATACAATGTTTAAAAAAATTCCGTTATACTGAAGCTTCTCTTCCATTCACAGTTTTCATCATCCCTCACACATGACAGAAAGGAATATACACAAAAAGCCTGTTTACAATGCAGACCTCCCTTCAGAAATAATTTAAAAAGTGCAATGTCAAATATTTATCATCCAACTTTTCATACCATCATTACATGTTTATAGAGACTTGTGGCATTGTACAATTAAATTAAGAAATCCTGTTCCACATCAACATGATGGCAGTGAATCTCTCTTGCTCCAGTGGTGAGCACCAGGGGCGTAATGGTGCATCGATCTGATGATGAACGATCTGATATCATCAATGCAAAATGAAAATATTGATCAATACAAGTAATTCCCATAGATACATGCTATCGAATGGCCTTTTGTAGCCTCTTTTATGAAAGGAACAGGTCTTTTTTGTTTAACTATAATCAAGTCGTGGCAGACTTTGTAACATTGGCAAACATTGAATTATATTCCAGTTAATCAATGTAACATCGTATTGTGATAAAACCTTTGATTAATACCTAGTACGCAATGTACTAGCAACTTCAAAGCCTCAAGACTTCAAACACCCTTGGTTGCACCTTTGAACCTTGTTTTTGGTTCTGCAAAGCTCCTTACAAAATTAGTGCACTGCTTTAGTCTCTATTATTACAAACCAAACAGGACATCAGTGACAACCCCATTCAAAATAGGAAAAATAATGTTTTCCTTGTCATCGAGTCATTTCATCTTCAGGTTTCTCATATCATTCATTTAAGGGTGTAAAAGAACAAAACAGCAAAACTGTTTTTTTTTTTTTTGGAGTGGGTGTTATTTGACAAAACCTGTTAATGTTTGTAGGAAGGCCCCTGCTTTTCATGCTATGACAAATGAAAATATCTGCTGTGTAGAAGCACTTTAACTGTATAGTGCATTTAAAGGAAATATGAGCCAATGCTTTCAAATTGCAAATTTGGGATTAAAAACAAAACATAAATACTGTCTGAATACTTATAACTCCCTGTGAATGCAGTTCATTCAGATCAATAGTGTATGAATTTGCTCTTTTTTTTCCTGTTAATTAAAATTGTATGGTATTCTGCCATTTTTTTTAGTACCAAAAAGCATATATTAAATCAGATGCTCACAGAATATTACAGTAAAGACAGTGGAAGCAACAACTGGTCATCAGCTGTCCAATGAGCAGAAAGCTCTCTGCCTGCAGTTACCAGTTGTATTCTCATGCACTATTTTTACAAGTGAGAATTTTAAATCATGTCTCATCCAGATATAAAGGCAGCTGCTTCAGGAGTGAGTGATTCACATGTCGACGTGTGTTTCTGCATGTCTGTTTTAGCGTATTGTCAGTGTAGACGTCCGTAATGACTTGCAGGCATGACTGAACACACGGTGGGGATCCTGCTTTTTGTCTGTGCCAGTGAACGTGTTCCTCTCTGTGGGAAAACTGTAGTTGCGATCGACTGGTGCTCCAGGTTAATTTGCTGCTCCGGTCTGAACTCAGGCCAGCATTGTTGGTTGAAGTCTGATCAGAACTGAGGAGACGACTGATCAGTATTAATGAAGTAAGTCGTAAGTTTCCCTTTCCCCTTAACGTTGACAACTCCTCTCAGTGTGAGACCATATCCAATCGTCTGGACCATCTGGGCTGTCTCCTCCGTTACCTGTGAAATGCGTAATAAAAGAAAAATAAAAAGATTTTTATGTCACGCATCCTTTATCTGATGTCTTTCAGTTAAAAAAGAAAAAAAGGCCAGAGCTGATCTGAGCAGCAGATCATTTGCTCATGTGAGAAAGCTGTCACCAAACTGAGAACACGCTGACCACGATCAGCCACAGATCAGGGATTGAATACAAAGCAGGAAACGTGGGATGATATTTAAAATATTTCATTAATATCTGTGTGTCCCCTGAGTGCTCTTCTGACCTGTATCTTGTCCAGCACCCCTGTGCTGTCCATTCTGCTGGCAACATTGACTGAGTTCCCCCAGATGTCATACTGAGGTTTATGGGCTCCGATTACTCCTGCGATCACTGGCCCATGATTTATTCCTGCAGGTAGACAACAAAGTGATTATTTCCCTTTTGAATGGTGCCACATTTGTAAGGAACATGCATTTGTCAGATGAGCTGAGTACATGGATTATCTTCATGAAAGATTTGCCAAATCTTTTCTGCCAATGCCAAAGAGTTGTGTTTTTTTTTTTTTTTTTAACGGTTGCTATTGACTTGTTTTGAGGCACACAGGCCCGATCCAGATCAGTTGAATGTTGACTTGGAGCAGACACCAAACTGACTGCTGAAGCAGGGCCCATGCTTACAGGTGCTGAGTGTAATCTTATTTCTGGCTAGAAATAATAATAATAAAAAAAAAAGAATTTGTCCAATATAGAGGTAAACCTATAAGTTACTTTTTGGTGGTCAAAAAAAGAAGCATATCAAAAAATAGAAAAGGTTAATATCCCATTGTCCCCATTCAATACATAGAAGTGTATTGTCTTTTTTGAATGTTGTGTTTTATTCATTATGAGATTATAATTGTCATTTTGATTCTAAGCACCTTGTACTTTCCTGTCAGTAATGATCTTGAACAGACTCGCCAATCCTTTTTTTTTTTTAATTATGTGGCACTAGTGGCCTTTATTCCACAGTGAGAGAGACAGGAAACAGGGCAGAGAGAGAACGGGGATCGCACAGGCCGGGAGGATGACTATGGTGGCCCTAATCACTGCGCTACTGGGGCGGCCCAGACTCACCAATCCTGAGTTTGAAGCTGTTAAAAGAGTGTGTGTTGATTAGTTCCAGCTTGCCCATCAGAGCAATGGCAAACTCCACCATGGCGCGCACGTGGCTGTAGGACATGTCACATTTCTGTAGGGGGAGCCAGAGGTCATGTTTTATCATTTATCATCCCAATCAGTAATTAGGCAGAGTATACGCCTCTGTCCTAATCTATATTATAATTTCTTTACCCTTTAAAAATACATTACAAAACTACGTTGCAACACTAATAGAGATCTACAAAGAAGGGCCTTTCTCTTTAGAAATAAACTTTAAAGTGCACATGCACAAACCTTTCTTTCGTCTCCTGCAGGTGCATGTCTAAGCCCCGCAGCAGCCATGTAAGTGCTACCGATCGTCTTAATCTTCTCCACTGAGGAAAATTTGGGCTTAGATAGAAGCTGAGTTAAAGAGACAAGACAGAGAGGGAGATTATATTTAGAAACACTGACAGACATGCTGACTCTGAAAGTTAAAGAAGAATATTTAACAGAATCTCGCTCCTTGTACCTCATCAAAGTCTGCAATGATTTCATTGAGGAAGCGCAAACACTCCAGGCCATCCCTGTTGGCGCTGCTCTCACTATAAAACTCTTTGAACTGAGGCACCGATGCAAACATTACACACACGCACTCATAAGACTGACTGTACAGATCCTGAAAGAGATTCAGAAAATAAATGTTAACTTTTCATTAAAGGTCAAATGTGTGCCAACATTTAACTACATCTTGGATTTACTTATTGGATTACTGATTTCAAATAGACTGAAACTAAGATAGCAGAAATTATAAATGTATAAAATGGGTATGATTTGAATTAAGCTTCTTGAACTGTCTTCATTGAAATCAATACATCCAGTCTTTTCAAGCAGCTTGGCCAGGATAACTCATTATAAATACAACTTTACCACAACTAATATATGAAAGGTGCCTTAGATCTGACAGCTAGAACATAAAGCTGATATATGAATGCATTTGTTTTGCATTAAAAAGATAATTTTACTCTTTTTTCCCCCCCTTTGTGTCAGTGTTTTGTTACTTTTTGTGCATTAAAAGGGCTCCAAATTACCTACCAAAACGAGGTAATTCTCCCTCAATATTCCTGTATTGCTTAAAAAAAAAACTTGTTTAAAATCAAGGCCTTTATTCCTTTTTAATTAACAACATCACCTGCTGAAAAATATATTAGCATATTAATTCCTATCTCGTTTTTTACATTTTCAACCAAATTTGACACAAGGCACGGCAGCAACGTAAACGATGACAAAAAACGTTGTTCGAACATTAAAGTCAGAGTAAAGCAAATTCAGAAATTTACATGGGAGCATGCAATTTGTAATAGATGATAGTTTATTATAACATGTTAAAATGCTGCAAACTAAATTGACCTGAATTGTGGACTCAGGGTGTTACTACTATTAACAGTTAATGGTCGATTTTCTGCTCAGGATTCTCAGGGAGGATCTGAAGTCAGAACACCATGACACAGCAGACTAGCATGTATGTTGCACGAAAGCCAACCTGCTCCTAACACCGTAGCTTTAACCATGATGCATTCAACTCTGAAAGAGCCAACCATGTCATCTTTACAGTATCTTGAAAATGTAATTTCATGTGATTATGATTATTTTAATAATTCATGTATTGCTGAGGAGTTAACATATTTTTCTGTGACACCACCAGAATGCGTATCTATTTCCTTATATTTGCACAGACTTTGAAGCATCTGAAATTAAATTTAAGTAAATAACAAATGAGCTAGCATAATATGGCCTTTTTAAACATAGGAAGAGGATAATTTGTGAAGCCTGTTTTGTGTTATTTACTTGATTGCGAATTGTCTTGCCCATGAAAAAACAGGCGACATGCAGTGGCAGGACGTTCTGAAGGAGGAGCTTGTTGACATTCTCCATGGTCTCCATCTCTTCTCGTTCAGTCTGGAAACAACGCTCCAGCAGGAAATCTACACGGCTTCCCAGCTCATCCTGAGAGGGAGAGGCAATGAGTTACAGAGTTTAAACATGAAACAACAAATTTGTATTTTACACAAACACATGCACACAATTAGACATCTTAAACTAATGACAGAAAAGGCAAATATTTGAGCGCACAAACTGACCTGTCTGGCCAGTATGAGGCATACAATGTAAAAGATGACCAGCCAAATCCCAGACATGATTTGAGGGTCCTTCAGGACGCCGGGCCTGTAGAGACACACATGCAGGATCTCATTTAAATTATTACTTTGCTCCTGAGTTGACTACTAAACTGCAAAGCAGATTCCATTTCATTTCCATTTCCATAAACAAGAGTATTTTGTATCCAAATGTAGCCTGTATCCCCAGGAGGGCCTCTGTCTATTGAAAGCTGTTCAATAAATGATGGTGATCTGAAACCCCAGATAAGGATTCACAATCTGGTCTCTGAGTGGAAGACAAAAGGCAAGAAATTTAACACCTTGCTTCTACAGGGCAGACTGTAGGATCCCTGCAGAAAACGGTGAATGTGGACTTGTGGAGAACATCATTTTGCAGAATTATTGAGAGATGGCGAATAACCAATAAAGTCAAATATTGTATATTGATATACTGTCATCTGTCCCTTTCAACAGCTTTTTAATAAACATAGTGTAATTAATAACCAGATTATAAGCAAAAATACCAAAGCATGCTTTATACAACTGAACCATACACTTGAAGCAATGGTGGCAAACTTTAGGCTGACTTAACATCGACAGTGTTGTAGCTGTATCATTCAATTCTCTGTAGTGGAACTGGTGCAGTGCAGCAACTACCTGCTCACTCTTTTTATTGTACATAGGCTCTGCATTTGTTCATATTCATAAAAGCTTGTATGATATATGATTCATTTAATTTGAAGACTGAAGACCAAGTAGTTGACTAGCTGGAATGAGAGAGTAGTCATAAGTAACTGCCAAAAATTCATCATGACAAGTAAGTTATATTTCTAACGTCTGGGACAAATTGCACGCACACTGAAAGTATGGTGAAAGAAATATTGTTACCAATATGCAGTTAGTACGCTGACCAACAAATGTTTTAGCAGTATATTTTGCTGAGAGCTGACTCAATTTTGTTGCATTTGTCTTTGTTATTATAAAACTTGTATATTATGTGTCACTGAAACTGATATTTTTCTTTCGGCTTTTCCCCTTCAGGGGTCGCCAACGTGAATCATCTGCCTCCATCTAACCCTATCCTCTGCATCCTCATCTCTAACACCAACTTCATGTCTTCTTTCACTCCATCCATAAATCTCCTCTTTGGTCTTCCTCCTGCCTGATAGTTCCAATCTCTCATCTTTCTACTGATGTATCCACTTTCCCTCCTCTGTACATGTCCAAATTCAATTCAATTTAATTCAACTTTATTTGTATAGCATCAGTTACAATAAAAACGGTCTCGAGGCACTTTTCAGAGATCCAGAGTATGACCCTGAGCAAATATTAGTAACTAAAGTTAATTTATTAAAGCCGAATTTAATGAAAAAAATGGCCAGTAAAAAAACTTCCCTCGTGGAAGAAAAACCTTTAAGCCAAACAGTGGCATGGAAAAACTTCACTCTAAGGGGAAGAAACCTCGAGCAGGACCTGGCTCATAAGGAGGGACCTCCCTGTTGAAGGCCAGCTGGGTAAAGGAAGACAAGAGGAGGGAAACAGGACAGAGAGGGGAGAGGCACATATGTCTTGGCAATATTATATCAGAAAAAATATATTAATAATAATTATCCATTAGCTGGAGAACTAAGAATTCCATGTACTTATATTATGAACAGATGTTCACTTCTGTCCGTTGTCTATCTTTGTCTACTCTTTCCCATAATTCCATTCAGCGACTCATCAATTTTATTTCTCCTTAGCTGTAGCTGCCACAACTTTGTACGTCTCCCTCGTTCTGAAAAATTGGCACCAGCACACTTCTCTATTCTTCAGGTATCCTCTTACTCTCTAAGATCTCGTTGAATGTCCTAGTCAAAAAAATCGACTGCCATCTCTCCTAGACACTTCCATACCTCCACAGGTATATCATTAGGACCAACTGCCTTTCTACTCTTCATCCTCTTCAATGTCCTCCTCACTTCAGCCTTACTAACTTGACCTCTTCTACTCTTTGTTCTCTTTCATTTTCCTCAATCATCAAGCTCTTCCAAGTACTCTTTCCATCTTCCAGTCACACTCCCAGCATCTGTCAGTACAATTCCATCTCTATCCTTAATCACTCTAACCTGTTCCACATCTTTCACATCTCTATCTCTGTGTCTTGCCAGCCTGTATACATCAGTCTCTCCCTCCTTACTGTCCAACCTTGCATACAAATGCTACCTTTCCACCTGGTCTCTGAACACACAGAATATCCACCTTCTTCCTCTGCATCATGCCAACCAACTTTCTAGTTTTTCCTGTCAGTCTCAACATTCAAAGTCTCTACATGCTACACTAGAAAAAAACGAAGTCCCTACTCTTATCCCTAGTCTCTTGCTTTCCCCCTTTTCGCTTTGCCTATGGACTCGCCTTCCTCCTTTCTTTCTTCGACTAACCACGGCGCAATTTCCATCGGCCCCTTATAGGCCACTTACACCAATGGTGGTCATTATTAATCCGTGCCTCGGACCGATCCGGTATGGGTTTCATAGGTCTTATGTTTCACATGGTTAGTTTGGCGTAGGTTTTAGATCAGAAGCCGTTCCTGACACATCCCTCTGCATTTATCAGGTCTTGGGACGGGCTCAAAAAGACACTGGCTTGTGACACCCCCCCCGAGGTTGCATTTGTTTCTGACACTAATATGTGTTTAAAAAAAAAAAATCAATTCACATGGGATTTGGAATTCTTAGGATTCAGAATTGATTCAGATAACCAAAACATGTTGTTTATGAAGTACCAGGATGTGAGTTTGTTGTCTCTAAATTCAGCCAAAAGACTGTTCAGAAAGTGCTGGTCTCTGAGGCCACTGGTGTGTGTAGGATCTTTACGTTAGCTGCAGGCAATGTTGAGCAGCAACAATTACAGCCGGTCTTCTTTTTAGCAAAGGCAAATGTTTAGGCACACTTTGGATTCAACAATGTTGTGGAGAAGCATCAGCCAGTTGAAAGTTTTAAAATATGTTCCATCCCACCAAAGGGATTCTTCTTCATAAAAGTTAGTCTAAGACGTTGAATTGGATTCATTTAACTGTACTGTATTTGTGTGGTGTAAACCTTTCTAAACCTCTTTTAAAAAAAAACAACAACAACAACCTTTTTTTGCTCTCAAGCTTATTTCTGTTTTCTTTTCACACAGAGGACTGGAATAGATATTGACATTAGCACTGTTTTAGAATTGATCAAAAATCAATTTTTTCTCAACAAAATCTTGATCTTATGAATCAAAATCAAATTACATGAAATCACATATTGAGGCAATGTTAACATTATGACATAGCAAATTGTACTTTTGAAGTGTTGCATAAAACAAGGATTTTCTTATTTGCAGTCTTAAGTGTACCAGAGCATTTGAAGGACTGCTCATCTGCACTTCTCACAGCACAATGATCTGTTAATCTCTATATTCGATACAATATCCACCAGATTAGCTCTGAATGCTGTAAACGGAATCCTAAAATGGATCAACTGATCAACAGTTGTTTCAAGGTGTTAGTTCTAGTTTTTGAAAGGTCTGGGGTTTAAGCGTTTTATTGTACATGATAGTAACCTGTCACTACATGACATTGGTTTGGACAGTGAGAAACTATTAAAGATAAAAAAATTTTTAAAAATCTGTGGGAAAAATAATTGTTTCAGCAATTTTTTTTAAAATTTCCATAAAAATATTGAAAATTAACATTCAGACAAATCATCAATGAAAGTAATGTAATGAATTGCTAGTTAAATGATGATTATTAAAAGTAAATATATTTCTCAGAATCTGCAGCAACTGAAGTCGTATGCATTAAAATTTTTATATATGTTTGAAAGATAAATAGGCTGTGTCTGAAATCACACCCCCAGTATATAGTGGTGTCTGAATGTATGGTGAGAATGACTATACCCTTTATGGTGGATGCAATTGTTACTATATACCTGACTGACTCATTTATTAATTGTGTCAACATTCAAAATCACAACTTCAGCTGAGCTGCATCAACAGCATTTAAACCTATTTACCTCCATTTACTTTTAGTTTTCAAAATGATGTCGGCGGACACAATAAAACGCAGAACCACTGATAGTTGACTGTACAGGCATACTCACGGTGTGCCACTGTAAACCAGGTCAACAAAGCACTTGGTCCTGGGGGCATAAACATGGAGAAAGAGGGCCAGGTACACCACCACAGCCAGGGTGAGCAGCAGTGCCTTCACTAACAAGCATGTCTTGATGAACACGATCACTCCCAGCATAGCCAGCAGGCAGCAGTACAGGTAGTACTGGATAGTTTGACAGAGAGATGGGTGGGAGGAGAAATATGTACCAACAGGTTAGGTATGATGAATCAGTGCTTCAAAATCTGGAACAAAAACATTGCTTTAATTGAGATCGACTGAGGTCATGCAGCAAAATATATGCAGTGCTTTCAAATCCTTTCACTATTGGCCAGGGGGTGCCCTTGCTTGTTAACTTGTGCACATGGCTCACGCCTTCTGATCAATGCGCAGCAAACAAAAATGTAGTGCATTCTGTACCCTCAGCTTGATTTTATGACATTTTTGCCTGAAATACATCAAATACATATATATAAAATATGGGGGTACTTACAGGGACAGTATACAGTCTGAGGCTTTCCAGCTCTGTCTTGTTGCAGTTTTTTACAGGCAAGAAGAACTGTAAGAACACAGTGAAAAAGAATCACTGAGTAAATAAATAAATTGTTGATTAAAGTCAACAAAATTACAAAAAAAAAAAAAAGGAAACTCACAGAGTTCAGGATAGCCATTAGCAGGGTGATGAGCACACAGAGGATGACCACAAAGAGCCGTAGCGCTGTCTTTGTGGAGACACCATGTGACAGTCCTGAAAGCCACTGGACATTCAACGGCATCTTGGAGCGCCATCTCTATGAAGACAAGCAAACACACCAGCAAACACCACATGCATTTCTTGAGATTGAATTGAATTTGAATATGCATTCAAAACAGGGGTACTATCACTCCGATCTCTACATTTTATCAATTTTATCAAAACAAAACTTTTGTTTTTAAACTACACATTTTTATTTTTCATTCAGTTTAATATTTGTTATTTTAAAAAATGAAAATTTATCAATAATGGATTGCACTAATATGAAAAACATGCAAGTCATGTCATCGAACATGCATTTACACAATTGTAACAAAAATATTTGGAGTATGTTTTTGTTTACTGTGACACAATTACTGAATGTACAGGTTTTTATCAGCTGTTGATATCAAGCAGACTACTTCTTTTCATACCTTTAAATATCCAGTGAAAGCGATACTAAGAAGCACAACCATCACTGGGAAGGTGATACCATAGGACACTGCCATCTCAAAGTTCCTGTAAGGATTAAAAGGTATACTCTTTCTCATCATCTTGAAGAAGCAAGGATGAGTTAGATTTGTAAGACATAATTATGGTGTTTTAGAGTTGTTATAATATCGAGCACAGTTTCAGTAAACAAGGAATTTGGCTGTATGTATAAATATGACAGAAGGTATCACTTACTTCTCTGACACAAGCATCTGGACAATGAAAAGAGTAACAAAGATCACAGTTATGCAACTCATTGAGTGGTGCAAACCCTTCACCTCTGAAAGGCGGAACTGGAAAACAAACAAAGGTGCTAATATAGTTTAATGTTTTATTGTATACGGTGAAAAGCAATGTTCTCAGAGTAGACCAGTCACATGTCAGACTGCAGAATGCATGTACCTGCTTCTCCAAGCTCAGATCATTAAACAGCAGAGTCAGACAGTTGAGTTTCTTTGCTCTCCTCCTGAATGGCACATAAATAATGATCAGTGGAGGATTGACAAAGCTCAGGAAACAATGACACTAAAGTACTGGCTCTATACTGTATACAATCTTTGTGAAATCTTCTATATTTATGAGAATTCACGAGGGAAATCGATTAAATTTAAAATTCAATAGACCATATTAACAAATGAGAGTTATACAAGTATATTAACAATGAAGAAACTCAACAAAAATAACACTTGAGACTCATTTACCCTGCTGTATCCACTGTGTCCAGTGATCCCCTCACACTGTTGTCAACAGCCAAACTAAAAGACAATGAGAAGCACATTCGAGATAGACATGTTTTCACTTGTCTATATCTTGCATAGATTAATTTTGGTCGTCTATATTGCAGCTCTTGGTACATACCATCTGCCATTGTCCTGACAAGGTTCTCTTTCCTAAATCAAACATATGCACATGGATTATTAGACTAAAAGGCTGCATGTTCTATCATAAGCTCTCTCAAACATACAATACATGATCAAAACCAAGTGAGAGACAAAGCAAAGATCCAGACATGGTGTGACTTACAATACTGCACATCCTTTGTAAAACAATTTGGTATGATGGTGAAACTAAGCAACGAGGAAAATGGAAGCACACTTACTGCAGACAGGTGTGATCGCTTCATGACAGCTTTGATGGGGAAGAGTAGTTTCTTGGAGCGCTTGGCCTGCGGGTTGCTTAGGTCTGCGAAGGGGTTAATAGTCTGCCAGGACTGGAGGTACTGAGACATCCGGACAGATGCCCGTTGCCTGTTCTCTCCGGCTGCAAGACTGTTTGACTGAAATGAAAGAGTACTGTATCGTCACTTATTTAAAAATGTTGATTTTTTTTTTCTAACATATCTTACATTTGAGCTAGACGTCTGTCAAGGCTATACAAAGAGTCTTCTTGTAGGGATGTTGAGCAGAAATT
This sequence comes from Hirundichthys speculiger, assembly GCA_018398805.1. Taxonomy (NCBI): domain Eukaryota; kingdom Metazoa; phylum Chordata; class Actinopteri; order Beloniformes; family Exocoetidae; genus Hirundichthys; species Hirundichthys speculiger. Next base: position 2,056,152 of record JAGFBZ010000292.1, on the reverse strand, counting down.
CATATAGAACACACAGTAATGATCTTTGAGTAAATTAATAAATTCTTCAATAACAAAGAGCAAGCTTTCTTTTCTCATTTATTCAGGCATCAGAGAATGAATTTACTTCCATTCACATGTGGACTCACTTAATACCTTATGGCAACTTTCTTAATCAAGTTAAAATTTCAAAATCAAATTGCCTATGTTAACAAAAAAAAAAAAAAAAAGAACAGATTAAAAAAAAAAAAAACACAATACACATATTTTATATGGACATTCCTTACAAACATGCTGACACTCACTGCATTGGGCCTCCGGGACATACTGTGTGGCTTGTGGGGATCGATAACTATGTATGTTTTTCTTCCATTAAGAAGAGGATCCCGACTCCCTCCATCTCCATCCTCAACTTGGTATGCTCCATTCAAGTGCTGCAGTGTCTCCTCTGTGATGTGGACTCGCCTATTTATAGCAGTTTAAACAACAAAGTTAAAACATCTTTATAAAAAATATTAGGATGCAAAACTCAAAATACATATATTAAAAAAAGTTTATTAAAATTGTTGAAAAAAATGATATTATCTGGACTTTTCTCACCCAGCGAGACCCCCAGACTCCATGTGATTGGCTAAAGTAACGTCATGTGACCACACGTCATACTGCCATTTCTGCAGGCCAATTACACCACTAAGCACATTTCCAGTGTGAACGCCGACTCGCATGTTGATGTCAACTCCTGTTGCTTCCCGGAGTTTACTACAAGGAGACAAACATACAGTATTGTTAAAATCAGAATAAAATTTTTAAAAGTATCTTACAGTAACTTTTAAGTCATAGTCATAGAATAGTAATTTGCAGAACTCCTGCATGGATTCTACTTATGGAATTAAAATAAAGTTAAATACCCTTTTTTAATTTTGGAGAAGCTGTTACAATAGTATAAATGTAATTTTTATTTGTAAGTATTTATTTGTATGTGATACTAATACTTAATACTCAAACTATATACAATATCTCACACTAAATATATTTTTGAAGTGCTGAGTTATTTTATGATTAGAGGGGACATATGAACACTTATGAAATCTAAAACTATGACAAAAATAAAAACACCGTAAAATAACACCAAGTCATCATCAGTATTAATCTTATTACAGTTAACATGCAGTGGAAGTGATACATTTACAGTGGAAGTCAAACCACCTGCGAAGCTGCAAAGCGACTAGGGGGGTCTGCCCCCCCCCCACCCTGGAAGATTTTGACAAAAAAGGATTCAAATGGTGCAATCGGGTGATGTCTGTGGCCCCATATTTTGGGGATTTACTTGAGTAATTTTTTTTTTTTTTTTTAAAAGGTCAAATTTTTCAAATCTATCAGGCAAATTGGCAGAGGAATCAACTCCGAGTACATTTTATTAAGGTTAAAGAGCAACCTGGGACTTTTTTTTTAAAACAAGCAATAAATTTAACTTGCAAATTTGGAATAAAAACAACAAAATCCAAACTGATTCAATCATTTGTTAGTTTAGAAGCATTCTGTTGTCATTCTAGGCGCTTAATTTTCCTTTGTTCTTAAAGGTGGAGTAGGTGTTGTTTGAAAAACGGTTCCAGCAATCCAACTCAAGTGAGATTTTGAAAATATACACTCCCTCCCTCCTCCCAAAGGCTCCGCCTCCTCCTCTTCAGCTCACCCCTCGAAACCACGCCTTCACATGATTCACGACTGCATGAACCATAGGGAGGGAGGGAGCGAGGGGTGATATTTGATGGACGTATTAGGCAGCCAATCAAAATAGTGATGATCACTTTTTTGATTGGTCAGAGTTTTTCTCTGATTATACCTTCTAGACTGGACCAAAATGTTTAGTTTTTTTTGCAAACATTTTATTTCAGTGGGTGCAATGGAAATGTGAAAAGGTTTTCAGGCAATATTGTAAAAAGTGTTGCAAAAAAACAACACCCACCCCACCTTTAATGCAAATTCAAATAGAACGAACTACATGACACACCTCCAAAGCAGAAGGGATTCCTCTGAGACTGCAAGGGAAGCTCAGCTTCCCTTGCAGTCTCACTGCCCTATAATGTCAAAAAAAAAAAAATGACCTAATATGTGCAGTTGTGTTTACATTTTATTGGCTATAAATCTGTTAGAACACGTTAAACATGAAGACAAGTTGATTCAGAATCAGCTACTTCTTCACAAGTAAAGTACTTAACTTGTCCGTACATTCCCATACCGCTTTCTGGTCACTGCATTTCCCCATAGAAGCTGAGAGTCTCTGGGACTGCATGGAGAATTTTTTTCATTGCTGCGAAACTTGACAGGCATTTGGCTTAAATGCCAATGTTATCCTGCTGCCACCCTCAGACTCTCAGCATCTCTGGGAGTGAATTGGAGCTGTGGGTTGGCCTCAGCTGGCCTGGACACTGATCAGTCCGCATGGTGATTGGTGGAAAAGCTGAATGCAGTTTTGACTGACAGGTTTCTGAGATGTATATATACTGTCACGTCTTGTGCACGATTTCAGTCCATCATGGATTTTGCATGCGAAGTCGAATGACAAAAGCGACCATTTGTTGGTATTTCTACAGCGAAATAAATAAATTAAAAAATGTAAATATATCATATTCACTGTAGGGACAGGAAGGGCAGAATTTACATATAATTAATTGACACGTTTTTATGATGTACTCCAGCTATAAGCTTCCTCTGTTTGAAAGACCAGAAATCTCCACTGTTCCAAAGTCAATAGAGTAATGATGCTTTTTAGTGTAATACATCACAGTCCACACCATCTGACAAATTCTTAGTGCAGGCAAGATAATTGCTTTATCAATCACCTAATATTGCACAAAGTAATCTATACATTCCTCACACTCTTTACAAAATGAATTCACAGGATGCTCATTGGAACTCATAGAGACTTACTGTAACTCAGGGTGACACAAATTTACACGTTAAAAGTAAGGAGTAAGAACCAACAGAGCGTCAAACCGACAACAGCCTTCACATGGCAGCATTCAATCAAATTCCTAACAGATAAACACAGATAAATACCTCAATAACCAGTGTTGCAAAGGATTCTGGGAAACAACCCAGAAGGACCTGCTAGATCACTGCAATATCAACACCACACTTCCCCACCGTTACATCAGTGGCCACTATAAACACCAAGTGTGGCCATATGCATAAATGAACAATGCAGTTTTACAAAATGAAATACTTGCAATTAAATATGAACAATCTTTGCAAGAAATCAGCTGAATTTAACTCAGTTCGCCTGCTGTAGCCTGAGGTCAGTCTCATTCACCTTCCTCCTGTTGTTCATGAAGTGTAACAAGATGCCCGCTTGTGCATATTCAAATGCGTCAAGTGGGGATGCCGCAGAGGCTATTGTCATTAAATTTAGTAACTTTGCCTTCGGACAGATGGTTTCTCGTGACTGTTTTAATATTGTTCTGAAGGCTGAATCCATGCTCTGCTGCCACACTGGAGACTGGAATAACAAGTGCCAGCAGATTACCTTCAGATTTGTCCGTTAAATCTAGAAAAAAAACCTGCCAATAATGGATAATTCTCAGTTAACTCAACCCCTGGTCTGAGTCCACATTAGAGGCTCCTGCTGTAACGGCAGCAGAAGGATCACCAACATCTTCGGCAGCAGTCTCCTGCTCCTCATCCCCTACCACGGTCACAGAGCTGCAGCGACCTGGTTGCAGGTGGTCGCCAATTAGATCGCACGTTACATGTAAAATGAAAAGAACATTTTTTGATGACGCTTTATGTATGTGTTGGTCAGAGGAGGAGAATTTGTTCAAATATTCTCCATTTTTTATGGATTTTTGTAGAGTTATCGAATAAAAATGATGTTTGCCCACCTGCCTGCTGCCTTTATTACCCTGATCATCACATTACAGTCAGATTGTTCCACCAGTCATGTGTTATGATAGCCACATGACTGGACATGTGCACTGCCATCAGGTACTGATCATTAAGCTTTTGTTAATAAAAGTCAACGTTAACTCAGATTATGAACTTTATGTTTTTAACTCTCTTCTCCTCTGCCCAAGATAACCTGTGTGCACCAGAACCTCAACTTCCACTTTGAGCTGTCTCAAAACTACAGGAGCCCAAAACCAGCAACCCCAGAAGGTCACTGACCTTAAGCCCACAGATCTAAAATCCATTATTCATCTGTATTCTGGTAACGAAAAACCTTTTATCCTTTATTTGTGATCTACATTTTGTATTTTGGGTCCAAACAAATTTAAACCTAACAGAGAGGACAGCAGATAAAACTACACTCTCCACTATAGATGGATATGCAACCTGATTTTACACTGATATCCTCTAATGATGCCTTTCCAAGGTTGAAAATATGCTGCCTCATATCAAAACAAGGGCAGCACTATGGTAAGCCAGTGTGTGAATTCAGACATCCATTTAGCGACCACGATAGATGCATGACACTAGGTCATGGTCGTTCACATACAAGACAAATACTGGTTTATCAAGTCCTGCCAATAAAAGCGCTCTATATACGTCTGTGCAGGTCAGACTACAGTCTGCTCTGTCCCTTCCTGTAGACACTGCAAGTGTTGCATCTCCAATCCAACCTGTTCGCCAGGTAAACACCAAGGTGTCTCCAATAATCTCCACCTCCAGCTTTTCCCAAGGTAGAAACAGTCTTTGACAGATTCCTGATTGTCCTTAAGTCCACAATCTTTCCTTTGTATTACTCGTTAAATATGAGATCACCCCCACGCCATGCCACCAAGGGGTCCACCAGTGTTTGTGCTAAGCCACCTGTCCATCACTGACGCAGTCTGCAACTGCACAGCCATCTGGGTAATTCTGCAGGTGACAGGACTCTGACTTGTACTACAAATCTGAAGTGTTCAGAGTGAAGAGAAATGGTGAGAGTACAGTCCTCTGTAGTGCTTCTGTCATGTTGACCACCCACTCAGACACGCAACCCTTAAAATGCACAAACTGGTCAGTTAGTCAAGTAGTCAATAATCCAAGTGGTTATGGTGGCAACCACCGGTATTTTCAAGATTTATTTATAGCATAAAGCAGTCCAGGTTGAATTATGTTACCAATATCAATGTGAGTACTTAAAGAGAAGAACCTTCTATCTACGGTGCTCATTTGATCACTTAGTTGAGGAAATACAACATCTTTTATTATAATAAAACCAGAAAACTATATGGATCCAAACATTGCAACCTTTGATTTACACTTTAACGAAAAGTCCCTGGTATTTCAACATCATAGGATTTTTTTTCAGGGTGGTAAAAAATTGTTTCATCCATGGGTCTTCTGCATTTCCATTTATGTATACAATACAAAGTAGATTAGGCAAATTGGGTCAGTGGAAATGTGGAAAAACAAAGCCTCTCTTTCTCCCTGCTACACACAGAGAGACACATGCACAGGCACTGAAAAGAGGAAGAGTGCGCCGAGCTGCACTCGCTCAAAATGTTTCAGGCGTAACATGCAACTTTCCACTGCAAATGACACGTGCCAAAAGAAGTGAGGAATTTATGCAAAATAAAGTATCATCAGATTACCATGAATAGAATTCACTCATTAACTTAATTATTTCTATATGGGACTCTTAATTAATTGCATTCACAGTCCATTCTAATTGTTTTCTAGATAAAAGGCCACATAAATGATGAGCCAATGAACCAAAACAATAACCAAATTTCACATCAACGTACCTGATGGCAGTGCACATGTCCAGCCCCATCTGAACACAGTTCCTGGCATGGGTGGGAATGGGGTCAGGCAGTCCCGAAACACAATAGTAGCAGTCTCCCAGGATCTTTATACGAAGACAACCATTCTTCTACACGTAGAACAAAAACACAGAGAGGGGGAAAGGGTGGGTTTTTGAATTACGACCTCACAAAAAACCTTCTTTGTGAAAATACAAAAAGCTTACTGTTGGTTGAAATGTATGGTATTTTTACCTTGGCGATGTCATCAAATCTGCCAAACAGCTTGTTGAGAACAGCAACCAGCTCCTCTGGTGTGCAGGTGCTCGCCAGCTTTGTGAAGCCCACAATGTCTGCATACAGGATGCTAGCCAAACCCCCGCAGATAGAAACAAATATTAGACATGCTCATATGATAACAACCTGGAGTCATACAGAACAAATACAATAAATCTGAGACAAATATCAAATGTACCAGATCTCACATTTGAAATTGATGGAAAAAGATAACCACATAAAATCCTGAATGACTTTTGAGAATTATTAAGTCTTTCAAATATTTTTTACTTGTGGTAGCTCATGTAAAAAAAAAAAATCACATACCTGATAAGTGAGAAACTAATTGAACTAAGGTGTGTCTTCATACTGTGTGTATCACAGTAGAAAAATAAATGAATACTAGCAAAAATAATAACAAAAAGTATATTTTTGGGGTCCATTTTTGTGCTGAACTGGTAAGCATCTGTGGGATTACATTTAGTCCAATGATTTTTATTCTTAATAATTTACAATAAACACCTAAATACCTAATTTCTACCAACTATAACTAGTCAGACCATAGTTTTAATTAGCAAGACCTAGGAAGGTGGGCCACAATATTGTTTAGATAATATCCTCAAATAAACATTCAAAAATGTACACAAGATATGTTGAGTAACGTTAGACAAAACCACGACAACCCTCAATATACAAATGTGTGATCGTCACCTGACATCCTTATGCTGCCGTATGTAAAGACTGTGAAAGTTGTGGAAACTGGATTCATTCTCCTTATCACTGTTGGGCTTCGACAGCCTCTTTATCACCTCTGTTTTCAGCTCCACAGCGATGTAGCGTGGCAACACTGACAGGAGAAGCTGCTCCTGTTACCAAGGAAACACACACCGGAATGGGGTAAACGTATGTGAGGAAATAGTTGGTGATAAAACTTTTTTTTTTAAACCCCCATGCAGTAGGTCATTGGATTTCTTAAAGAGGCGGCAATCTGTTCACAGTGCCCGTAAAAGAAGCAGGCGCCCATCAAAAGGCTTCTTGAAGTGATGCCATGTTTACTCAGTGGATCATGTTTCATCTCTTTGTTTGCTCCTGAGCCTCAGAGAAGTGAATGATTAATCCATTTGCCTAATCGCAAGAAAAGCATACAAGTACCAATCCGTGGCTGTCCATGTGCAGAGCCCCTTAATGAGAGTGATTACACGTAACGATTTTAAATTTAGAGTAAATAAGTAAATCTAGCACATACCTAGAGAGACCTCGAGAACTGGATTTCTAAATTTCCACTTCAAATTAACATTTAATACAAATATCTTGGGAATCCAAATATATCTATACTTGAAAGACTATTTCTGAATGACTGGAAGAAAAAATAATCAAATCTGGGCAGCAAACAGAGGTAGACATACTGGACATATGTTTAGAGTTGGGTAAAAACTGAATAAACATATCTAATCAAAGACATCTTATTGAAAAAAATACTGAAAAGTCAATTACAAAAACTACTATTTAAAGTTGTGAACTAAATTTTCTAGACTGCTGTATTAGAAGGGAACTTGAACCTGTTGGTATTTTTTTATTTCCTTCTGGGACCGTATTGCGCTGAACTCTTCTCTCTTCTGATTGGATACCCTGAGGTCATGTTCGGTCATCCACAGGTGAAATATCCCGATGCAGTTTACGCACACAAACAGCACAGCATTCGCCACCAGCTGAGAAGGTAAGAGGAAGGGATTCACTTTTACTTGACTTTCCATGTATATTGATACCAAATGACTCCATCAACATGTGAATTACAGATAGAATCTAAACATTTTCATGTGAATGTGTATATATTAAGACAAAAGTATAAGCATAATCACTTGTTTATGAAGACAAATGCCTGTTACCTGTCCCTGGCCAGGTTTCAGACCTCTTTGTAAAACAGTAACAGCTGTTTCAGATCATTTACATTTTTTCCAGAGGAACTAAGCTCCTCCTGGTCACACACTACAAAATACCATTGTGCACACTGACACAAGCTTCATGCAACATTTGAATTAAAAACAAATCTAGATGGACAGATTATTTGAAAATGTCTTCCTTTATTTACATATAAAATTGTTCTTTCAACAAAAACAATGTCTGTATTATAAGTCTTACTTTAATATTTATAGTGAAGGCCTTTTTTCAATAGAAAAATATAAAAACAAAGGTCAAAACAGTAAGATTATCATTACATTTGTACCGTTCAACCCTGCTTTAAATATATTCAAATGAAGTAAATCTTTACCTGCACAGCCAGACCCGGTGTCTCTGGACTGGTGACTGGGATGTATACACTAATTATGACGATGTGTGAAACACTGGTCCCTATTCCAACCATGAGGGCCCAGGCCATAGAGAGAGGTAGCACAGTGTACACACTTAGAGAAAGGAAGAGGAAAAACGCTACCTGGGAAGGTAAAGAAAGAGGAAAAAAACAAAAAAAGAAGACAAGAAGTTAACACGACCAATATCTTTCTTCAAAACAAAAAAAACTGAATTGCTCTTGTCTTGCCTTTTCTCACCTGTTCCCATGCTGCCACATATTTCTCTGTGAAGATAAAGACTATGGCAATGGTGTACAGCGTGCCCCAGACAAAGAGGGCGAGTGCTCCTCCACAGCGCCTCACTGTAGCCAGCCAGGGCAGGCAGACGAGCAGGGCTGAGCTCAGACACAGAACCACACAGACCACCGACAGAGCGCCGAGACTGGCCGCAAGATCCTGTGAAGAGAGCGAAGCTGAGAATCAGCCCTGTCATTAAAGTTTAAACAAAAGACACATTTTAGCTGTGTTACAGCTTTAAAAGCATTTAATACAGTATAAAAGTGGGTAGATGTAATAAAGTACATCTAATCTAATCAGAGGTTTAATTAAAAGACAGTTATTTTTGTGAAACAGTGTCAGGCCTGTTATGTAAAGCTAAAATGTTGTTAACTGACAGAGAAAGATATATATTAAAATTAATTTAACAAGCTTTCATTGCATTGACTAGTTTTGACTTATCTGTTTATCATATCCAAACAAAACAAAACAAAACAAAAACCTGTCTGCAGAACACTAAAGATGAAGTTAAAATGCTTTCCCCATTAGCATGAAAGCGAGGCTGAGCTTCAAACAGGTGGAGCAATGTCTGAAAAGTGCCATCAGTTTCTAAACTTCATTTTTTTGTTTTCTTTTTTTGTTTGACCAACAGTGAAGATTTCAGAAGTTACCAACGCTGCTGCGAGAACTCAGATCTGTCTGCTGGGTATTTGCAATTTGTTCCTGTAAGTGCTATTTGGCAGAAAGGCATCTATGGCAACTGAAAACACAAACATGCAGTTGTTAACTTCAATCAGCTCCAGATGTATGAGTAGCTGAGGACCTAATATCTGCTAAAATACATTTAGTTTGTGGAAATTGCTACAACACAGTGAAGAAGTTTGGTCTAAGGCTGCATAGGACCCTTTACTGTCCTCGGATTGGAAAATCTGGCATAATGGCATAAAGCTTCATGGGTAGAATATTGGTTAATGTGAACGCACAATGAGTACACAGCAACATAATGAGAAATGCTAATAATAACAACCTATTACACTCTATCTTCTTGCTTCATATTTGAACAAAGCATGTGTTGTGAACAGAGAACATCAAGCAGACCAATCAGTGACGCTGAGGTCTGCGTAGGTGTGATGTGTACTTACATTTGTGGGGAGGAGCACAGCTGGCTATGACGAAGCTCTGACGTGTTACATAAACTCTGCCCTGAGCTGATAATGGGGCAACAATTAAATCTTTAGAAGTTAAATATAATAATAGTGGGGAAAAAAGGAATGACGTCAGAGGGTCATAACTCTTTTTTTAATACGCAAGTTAATGCTGATAATCACTGAGGGAGCACCTGTTTGTACCATCCTCACGTGCACTATTGTCCTGTGGGAAAAAGTAGTCACGTATACCCTCGAAGTGAACGGCACAAATGTTGTGTTTTAGAAGAACAGGTTTAATGCTGCTCTTTCTTGGATCCAGTGGAGGCTGTACATTATGTTCATGTACAATATCTCCACACTGATATTACAGAGCAGGATTAATTGATTTCTAATTTGCTAATTCAATTAGATTAACAACAAATCATATATGTCATTACCAATAAAATCATTTTTACAGGTTTGATTACAGGTGATCTGATTGGTGAATAAGCCGCATCATCAATGTCATTATCAATAAATCACTTATAAGCGATTTTTGGTGAAATTATAGGATTAGATAATCAGTCACTATTCATAAAATCATCTGCCACTGTTTAGATAATAAAAAAAAAAATCAATTAGGATTTCGTCCAGCTGGAATATTGAAAAGAAGAAAAAAAAAAATCACATTTTCTGACAAAAATCCAAACAAAATATCCTTGAAATGTTTCTATAAACATACGGTGGAAAAAAGCAGTGAAGAATATTCTCACTGTTGGAAGGTTGGGACTAGTGCTGGGCGGTATACCGGTTCATACCGAATACTGGTGTTTTTTATTTTTCTTATGATATGAAATTTTCCTATACCGTAATACCGGTGAGTTTGTACTGTAACGTACACAATGTTGGGAACGCCGTGCGGCGGAAGGTAAATGCCGCAGGACATTGTTTGACAGGGGACTGTTTTGCAGTTGCACTGGAGGCACAACACGCTACTAGTTCGGGACAGCGAAAGTCCTGAAGTGGGAGCTCCAGAACGGCAACATGAGACTGAGGAACTTCTTCCTAAACGAGGAGTCGTGTCTGTCGTGTGGAAGTTCTTTGGATTTAAAAAAGACGACGTCCAACAAACTACAATAATCTGCACATGTTGCCGAGCTAAAGTTGTAGCCGCGGGAGGTAACACCAGGCTGGTGTTACCTCCCGCGGCTACAACTTTAGAACGTTGTTTACATTGTTTAGTTAATGTTGATTTTTTTTTTTTTTTTACAAAATATGTTTTTTCAAGTTGTTTGCAAAATTTGAAAAATAAAAGGGTTCTGTATTTTAACTGCAACTATCATTTATTTTGATTCCTTCACTTAATTAGAATCACGAGTGCCACCTCTTAGTAAATAGTATCATTTTGTGAGGCCATGCAAACCTGTATTAACCCTTTAGGCGCCGGAGTTTTTTCAAGAAAATATTAAATTTTGATATCAAGATTTCAAAAGACTATAACTTGAAAGCAGTTTGAGATAGAGGTATACTGTCAATGAGAAAATTGTTCAGTATGACTCAAAGTTTGTGATAAGAGTGAAATTATTCAAATAATTTGCATATTCTGACGTCACAAGGTGGTGGCCATATTGGGAAATGTTCAATTTTGATATCAAGGTTTCAAAAGGCTATAACTTTAAAGTGGTTTGAGATAAAGGTATACTGTAAATGAGAAATATCTTCAGTATGAACCAAAATTTGGGATGGAAGTAGATTTGTCATGTAATTTGATTACTAGTGTAGATATGAATGATTTTCTACAATATTCACTCCTCGTGACAGTAAAATAGGTCACTCTAAGCCAATTTACTGCAGCAATTCCTCTAAATGATTAGAAAATGTGGTTAACACCCAGTTGTGCCTTAAAAAAAATACAGTGATATACCATGAAACCGATATAATTTTGATATAAATTTTTGGTCATACCGCCCAGCACTAGTTGGGACTTCCTAATCTTTGGGAGTATTGATTCACCATTATCTGATCTTCAACAACTATTTAGATTTCTCCATCAGAAACATGGCAGCTAAATGTAATGATTAAGAACTTTATCTCTGCATTCAAACAGCCCACTCCCTCCCTCTCACACACAAACTCACAAGCATGTGTCTCACCCTGTCTGTAGTGGTAATGACAATGATGAGCACCGTGCAGAAGACCAGAGACAGCACCAGTCCAGACAGCATGGCCGGAGTCTCTTCAACACACCGCAGAAAGGCCCGGTGGAAGGCCTGATAGCAGCAACACACCCCCTCTTTCACACTTCGCCTGGACCTGGTGCTTTGCCCATCGTCGTCTCCATCATCCTCATCAGACCTGACGTCGATGCTGTCTCTGGGTTGGTTGACTCCAAATGAAACATCGTTTGATGCAGGTGAGCTTCCATTATGCGAACTGTCCACGTCCGAGTTAGCAACGCCATCTGCAGTGGAATCCTCCCTGTCATCATCCAGGCTACTTTTGCTGGTTTTGTTTAACTGAGAAGTCCGTGAAGTGAACTCAGACAGATTGACTGGAGAAATGGTGTTTGCCTTTTCAAATGACTTGCCACCAAGCTCCAGTAACTCCTCATCAGAGATATCAGTGCTGAAACTAGTGCAAGCATAGCCTGGGCTGGACTTTGTGCTGCTGTAGTCCGAATCACTGCAGCTGTTGTTTTGCAGTGAAGTACTGTTGCCATTTTGTAGTTTATTGGAAAATGAGTTGGTTGAGGCATCATGATCATTACCCTGTGAGGTCATTCCTGATCCCTTCAACAAAGAATTAGTCTTCAAAGGTTCAGGGGCCAGTGTGGTTTTTAGCCACACCCACCTCAACAGAAACCTGGGACACGCTGATTCCTGGCTGGCTGTCACCAGTAAGATTCGATGAGCTGTCGTCTCCTTGTAAAATGTTGAGGTCACTGCTTTGTGCAGGGTGTTTTAAACTGTCTGTTGCATGATTCAAGTCATCAAGTTCCAAGATGTCACCTTCTTCTTTCCGATTACTGGAGATGAGAACAATGTCAGGCACTAAGGACGCTGGGAGAGTTTCTACTCCAGATTTGCTCTCATCCTGACTGCGCTGGGACTCGTCTGGCATGGTGATGTGTGCTGGTGTGGAGAGTTTTGCAGTCTTTCAACCTGTCGCGTTACTTTCTCTGGCAGTCTGCCAGGTTGTTCGATAAATACCCACTGGAACAGTGTTGAAACGTTAATCTTCTCCCTCCTCTGGCGCCGCTAATATCTCTGAACCGAAGACAACTTAACTCTGTGTGTCAGATTAAATTAATTAATAGAGCAAGTGGTGATTGGGAAACTGTTCCTGAGCGAGTCCAGCTCCTCTGCGTAGGAAACTACAGCTAAAACAATTTAATCAAAACAGATGATAATGATGATGTCTGACGCAGATCAGTTAAGGCCCCAAATAAACAGTCATAGATAAGTATTCAACTTCCGATGAGCGTTGAGCCGTACTTGGAGTAAGAAGGGTATCCCTACAAAAGATGAAAAAACAAAAAGTCAGAACATAGTAAGCAGAGTGTAGATGATTAAAGATGGCTAATGATGGCAATGAGAGCAAAAAGCTTGAACCAGAAGTTTTAATGCCATTTTAATGACAGACTGCTTTACTTCCCTATTATGCAAAAACTAGTTGGTCTAGCTGTGGACGCTTCCTTTGTGACACACATACTGTACAGCGCTCAGGTGTGTACAGGAATGAAATGTCAGTGACTCACCCGGTGCAAATTGAAAACATTTTTTTCCATTCAGCCTCTACATGCAGTGCTTTTAATCTGACTCTTTCCCCTCTGTTGCCTCTTCTTTGCTGTTATCTGACTTTTATCAAAAACACAGCCTGTCTGTGTATCCATTCAGTGTGTGAAATATCACAACACTCACAACATGTCTGCTTCAAAGTCCACATTAACTCCAGGACTGAAATATCTTTGTTTAATCTGTCCATCGCAATTTAATATCACAGTTGTGGAGGGATTATGCAGAAATTCATTTGTTTCATGCCTCTGAACTCGACTCAACTTCCCGGTGTAGAGGGAAAATGGTTATGTTGTGCCCTTTTACACCAAATGACAATAATCTGGTTTCTATTATGCACTTTTATGCAGCATTTGCTTCAGGCAAACATAATTATGTGGCCCTATGTGGTATTGGCAGAACATTAAAAAATATCAAAGGCAGAAGGGAAAAGGGGCCGAAATTAAACACCAAGTGATGCAAAAACGACCAAGAGGAGACACTAACCAAAACTGACAGCCTGAAAACCACAAATTACATCTGCTTAGTTTGTTTCTTTCTGGCTCTTTTTTCTTATTTTTAATTTTTTATCCTGGAGCCCAGACTAGCTTTGTCCCAACACCTGCCCCATGATGTTTATGTCATTTTGGACCTAAAAAATACATTATGTACATTTTACATAATCTATTCCCACAGTAATCCAAATTCTTCAGATTCCTGTTTTTTTTCTAAAACCCTTAAAATATGAGGCTTAAAACTGAACCACAAAAGATTTTACCAGCAGTGAAAAAAGTGAGTCACTCTGCTTAGAAAGCTAATGGAAACTCTCGCGTGATGAAAAAAAAAAAAAAAAAAAAACTGCCCAACTTCTAATTTCTATCTAACTTATCAAACATCTAACTTCTTTCACGATTTACAAAATAAAATTATAAAACGTGAATTTGCGCTGATGCAATCAGGTGTCGTTTTCTATCTAATTTGTACGACTGGGCAGAAAAAAAAACACACTAGTTTGACTTTACCTATAAACTGGACTATCAGTATGAAACTCATTTAAAATAAATGAGTGTATCGTAAATAAAAATGTTGTTCGTACCTCATTGTTTATTCATGTTGTCGTCCATCTGTCAGCCACTTTTAAGTTAACGCTCACAAAGGAGAAGATTAAATTTCTCTCTGCGACTCTCCACTTCCTCCGTCATCCTTGTCATAAAGCTCTGAAGTGCAAGTTAAACTTTCGCAAGGAACAAAAAGCAGAAAACATATCCAGCTCAAATCGTATTTAATTTCAAAAGCAGCTGTTAGAAAAGCCCGTGTCTTCTTCTTCAGCGCACGAGGGTCTGTGGGGCTCGCGCTCTGCGCTTGACGTTGTGGGGCGTGCGCACGCGGGCACGAGCAGGAGCGCTCTGGTCCTCCAGCAACTCAAACAGGATGAAGGTAAACAGAGAGGAGCATAGATGGAGGGGGAAGAGGGGTCGAAGGTCAGAGGAGAGGGTTGGATGCTGTCACTTACTGAGGCGCTGATGCTGTTTGTTCTGTACAATAATGCAGAAAAAATAAACAAATAACGGCTCAAGTACACAGGAGGAATAGGTATACAGTTAAGACACTGGATCTATATAAAAGGTTGAGGAAATAATTCAAACAGCAGACATAATCACTTCAGGCAAAATATGTTTATTTGTGTTGCACATTTCCTACAGCAAAGCCACTCAAAACACTTTACAAAGGCAATGAGAAAAAATAGGGAAAAATGTTTAATTAATTTAAAAAAAGCATAAGAATGTGAATAAAATATACTTAAAAAATCACCAAAAATGGATTTATAACAAAAAGCAATAAAACACAGCTTAGAATAGATGAGTAAAAACATTACAGTAATAGGAGCAGCATACATATATGTAGATGTGTGTGGATGCAAAACAACTTTCTCCAGCTAAACTCAGACAAAACTGAAATCATTGTCTGTGGCCCACAGAAACAAAGAGAAAGTGTTATCAGTCGCCTTGAGACTCTCTCTCTCTAGACTCTAAAAATCAGGTCAGAAATTTAGGGGTAATATTGGATTCAGACTTGAACTTTAACAGCCACATTAAAGTAATAACATCAGCAGCTTTTTACCATCTAAAAAACATTGCCAGAATCAAAGGAATAGTGTCTAAACCAGATTTAGAAAGACTTATCCATGCGTTGGTCTCCACCAGGTTAGACTACTGTAACGGCCTGCTCACTGGGCTCTAAACCAGCTGTAAGACAGCTGCAGTACATCCAGAACCCTGCTGCACTGGTCCTGGCTAGAACCAGGAGATACGACCATATTAGTCCAGTCCTGAGGTCTCTGCACCGGTCCTGACTAGAACCAGGAAATACGACCATATTAGTCCAGTCCTGAGGTCTCTGCACTGGTCCTGACTAGAACCAGGAGATACGACCATATTAGTCCAGTCCTGAGGTCTCTGCACTGGTCCTGACTAGAACCAGGAACAGGAGATACGACCATATTAGTCCAGTCCTGAGGTCTCTGCACTGGTCCTGACTAGAACCAGGAAATACGACCATATTAGTCCAGTCCTGAGGTCTCTGCACTGGTCCTGACTAGAACCAGGAAATACGACCATATTAGTCCAGTCCTGAGGTCTCTGCACTGGTTCCTGACTAGAACCAGGAAATACGACCATATTAGTCCAGTCCTGAGGTCTCTGCACTGGTCCTGACTAGAACCAGGAAATACGACCATATTAGTCCAGTCCTGAGGTCTCTGCACTGGTCCTGACTAGAACCAGGAAATACGACCATATTAGTCCAGTCCTGAGGTCTCTGCACTGGTCCTGACTAGAACCAGGAATACGACCATATTAGTCCAGTCCTGAGGTCTCTGCACTGGTCCTGACTAGAACCAGGAAATACGACCATATTAGTCCAGTCCTGAGGTCTCTGCACTGGTTCCTGACTAGAACCAGGAAATACGACCATATTAGTCCAGTCCTGAGGTCTCTGCACTGGTCCTGACTAGAACCAGGAAATACGACCATATTAGTCCAGTCCTGAGGTCTCTGCACTGGTCCTGACTAGAACCAGGAAATACGACCATATTAGTCCAGTCCTGAGGTCTCTGCACTGGTCCTGACTAGAACCAGGAAATACGACCATATTAGTCCAGTCCTGAGGTCTCTGCACTGGTCCTGACTAGAACCAGGAATACGACCATATTAGTCCAGTCCTGAGGTCTCTGCACTGGTCCTGACTAGAACCAGGAAATACGACCATATTAGTCCAGTCCTGAGGTCTCTGCACTGGTCCTGACTAGAACCAGGAAATACGACCATATTAGTCCAGTCCTGAGGTCTCTGCACTGGTCCTGACTAGAACCAGGAAATACGACCATATTAGTCCAGTCCTGAGGTCTCTGCACTGGTCCTGACTAGAACCAGGAAATACGACCATATTAGTCCAGTCCTGAGGTCTCTGCACTGGTCCTGACTAGAACCAGGAAATACGACCATATTAGTCCAGTCCTGAGGTCTCTGCACTGGTCCTGACTAGAACCAGGAAATACGACCATATTAGTCCAGTCCTGAGGTCTCTGCACTGGTCCTGACTAGAACTAGGAAATATGACCATATTAGTCCAGTTCTGAGGTCTCTGGCTTCCTGTCACTCAGAGAATAGACTTTAAAACAGCTCCACTTGTGTACAAGTCTCTATATTGTCTAGCCCTAAAGTCCATGTCTGACATGTTAGATCCATATGAACCAACCTGGACTCTGAGAACCTCAGGTAGTGGTCTCCTGCTGGTGCCCAGAGTCATTTAAACAGGGTGAAGCTGCATTTCAGTTTAATGCTCCTAAAATCTGGAACAGTCTTCCAGCAGATGTGAGACAGACCTGAACTCTGACAATGTTCTGATCCAGGCTGAAAACAGTTCTGTTTTGATGTGCATATGACAACTGAAAGGATTTTATCTGCACTCTTCATTTTTGATTTAATTTATTTTTCTTTAAAATACATTTTTGATTTAATTTATTAATGATTATTTTTATGCTTGTATTGAATGATTCTATTTGCCTTCTTGTGATTTTATGCATCTGTAAATCACTTTGAATTGCCTTGTGTACGAATTGTGCTCTACAAATAAACTTGCCTTGCCATACAATTGGACAAACCAAAGACACGGGTAAAACAGCAGTTTTCAGTTTAACTTTAAAAGTGTCTAGAGTTGGGGCACATTTTCATATCAACAGAAAGTTTATTCCGGTAGCAAAGAAAATAAATGTATTTTCACCCTGTTATGTTTTAGCCTCTACTAGCTGACTGCCTTCCGAAAGATCTCAGAGCTCCACTTGGTTTCTGTTATTCAAGGAGATCAGAAAAGTGTTCTGGCTCCATATTAGTTAGTGATTTGTAAACTAACATTAACACTTTAAAGTTATTCTAAAGGTAACTAAAATTCAATTAATATAATTACGCTCTAAGAAATCACAAGTTGGAGTTAAACCATGCACACCGCTATAGTTCCAGCAATTTCTGCATAAATTGAAAACAGTGCAAGGAAAATAAAAATTTGCACAAAAATAAACATTAAAAAAGGTGGGTAAGTTTTGTAAAATTAGAGCAAAACCTGGATTAAAGACATGACAAAGGCAATAGTAATCACAAAATAGAACAGACACGAAGATGAAACATGGTGAAGATAAAAAAACAAAACTGTAAATGTCTATCATTGTTGAAAACTACATTCATATGAGCTTGATCTGCAAACAGCCTTTTGGAAACCTGAATGTCTACATGCAACGTTAAGTAAAATATTACGTCCACTGTCATGTATAGAGGCAACAGTACCTATATTAAAGCTGTGATTTTAAAGGGTAAAACACACTGGACTGAATCATTCTTCTGTTCAAACGGTATTTCTGAGTTTGTCTCTTGTATATTTTACCTTTCAAATAACTTTATAGCAGAAGTCATATTTTGGTATATTGCCAATCGAGATATTATATGTTATGAGCCAACAAACATGTTCATACTGCAGAGTAGATGGTGCAGCTGGAGGGTTTATTACTTTGTTCAGTCTATATTGTGATAAGATCTGGTATGCAATGTCTTTGAAGTAATAATACATGCCAAACTTAAGACATTAAACAATGTTATCAGGGATAGACTATGAAGATAAATCTTTGTATGAGAGCATACATTTGGGTGTCTGAAGTGACTGTCAAATCAAAAATTCTTACATGGCATAAACCAGTTACATTGTCTGGGACCACCAAGAAATAAGTCTGTGAGTGAGCTGTTCAGATTTTCAGGATAATGTGATATCACAGGGCCTGTTTAGACCTTGTATTAACATGTATCCTCAGAAATCCAGTCACAAGTGGCCAGTGCTGGGGGCATGTTCACACCAGGTATTATGGTGTGTAACTAAATGCGTCTTGAGTGACTGGATCTGACCTTCCTGCTCTACATACAGGTAAACACGTACATCATTTTTGCTTGTATACAACATTATTTTTAACCGACCAAAGGCAGCAGCTGGAAATAACTACAGAATTTATTTTTCAATCTTTTTTCAGTAAAGGAATGAAGTTTTAGACATATGCATTATAAATCAGAGCATTTGCAATAGCAAGAAAGATCTGCTACAAACATGAAGAAGAAATCAAATGACAAAGGGCTTTATTGTGGTCATTTGCTCTCAAAATCAAGAGTTATCACCTTACCTGTTGGGTTACTGAAATGGTTCCCAAATCTGTCGCAGGGTGCTTTTGTGTTCAGATTGTGAAGAGAATGTGAAACAAGTGTCCAAGACCACCTTCAAATTGCATCTTGTAATGTGGTCAGACCTTACATTAGCTGTGGTTCCATGTGATTGGATTTCCTGTGATGCATTTTAATGCAAGGTTTGAATGGAGTCACAGACCAAGATCAGGGTTTCCAGCTTCCCTCATGTTTATCTCCATCCACCTTCCCATAATGCTGTATTTGCTGGATCTTGGACGCCAGTACTGTCCCGGTGCAACACCAGTTTTAAATAAGGACAAGCCCCCACCAAAGTGGGGGGGTTTGAGGCAATGTAAAGTGACTGATTGTACCTGTTAAAAGCAGCTGCTTTTAAAGACATGTTTGTAAAGGGAGCAGCTGCTATTTTGACTAAAGAATGTCACATGTTTCACTAAGGTCACAGAAAATTGTGTCGGCTTTTGAAACAAAAACATTAGATGTCTCTGTTGAAACTGCTTTTTTTTTGCTACAAGAGTTTTCTCCTTTAAATTGTATGTCTTCTTGCTTTGTACCTGAATATACTTTGAAGTATATTTTCAATATAAAATATATTGATAATATATTTCATTAATATACTATTAATATAATATGAATTTTTTCATGTCACATGTCCTTTTTGGGCTGTTTAGGAACTGTGGCATGAACATGAAGGTTTGTTTGCTTTCATTGCATGGCATTTACAAAGACAGCAACACAAAACTAACAGCAAAAAAACTAAACAAAGGGAATTATCTAGATATAACCTCAATAGACTTAATACCATGCAATAGGATACTCAGAAATGGTAGCTACCCACATGAAAGGAATACATGCAAGACACAAGCCTAAAGAAATAAAACTGCGTGTGTTGTGTCTTACAGACAAAAGATGACTTAGTGTGACTTAAAGGAAAAGTCAAGTATATCTGATTTTTAATTTGCCACATCTGGAAGTTCAAAACACACTTTGTTATATGCAATTATTGGCTGTACCAAGCATCTACCTCACAATGGACCATTTTCATCCATTTAAATAAACATTTTTGATCACCATTCACAATTTACTCTAGGTTTTTAATGCATCACTGCACTACTGCACACTCATGCATTACAATAGTTGTGCAAAGCCAGAACAAACCTAAGGCCACTGCCCAGAACTGCTCAGGGAAGCTTCTGCAGAGGTGTGGGCATCAAAAGACAAGCAAGTAGTTTTTAATTTCTTTCTTTTATGCCAAGCCTGTTTAATACTCCCTTCTGTCTTGCCCAGGATGTTCCTAAAATAGACTTGCTGTCTGTTCATCTCTATTGTTGAAAATCTCACCTAACTGGTTTGATGTGCACCTATTCTCGGAAAGACACAGCTCAGTCTTCCTATGTGAAGTTAAAAAAAAAAAAAAAATCTTCCTGTATAAACACAAATTTTAAACTTTCTGGAGAACCTTATTTATTTTGGTCAGGTTAATCATTTGCCCTTTACTGAAGCATTTCTGACAGCAGGTGTATTTCTGTCAAAAATTAAGCCACAGCGTTGCGTATGACACATTACTGAGTCGGCTGCTGAATTGGTTCTTTCGCATGCTCAGTGCCGTAGTTTCAGTTCCTTCTACAAAACATGTTACCAAATTCAGAGGAACTGATCATTGCATCCAAGCATTTGCATCTACAATGGACATTTCTGCACATGGATGGTAATGAACTTTTACAGTATTGACTAAAACACTTGTAAAGCTCTTGTAAAAACAAAAGCAGCAGTTAGAATAGAAAATATCTGCAGAGAGCCTTCTTCTTTTGGGGTTTGGACACGAAATTGTAGATCTAGACAGAGCTGCGAGGAAACTGTTCCCGTTGACTCAATTAGACATTGATACTTTCCAAAGAATAATACATATTAAAACCAATTTGGCTCTGTGGAACAAGCTTCCTGCTGATCTGAGCTCAGTCACACGTGTGTCTAAATTCAAAGGAAAACTCTAGACTTCCCTGTTCTTACAAACCTACGACTTATGAGTGTGTTTGCGTGTTTGTGTGTGTGTATTTCATCATGATTTGCATTTCCCTGGACAGTATGTTGTGTGCTACTGTTGTTGTGAGGAAGGGCCTTGTGTACTGGATTTATCCATTATGGTTGGCCTGGGAGGGTACAGTAGGATGGTACTTCACATTGCCCACATGATATTTATTTATTTATTTTTGTATTCTTTTTAGCTTCATTTTCGTTCACACATCCACCGCACTATCAGTATCAAACTCATTTAAAATAAATGAGTGTGTCATAAATAAGGATGTTGTTCCCACGTCATTGTTTATTCATGTTGTCATCTGTCTGTCAGCCACTTTCAACTTCACACTCACAAAGAGCCCACAAAGCTCACAAATAATGGCACAGTTATTTGTCTCAGGTTATATCTGTGTTTATTGCACTTTTATACAGAATAAAAAAAACAAGATTAAAAGAGGGGTGCTGACTTTGACTGATATATTAGTTGTCAAAAATAAGACACAACGTATGAACTTATAATACGCTCTTGCCTTTTATTAACAACAGCAAAAGATTGCAGGGAAAAAAAAACGTTTTAGCTGTATTTTGGCCCCTGGTATAATGAAACAAATATTATTTCAGCAAAACCATGATCACCACAGGGGTTATATTTAACAAGTAACAAGTCACCTGAAACCACTCCATCATTTTGACTGAACAATAACAGCAGCCTGATTGTGACAAAAGAAAGACAGTTAAGACTAGATTGTCTGTCTTCTTGTGTTAGAGGTAGTTACCTCCAGAGAAATGCATGCAGTCATCATCACCTTGGATCAAAATGGACTCATGCCATTGCTGCACAACTTCAGAAAGGGAGGTTGGACTGCAGTGAAGAAAGTCTCAGGATGTCTGAGTGTCGGGGTCATTTCTTCAGCTCAGGAACCCTGTCCTCAGTGCAGAGCTCGCTCAACAATGGCACCTGGTGGGTGTAAATGCATCTGCAAACAAAGAGAGCAAAAGACTTTTAGACAACGGCCCGGTCTCAAGAAGTGCAGAAAAATATGTCAAGTTCTGCACTTCTTGAGAGAAAATTAATAAATATACATACAACATAATCCAGTCATTTCATTTTTGGCTGCCTAAGATGAAAAGATGACATTGAATGAGTTTTTCAGATTTGCAGGAAGCTGCAACATCACTGATGCAGATGAGATATAATTATCCAGCTTCTTCTTGATTGTCTCCATCCGATTTCACATCACGATACATTTACTGGTACATATCTGTGTGAGCTGCAAAAAAAGTTTATTAATTGTGTTAACAGTTATTATGTATTATGTTAACTTTGTGCACATCTGGACGGTTCGGAGAAGGAAACGACTGACAGGAATAAAAATATCCAATATAATCAATTGATTGATCTCATTTTTGCAAGTTACACTTTCGCCAAATTTTTTTATTTATCAATGCTGGCCAGATACATTACATTAGCCTAACTCATTATCAGTCTATGGGCTAACAAATGTGTTGGCCAAAGACTTCTAAACAACCAGGTAATAACACATATTTAAAAAGCTTTCTAAACAATAGGTAACTAATATCCAAATCCCCTAAACAGGATAAGAGAGTTTACTACATGCCATCGATGTGGGGTTATTGATAGGATGGCAACAAGCTCCTGGGATAAATAGACTTTACATGTGATCCACAGAAAGGGACTCAGGATACATCTTCAGCACTGAGGCTTTAATGAGAGCTGCTGGTAAAATCATCATTTCCATCCGTGCCACTCTTGCTGCCTGTATGATAAGCTATGTTCACTTATGAATATGGCTGATTTGGGAAAGATTTTCAATTGAATCCCGTTTTCCCAAATTTTAAATCAAATTGAGATTCTTGTCTATAAGACAATTAAAAAAAAAAAATCAACAAAACAATTAAAATTAAGGAGGAATATGAAAAGATGTTTTAAACAACTTTAATAAGTCCTTAAAATGTGCAGACATAAACAATAAAAATAAGATTATTTCACAACTGGTCATGGTAAAAATTACGTCAACTGATTTTCAGTTGGAAACACACGAAAGATGTGGTATCATCTTCTTTGGTCTTAGTTTTCATTACACCACATATGTTTTTAAACCCAACATCATGACAAGATCAGACCAATAACATGAAAATATATTTTCAGCAGTTCAAGTCTTAAGTCACAATTATCCACATCAATGCTCGGTTGCATCCAGAAGCTCATCTTCATTGCTTGCAATTGTTCTTTTTTTAAATAAGTAAAATAGCTGTTAAAACGGTCAGATTATATAAAAAAAGGTAGCTGTTAAATGTACTTCAGCATGACAGAAAAATATCAAATATTTTGTATTTGTGTTATCGTGGTATTACCTCTAAAATTGGAAACCACAGTACTTATCATATGCACAAAAGTTTTCCAAAGACTGAAACTATTCCCAGAGGAAGATGGCTGATAGGAATTACAAGGCACTTATTATTAGAGAAAACAATATCAAAAACAACACATGCATCTCATTTAGTTAAGGCTTTCTGGAATGCCACTGGTTTTGCTGCGACCCTGTGATAAATTGAAGTGTTGGACAAAATGAAAATTTGATGCATAAGATGAAAAGACCAAAGTCAGAATTCACCCTCGGGGTCATGGATGTGGTGTACTAATGACATCTGCTGCAAATGTGGCAAGAACATGCAATTTATCTGTTTATCCAATCATTTAGCATCCATTTAATCATCATAATGAGTCATTCCTCTCATTTTTCAGTGAACAACAGATCTGAGTGATGCAAGTGTTTCACTATACCTGACTTCTCATTGGAAACATTCTTTAGTGTTTCACAAATTTTTGACGTCTTTATATCTTCTTTTCACCATTGCGAGTCGCTCTCTGAATCTCTGTTCATTCGTTCAATTTTTTTTTCTCTTTCATTTGAACAAGCTCAACATAAGACTTTATTTATACCTCATGTGCAAATAACCAAAGCTATTACTGTTAGCAAGCCACACACAAACACCGTGACCTACATGTTTGATTCTCCATAGCATTATCTTTCACCAATAAAAATGCTGCATAATTCTGTCAAATCAATACCTTACACCAAGCTGTCATAGCATACCAAACTGCTGCAGTCTGCATGGCGGTTACGTTTCTGAGGAAGTGCAGTACTTCTACACCTTCGGCCGCT
Source organism: Hirundichthys speculiger (assembly GCA_018398805.1). Lineage (NCBI taxonomy): Eukaryota > Metazoa > Chordata > Actinopteri > Beloniformes > Exocoetidae > Hirundichthys > Hirundichthys speculiger. Next base: position 2,031,765 of record JAGFBZ010000292.1, on the reverse strand, counting down.
TTCACGTGACACAACTTTCGGCATCAACAGATACCTTTCATGTTCACACTGTGTGATAAATGGATGACAGGGGGTCACACACTCCACAATCTGACAGTGACTCAGTCACGCACACAGTTTCCTCATGGTGACCAGCTGGCGACTTGTATAAAACTGTGTAGTGTGAAAGCAGCCTTACCCACACGGTAGATGAAATGCAGAGGTATGAATCAACTTTAAGACAACGTGAGAGCAAAGATGATAAAACGCAGATAAAATGATCAGCCAGGTTTGTCACTGTAATGGTTTGTCAAATCTTAGCGGTGGCTTTCAGGGCAAAAACCAAGCATCTGCTTTAGGCTCCTCCCTTTAAATCTGTGATGCTTTGTTGAAGTCAGTTTGGAGGGAAACGTGTCAAAAAACTAGAGAGGATACTCTGCAGGAGAAGAATAATTCAACCATGTGGAAACTATGAAATGAAGCTGTTTCTAGTCCTTTTGCTGCTCCAAGATTAAATCAGACAGCATATTTATGTCTGTCTCCACTGGATGGCACTGCAGAACAAGCGTCACCATGTTGTCCTGGCCGGGGAAAATCTGAGAAAGCTGCTCTCTCAGGGCAGTTGTTTCTTCTGGAGTCCTGTCGATCTGCTGGAATCCTGTTAGCAGTCCAAGACCCGTGAGCCCCTGCTGTGTGAGCTGGTGTCCCAGGCCCAAACCGTTTTCCGTGCGCTCTGCCCTTACCCCGGCCACCTTCACCTGATGCATCCAGAGCACCTTGAAATGTTCTGTCCCGGAAGTTCAAGACCTCCGTTTGGGAGCGTGGTGGCTTGGTGGAATGGAAAGCAGATGCTAATCCGGCAAAGGAGTGATTTCCTGGATTAGGAGTCCTGACAGGCAGGAGGAAGAACATAAAATTAATTCCGAAGGTCAAGATAAAAGACGTCCTGTATTTTGCTGGTTTGTTACCTGTGCCCTGAGCGAAGGAAATCATTTAAGTGAGGTCCTCCTCTTCCCAGAGGGTCATCGGGGACCATGAAGAGATCACCGACAAACGTGTACTGTAAAAGTCTAAAGAAGCAACAACAGAGTGTCAAATTCTACTTCTACTTCTTCTTCACGTTAACAGCCAATATCTTTGCTTTACAGCAAAGCTTCACATAAAAATCTCTACAGTACTGATCTGCAGAGCATTTCTTTCTACCTCTTTTTGATGATGTCCCTCCATGCAGGGGACACATCTAAGAGGTCTCTCAAGTTGTCGTTCGTCACGATAACACCATCTGTCTTTTGTGCAAGCTGCAGTATCAGTCTGTGGAAACAAGTGAAAACAGGATCCATTTTAGCTGGAATTACAGGAGACATATAAAATACTTTTTTTTCAAATGTTGACACAATTGCCGGAGGTCTGAATGAAATGTCTGTGACATGCTTTCCCAAAATATCATAAAGATACTGTACAAAAGGAACTTTTTCAGCCAGTTCACTTCATAGCAGCTGGTTTAACGGGTTGGAGTTAGCATCTTAATGTCACTCTGCCCGCCTTTTCTGCAGTGTTGTGTCTCTGTTGACGTCAGTGTTAAATTCAAATTTGACCACAGCACCGAGCACAAACAACAGGGCATTTACATGCCCATGGGGGGGGGATGTGGAACAACTGCCCCAGTTCAGTTGAGAGTGCTGGTGATGGTAATAATGATGATGTTAACCATAGTTACTGGAGCATTTCGTTTTAAATTATTGGTGGTATTGTTATTATTATTAGCATAAAAACTATTGACTATACTGAACTGAACTGAACTGAACTGACTAACTATTAATCTTTTTTTTTTAATCTATGTGTGCAAAATATAACATAATACTGAATAATAAAAAGATGTTTTTTTTATCTTGCTTTTAAACCAGCTACAAGCCTACCTGTCATCATAGGAGCAGATCTTCTTGCCGTGGACCTCCCTGGAGGGGGTGTAGGAGAGCAGGCCCAGCTTCTGCAGCTCTGTTAGATAGTGCTGCTCTGAGAGGCAGGAACAAACAACAACTGAGATTAGTCTGTACAGAGGGGAAACACCCACACATCTGCTAGACACACATTCATATCTGTGGAAGCGCAAAAGGGTTTGTAGCTCTGAACCCACAGAGGATAACTGCAGTATAAAGAAGTGTACAGGAAACCAGGGCTGGGGGGGGGGTTACTCAACTGGAGCTCAGCTCTAAATATGATATTTATAATTATGAAAGCAACAACAGTTGTTGTATGTGGATGAGACATGCATGCAAAGGAGTATTGCTTTGTTCCATCACATTAAATGCTTAAATGCTTAAAATAACTGTCTTTGTCACATTTGATTGTGAATGGAGGTTGGACTTTGCTGCTCAAACTAAATTATCTGAAAACTCCTTAGACAAATATGTATAAAGGCTTATTGGTTAGCAAGTGACAGAATTAAGCTGCTGGAAGCTTTCTACCTTGTGTTCCTGGTCCTTTTATATTGACAAAACACACTTGAGCTGGCTTTGAAAGCATCATTTAAGAACCAAATGATTTCTTGGCTTAAATAAACTAATCAGGAGATTAGTATATGCAAACAATATTTAATCGCTGCCCTAAAGTATACACACAGCAAAAGTTCCACCACACACGAAAAGTTGAAAACACCACAAAAAGAACATGGTGATGTGTTACCTTTGATTTTGGGGTCACTCTTCTGCCTCCATTGTGGCAGCAGAGCGCTGATGTGACGATGGCCTCGGTCCCAAAAGTGCTGGACGGCCAGAGCGATTCCTCGACAGGAGAAGAAGTGGCCCAGGCCATGACTGTAGAAGACGTGGAAGCACACATGAAAAAAAAATCTGAAGAAAATCAAGTGTCTAACAAAATGAAAGTCTTATGATATTTTAGTGCCTTTTCAGAGTGATTTGATTTGAGATTTGACCACAAGGTGAAACAGTGAAGGATTTCTCAGACTATTTGAAACTCTGAACGTAACCTGCTCCAAAACAGGTCATGAGTTTACCTCAAGTTAACATGATGATCTAACCAGGGATGCACATCCTGTACACTGGTGTGATGATATTATTACTTGTCTAGTGATAAAAACAAACATTAAAATGTTGTGTGTTTCATGTCTCATCCTATGCACTAGTTAAGTTGTGTCGTGTCTATGTCAGTAGTTGTGTGATGCCACTAATCTCCCTTGTGTTTGGCCTGGATTAGTAGTTCTACACATTTGTCATTTCTACCACAAAGCCTAAAGTCCTGTGGCATAAAGGGCACAGGAAGTCGAAACTCTGGTAGCGAGAGTTGTTCCTTCCTGTTCTAAATAAACAGCTGCCACAATCTTAAAACCCCAAATGTATTTTTCTTTTTAAACCTCAATTTTTTTTCAAATTGTAGCCTACTTCTACGTGTGTTTGCATACTAAAGCCGCTTTCCCGAACACACTTATCTTCTTTATAAACTTTTGGACTGCGCGCATTAGTTTGTATCCTCAGCTGTCATTGACATTCACCGAGAACTGAGGTGCAGTCCAGAAATACTGAGCAGCTGATGCAAAAATCTCAGATACTTTGCAGTATGTTGTAGTATAAAATACACGTCTTTGTTCTCAAGGCATGCATGCCTTTTGTAACCATATAATAATATCTGTGTGAGGACTGTGAAGACCTCAGCAGAGAAAAGGGAGATAAACTGTTGCCAGACATGGGAAGATGTAAGTTGTGAAGTGATGTGTGTTTTTTTTTTTCTGATGTGAGGTGGTGAAGTGAGTTTAGGGAGTTTAGTATATGGCTGTACATCTCTCTCTTCCTCTCACAGACCTTGAATAGGGAGGAATTCTGTGCACAACTTGAATAAAGAAACGCACTGACTCAAGATCCTCTCTACAAGATTGATTTCTTTTTACCCAGAACATTTTGGGCTATGGTTTTGGGAAACGCCTGTCACTTAACCACGTATTGGACTTTGTTCTCAATGATTATTGGGTTTGTGGAAAACTATTGCTTTGCATCTGAGGGGTTCAAACCATATCCGCTGCTTGTGCTGTCTGCAGCAATGCCTTTGTGAAACTCACCCCAGGCTGAAAGCTACCTTTGTGCCACTGGAAATTCTGGCTTTGGTTTTAACAAACCATGCTAACCCGCATTTGTTGCTTCACTGGACATAAACTGCATGTCAGTCCTCAACACTGGCACGAATATGTTTTCATATTTATGAAATAAGTAATACCCACATCCTCAATAGTGAATATTTCCCACCTCATAGCCACGTTGCTTCCATCAATGATGATCGCCCTCAGTTTTGAGTCTCCAGGCTTGTCTGCTAGCTTAAGCTCAAAGGGGGTCTGCAGACCCTCCAGGAAGCGCTGCTCCCCTGTCACCACCACTGAAGAAGTGGACAAGGGCCGACTTTCTCTTGCTCTGCTGGAAGACGAGTCTTTGACTGGGGACTGAGCTTTAAATGACTGTTTTAAGGAGTGTGAAGAAAGGAGTTTCGGGTTTGAGGCATCATTGGGAGTTTGATGATTTTGTTTTGAGATGGGCCAGAGGGGGGTTCTGTCGCGCTGCATGTTAGACTGAAAACTGTTGACAGAAGGATCTGGGGATGATGGGTAAGTAGGCATAGGTGGCCCTTTGACCTCGGGGAGAATGACGTCATGAGATGTTTGTGCCATTAAAGGTTGGTTGAACTTCAACTGTGAATTGTACTGACTACCAGGAAGTCGTTGGAGTTTATCAGTCCAGGTGCACAAGTCTGGTTCAGCTGCAGGTGGAGAAAGGTTTGGTACCTTTACATGTCTTTTTCCATCAGATTCTTTACTTTCTTCAGGTAAGAAAAGCTCAACTTCTCTCGCTTTCACCTCAACTGGTCCAACATTCGGTTCGCTTTTGTCCAGCACCACATCATCAATCTCCCTTGGTCCTTCCCTGAAGCCAGCTGTCTCCCTGCCACCCTCCCTCTGGAGCTCCATGAGCAGCTGGTGACTGGATCCATCAGGAAACATGTTGTAGACTTTGGCTACGTTCTGCTCAGTGTACCCACAGCTCGCTGCTGCTCTTTTCAACACTCCCAGGACAAAATCTTCCTCTTGTTCCGTCTCCTCCACCTCCACGCTACCTTTTCCCTGAAAGTCTTCGGTGCTTTCTTTGGCCTCCTCTTCCTCTCCTTCTGGAAGTTCTCTTATTTCTCCATTACCTCCTAGGACCACATGTCCTCTTGCTGCAGCTCCCTCATCCTCTGTGTGTTCTGTCTCGCAGGGTCGGTTCTCTTCCTGATTTAAGATCACAATGTCCTGATTTTGCTGCTCCCTGTCGCTGCAATCCTGCTCCTGTTGAACCAAGTCCAGAATCTGCGAAGCCTCTTTCGGTCCCGTTCTTGCAAGGACTCGTGTCACAACGTCCTCTGTGTACCCCATGGCTGTGAAAAACTTCAAAAGAAGCCAAAACTCCTTGTTTCCTGTTGACAGCTGCCGTTCTTGTTCTTCATCCTCCCGCCGTTCCTCTCTCACCTCGATGCCTGATGTTGCCCGTTGCTCTGATCGCCCCTTTTCTCCAATCCTCAGTTTTTCCTCAGCACCCTCCGCTCGCCCGTTGGTGCCTGAATGAAAAGACTGGAAGAAGGAGTCATTGGCTGCAGAGTCTTTCCACATACTTGCAGCCATCCCTTCAGCCCATTCATCTGTAGCGCTGGAAGGATCAATGAGTGTTCGTTGTGTTGCGCTGGGTTTGTTCCACCTGTCCTCAGAGTCCCCATGTGACTTTGCATTTGTGTTTTCGTGCGTCAGTGCTGGGCTTGAACCCAGGCCGGATTCTCTAACCAAATCCAGCAGGATTTCTTTCACTGACCCAGGCAACACAAGGAGATCAAGAATGTGTCTGTCCTCCCACTTCTCCACCAGAGTTTTGAAGGCCCGGCGAGAATCCAGGGACTCGCTCAAGCCCCTGTCCCCCGTCTCTGTGCGTCGGGACAGCGTGCCTTCGTACCTCGCCACGAGGTCAGCAATAAGTGAGTAGGCGCGCACCACCGGCTCGACCAGGCCCGATATGAGCAGGAATCCAGGTGAGCCAACCTGTTTGGTCATAGCAAGACAGAACTGCATTAGTCACCATGGCAACAAATGCAATAAGATGATCAGACATAAAACAGCTTTGTGTTTTTGCTAGTGAAGTTATGAACAAATCAGAGAAAAAGCAGAAAAAAGAATGAGACTTAATGAGAATCTGCACTCACCAAAACAATATATCAATAATATGTAATCACTTAATGGCTGAAAGGCTTTGTGTTTCTGTCCTATTTATTTATTTGTGTATTTATTGCTAGAGCTTTCTGTGTTGGTGTTTTTCTAATCACTCATTTGAACCCCAAACTTTACCAAATGCTAAAATGATTAACTCTAGAGTTGAAGTTTAATCCTCTTATTACACCTGTATGCCAAGTCTTTAAAGTGAACTGATCAAGTTAAAAAAAAAACTGATTTTATGACACTTCCTGCAAAACAAATCTGGGATAAAACATCATTTAAAAATGTTTTTTTTTTCCAAGCAACTGCCTCTCAGTACTAGCAGCTAATAGTGAAAATGAAATATTACAAAAAGCAGGCGCTTTTCCCTGAGTTTAGTATTTGCATTTTAAAAATTAATGCTAAAAATAAATTAAAAAACTCCAAGTGGCAACATCTCAGTCTGACGTATAAATGCAACGATTACTTCTAAGTATGACACAATTTTAGGTTTTGACGTACCACCAATATTGACTAATAATGTTTTTTTTTCCCTTTGGAACAAAAATATAACTCATTGAAATCACATTATTAGTCAATATTGTTAGCCCAAAAATGAAGAGTGGTATATTAAGCATGACTAAGCTGTTGGGGGATTTATTTAATGAAGGAAGTGATTTGAAGTTTCAGTTCATCATGGCTCCACTTTTCTTTTTTTTTTTTCCACATGAAGCAGTCTTTTAATTTTTCATTACATTTTGAGCTTTGTATTCTCTCACGTCTGCAGGTGACGGTTTGCGACCGAGTGTGAAGTGGTGGAGATGAGAATTGGTGCCCCCAAATGTAAGACCGTGGTTTTTTTTTAGCAGGGAAAGAGTGAAATGCCATCTCCATGTCGGGTTAAAATGGAGCAGGAGACTGACAGGCACACCCTAGCCTCAACCATGATCACGAACCGTGGGAGGCGACTAAAAGAATGAAACTGTGGATACAAACAGCTTCAAAGAATTTCCTCAGCTGATGTCTCCTTTGGCAGTGTGGTGTGAAGATAGTCGCTCCTCCCACACATTGAGAAGAGTCATTTGAGGTCGATGCCTCCCTGGGGAGGTATTTCAGGTATGTCCAACTGGGAGGCCCTCAGGGCAGATTACATCTCTCGGCTGGTTTGGGAAAGCCTTGGTGTTCCTCCAGAAGAGAGGGAGGTGGTGACCTGAGAGAGGGAGATCTGGGCCTCTGTGCTCAGGCTGGTGCCTCCATGACCAGAACTTAGATAAGTGGGAGTTAATGGATGGGCGGATGAACTGATAGTTACTTGTTTTATCATGCTGTGTGTAACTGAAACTGAATATTGAACACATGATTGATGATTCATGAAGACATCTGACCTCTAATGACCTGAGCTTTGCCTGGTAATTTCAAATATTTCATAAAAAACCATCAGTTGATGAACTGAAAAAAATCAAATCTTGATTCATAAATCATGAAAATATTTAGTTGTTATAATAAAATGACTGTGCAGCACTTACCACTATTTGTGCTGAGGTGTTTCTGATCAGGCTGTCCGTGAACAGCCCTTTCGCTCCACAGAAGACACAGTGAAGGACGCCGGGATACGAAACCTCCTGCTGCTCCTCCTGATTCACAACTCCCTTCACAAATAACTGGGAAATGGAAATATTTAATCTCACTTTTGTATTGTATGAATAGTGATAGCAGCATAGCACTAAACAGTAACTAGCTATCATGTTTTTTGGAAATACATTTTGTTTTTATTATTTATCATCATTAAACATTAAAAAAGTAATTCATTTTGGGAGTGTCTTCATTCTTGATGTGGAAGCCAGCCTACAGACTCATTTGTTTCAGAGTAAGGTGTGCCACATAAGGAGAAAGAAGGAAAAAAAAGCTGCCGTGCAAGATACTGCTCCTGAAATGTTGCTTTTAATCAATGTTAGTTTGTATAATGTCAAGCAAAAGCTTATGCAGTTAAATTCCTCATGACTGGTGGTGCAAAGTGTAAAGGAATAATAATAAGGAATAAGAGGATTTATTGTCATTGAACCAGGTCCCAGTACAACGAAATTGCATTCCAGTACATCATCCAAGAAACATATAAAAAACAACAACAACATTTAGGACATGGATGTCGATGATGACTGAGGCTAAGCAGATTGTCAATCAGTGTACTCAAGATGGTTTCCCATCATATTGTTGCTGGCAAGTTTGCAAATGTTGGATGAAGTAGCTGTCACACAGCAAATTTAATCCTAACTCTCTGTAGCGAAACCCATCTTTTCTCTGAATGTGAGCGTGCCTTTATGGACAATTTACTTTTTTTTTTTGGGTGGACAAGCAGAGACAGCACAGTTTTTTTTTCAAATTTACCCTTGGCCAAAAATTACACATTATCAAAGGGCCCTAAACACAAATTGAGTTGAAATTTTGGAAGGAATGTTCTAAAACAAGAGATGCAAAATTAAACTGAGAAGTGGATTCAGATTCATTCAGTGTTCTGATAACTATAAATATATCTTTCTAACATTAGTATCAGGGTTCAGTTCAATAAAAGCTCAAATGCAGAACACAGTTTCTCAGGAATGCTGCTAAAACAGACAAAGCAACTTTAATCGCAATAAGAACTGACGGGAAAGCCCACTCAAATAGAAAGTGTCTGAAAAGTAAATGGAAGGAAATGCTTAGAAACTTGAACAAAATAATACTAAACACAAAGAGCTTCAGGAGCAATGCTGAGGCTGAGAGTGCAGAGACAGGAGGGTCAGGGTAATGAGATCCAGATAAAAGCACTCGAGCAGTTTACAAAATCAGAAAATAACGCAAGGACAGAAAGCAAAACCAACGGTGTAAAATAAAAAAGGTCTCTGACTATATAAGAGAAAATGAGCCACAATAGAAAACTTTAAACTATAACAATTAATGGTTTAACATTGTTTACATCCATAGGCTAGCGGCGTGAAGCTTTTAAGAAGAGGTACCATGTTTTACAGGGGTTTCCCCTTTTCTTTAGCTTTTTTTTACTTGTTGACAACACAAAGCAACAAATTTGCAAAATGTCTGCGTACATCTACAAAATGTCTTCCAGTAGCTACTCTTTTTGATTTTATTTCTTTTTTTGATATATCATTTTTTTTGTATTGACAGATGTGCACCTGTTCTAGCAGACCTCCAACATTTCTTCGCTTACAGTTATACAGTATTTACTTCCCATTTTACTGCTTTGTTATTGTTAAAACACACTTTGCTCAGCTCAGCTAACCTACCGTACTACCATCATCCTTAGCGGCCAAACAGACTTTGCTCAAAGTAACATGAAGCCATTCAGCAAGTCACCTGCACGTTCTGGCGTGACACTCAACTGATACTTGTTGATCAACCTTTAAAGATTTCATGAGTCATCTTCCAGGAAGGGCACCTCTTCTCTAACAGCATTTTCATGAGATGCACGCACCGCAGCCCTCAAACTTTCCCTAGAATTTCCAAGGTAGGTTGTGATGCAAACATGCAAATGTTCAGACATTATGACGCAATGCATTGTAGGTAGCGATGATGTCAGCAGGTCAGAACGTACCCGGTCCGTAGAACTCACAGTAAGATTAAAAAAAATGTGAAAAAATAAAGTAAAACACACACAAAGATGAAGATCAGAGCGATGGGAGTGTATTTTCTCTCATTTCCTTAAGCAGAGTGATCACATATATTCTGTCTCTTTGTTTTCCCATTCGCTGCGGATGTTTCTATGTTATAGGAAGCAACGGAGGTTCCTCATTACGTGATAGCATGACAATGCAAAATGAATCCTTGTGAAGTTTCGTATTTAATAAGTGTTATCTGCCACGAGAAGTGGAAAGTCCAGTTCTGGTGAAAGCCCGCCTCCTCTATTTGTGTTGATTTACTGCCTTCCCTCCATTCGCCGCATCCCCCCTGTTCTGCTGCAGCTCCACTGGCTCCACTCAAAATCCTCAAAAAGGCCAACTACAAACCTGACCACCCCCTATCTGTCTGACCCCCTCCACTTCACCGCCCCATCTGTTCCCTCAGATATGCTCCTGTCTTCACCTCACTTTCCTGGCCGTCACAGGGGGCAGGGCTTTCAGTCCCTCTGCTCCCCAGATCTGGAACTCATTACCATCAGAAACACGACTCTCCCTTTTTTTCAAATGCAGATTCAAGGCTGACCCATTCAAGATTGCATACCCCACTTCATTTACAAATACACTGTCCCATTTTTTTTACACTGCTTTTAGTCTCTTGTCGGGATGGACATGGTTAACCGTTTAACCGTTAACCGATAACAGTAACTCTAACCGATTAATACTAACGATCAATTTTGTTTTTAAGCTACGTAATTCAATCAACTCTCAGGGTGGGGGCGTGTCGACAGGGTGCAAACAGGAACCATCTGAATTGAGTTAATTCTACATAAACGCGCATAGAAAAGAGCACGTCATCGAAAAAATGAGGAAGTACCCACATCTGTACGATTCTGGTTCTTCACACTACAAAGACAGCACATATTCTAGTAATTCATGGAGGGAGACTGTGATGAATGTGGGTCTGGATACGGCCGAGACGGTGAGGAAGTGGAAAAACGCAAGAGATAAGTTTAGTAAGTTTAGCTAGTTCGTGATAGTCGCTCTTGCGTTGTGGCATGGAATAACATAGCAGAGACCGCGCTAGTATGAATCAAAAGTGACGGCGGCATCTCTGCGACAAGCCGACGGCGACACATTGCCGCGAGAGTATACACGGGGAAGTGTCCGCATGCATACACGACAACACGCGCAACATCGCGGCAGCCAACCCTCCCAGACTTATCGGTTAACGGTTATTAATCGTTAAAGGGCGTCGGTTAACGGTCATAAAAAAAAAAAATCCAAAATGTGCATCCTTAGTCTCTTGTATATTGTTTCTTATCTTGTCTGTTTCTTATTGTTCTTAATTGTTTTTTTGTCATTTATTGTGCAGTTTCCTTGAGTGTTGCGAAAGGCACCTATAAATAAGACGTATCATTATCTATGTGCTATTATGAATGTAACACAATTCGTCAATGAATCAACCAAGGGGGGGATTTTGTATCACATTTTGTGTGTTAGGGAAGTTTAGAAGAAGCGTTGGGGTATGTTTTTCTGGCACTCAGGAATGTAGATGTGGGGGAGGTCAGTCGGGAGACTGGTGGAGCAAGGTCTTAACTGCATATAAGGTAATACCCTGGAGACCATCCAAACAGATATTCTGCCTTTTGATATGTACTAAAGCGAGTAGAAGAACATCACAGGTCCCGCTTGGCTACAAAGCTCTGCCTGACTTGTGCTGACCTCTGTGCGCACACTGAAGGAGATAAGGAAACCAACTGAGACTCAAATGGCTTTTGTTTAGCTCGTGGTTAATTCCCATTAATACAACTATGAGATGAATTACACCAAAAGTAATCCAGCTGCATTTCCCCCTGGAGAGCTGCTGTTCGTGTTTGTGGGGAGACGTAGCTCATTCATCAGCCAGCAGCGCTCAGATACAGAGAAGGGAATCAGAGTAGCCCCGACATTTTGTCATGGACTCCTTTTCCTCTTAAAGTGCCTGTAAATAATTTAACTAATACAGAAAAGTGCCTTACTTTGGCAGCTTTCACGCTGGTCCTCGGCCCTCGCAGTTTCAGCCACATTTGACCGTTGTTGCCATCCACCCCGATTCCAAAGGTCACCCTGAATATTCGCTCCACGGTGCCGTGCAGGGAGGTCAGGGAGCTCCGCAGGACCTCAGCACATGCAAACTCATCTTCTACGTCATGATCCCCGCCACCTCCTCCAGCTCCATTGCTTCTTTCACGGTCCATTGTGTCTTTTTAAATTGGTGGTGGAAAGCCGAACATTCTGTGGAAAACAAATAAATCTGTTATATTTTCAGAACTGAGATGCCAAAAAAAATTGAAACTGACGACTGCTAGTATTTTGCGTCAACTTAGTCTAACTTCCTTTTCGGCTGCTCCCCCGTTTGGGGTCGCCACATTGGGTTGGCACAAGTTTTACACCGGATACTCTTCCTGATGCAACCAGGATTCAACCCTGGACCTCCTGCATGATAGGCAGCCTAAGCACGGCATGAAATTGCGACACAACATACAGTATTAAATTGTAATAACTCACAATGAGCAACTAAACCAAAGCCACATACTGAGGCCTTTGCTTTTGCTAAGTTGCTCACAGTTGCTGGTAAGTGAAATCTCAAATACTGCCTTTAAATTAGTATTATTATTGCTATTATCATTCTGAGCTGCTTTGGATGAGCGCACTCAACTAGTTTTCTTAAATAGGTGTAAATATACATATATAGATGTTAGATGACTAAGCTGTTACATTCCTTGCTGTTGTCCTGCATTAAATTGTGACGTTAACCCATAGACTGAAAGAAATAAAACAGAAAAAAGAAAAACTGGCAGATTCTGGAAACAGAAAAAAAAAATAATGATATTGTTGGAAAAATTGTTTAAACTATGAACTTATTATCAACATAGGTGACGATTGTCTTTCTGTCCATCAAACAAAAAATTTGTTGCAGCTATATTCTATTTGACCATATCCATTTACCATAGTATTACCATAGTATTTCTATAGTAAATGGGAATTTTCTCCACTTTGCAACTGTCAGCAGTGAAGGAACTAAAACAGTTGTTCAACATCCATCCAACAACAGCAGAGCTGTTATCATTGGAGATTAAACCAATCCAATATCCTCTAGGGAACGGATGCTAATGTAATTCACTGATCAGTTTTAAGACTGACATTGCCAATCAAAAAAATTACATTTAAATGTTCACTTTGAATACTCTGACTTGTGAAACGTTATGACAGTTGCAATAGTCCTACTAGATTTATCCTTTCAGATGGTGAACTGTAGTTTTCATCTTACAGCAAGCAATGTTTGGTCCAAACTTTGGCCCATATCTGCTTGACTCAAGGTGAGTGTTGATGCCTGAACTCATCCACATATCCACCAGATACAGCTCAATGCTTCACTTTCCGCAGAACCGTGAACATGTCCAAAGCTAGTTTATGAAATTTGAACCACATCTGGTTCATACAACACATGTCGAAGGACAAGTTTGGCCCGATTCGTGAACTTTTGGACCTGTCTACCCCACAGGCATTTGCCAGAGCTGTAACTGAGCCATGATTACCAAAGGTAGCCCAGATTAGGCTCAAATGTGTCTGCTATCCGAGAATGATCGGACAATGTAGATTTTCGTGACAGTTTTGAACTTTTTACTACAAAGTTTACATTTGAACACAACAAACCCATTCTGATGTTAGAATCAATATCAGTTGATATTCAGATCAGCACTGAAAAAAAAATTAAAGGTTCAGTGCATTTATAGTTATCATACATATGATATTATTTGATGCAAGAATACATCAGCTGCATGTTACTGCAACTGGATGAAGTCACAGGATCAGGGGGATTTCTTCTTCTATCTGGGTGGTCTTCATATAATTTAAAACAAGGTGGACTAACTGGTTTAATGAGTAACTGTGATATGACTGTGATATAAATCATAGGTCCATAATATTTGAAAGTAAAATAATGTATACAAAACGAAGAAAAGCCGATGTTAATTCCAAAAAGTGTGGGCCGGGGCCCCCTGGTGGGCCGTGGTGGTACTGCAGGTGGGCCGTGAGAGGTCATTAAAATTAAACAAATATGTTTTAAATTCTCGATCTTTTTAAAATATGTTTTTAATTACTGTAAAATATTAACGACATTATTTAAAAACTTTAAGAAGTAACAAAACAAACCAGTTAAGTGTTATTCTACTGTCATGTTAACTTAATATGACAAGTGTCACCTTATTTGTTGACCCCAAACATTAATATCAGAACATGGTTCCTAGTCCTGAATGTTAATCACAGTTGTGATTAAAGGTTTCGGTGGGCCGCGGAGATTTTTTACATTTCAAATTGGGCCTTGGTATTCTGACGTTTGGGAATAGCTGCCCTAGTGAATTCATATTTGTTCATAAATGGGAATATTCAAAACCAAAACAAAATCTAAAATATCCTTGCAAACAAATGAGCAAAGCTGTCGTCTACTAGCTGTCTCTGGATGTTTATGACAAACGTTTGAAAGTTTTTGCGTTCCAGTCTTTGGGCTTTGTTCAACAACTCTCCTCTCTTTAAGTAACCAGTTGCGGAAACCTGCAACACAGTAGCTACTTTGCGCAAATAATGAAAATGGAGAGCGCGATGTGAGGTATCATGGCAGCTTGACTGTTGTGAGAGATCCGAGACCTGACTAAAACAAACCAGGAAGCGGAGGTCCTCCTCGTGCCACAAAACACAAAAGAAGAACTTTTGGAGTTTTCACTATCTAAATTTACTTCTTATATCGTTCGGTGTCGCTTGCTTACGTGAGGTCGGTCGTCCTGGCCACTCACGGTTTCGTTTCCATCCGCGGACGCTCGTCCCAGTCTTCCGCAATTGCAAAACAACAACAACAAAACGCGGGGTCCAAAGTTCAGCCGAGGCTGCAGCGATCACTCCCCGGCAGGGAGGAGGGAAGGAGGGAAGGAGGGAAGGAGTCACGTCTCCGCTGGAGCTGCGGCGGCCGCCGGACACACGAGGGCTCCTGCCCCGAACCCGAACATCACCTCCGCGGAGACAAAACCGAAACTAGACCGAACAGGTTTATCTCTGTTCTTGGCTGTAATACGCTGATAGGGGTTTTGTATGACAAACATGCGCGCGGCATCTGTGTCACACATTAAAAATGCAGACATTTAAATATGTCTGAGATTAGACTCGTCCAAAAGTCTGCGTTTATTGCACATTTATAAAAGCACAATGTTTTCCTTTTTTTCTATAACACCCGATAGTTTATATAAAAATATATATAATGTATATTTTAGCATTTTATTTAGTAAAAAGTCTCTTTTAAATGTTGTTTTGACTTGTGTGAGTCAAACAGGACACAGAGGGGATTTCCACTAACGTCAGAAGCGAGGCTTTTTTTTTCCCCCGTTTTTTTTTTTTTTTTTGATCACTTAAGGCTCTTACACTATTTCAGTGACCCTCTCTAACACTTCCCATTAGCACATTTCTCTCTTCGTCTAATTTCTTAAAAATTGGGCTTTTGTTTTATCCCAAAAGACTCCAAAGTCATTGGAGGTGTGGGCGTGAAGGGGAATATGATTGTGTCAAAGCAAGAAGATGGAAACTTCGTCCTATACAACATCCTGGGTCAGAAAATCCCACAACCTATTCTAGTCTAAACCCTTTTCTTCCTTCCTTATAAATCCCCTACCCCCCACTCGCCCAACTTATTCACAGGGTGTCATGGAGTTCCTGTGTAAATACATTTACATTAATGTTTAAAATAAAGTACACTTTTAAGGTTTTACCCACTTCTGGGTTGAAGCTAAAGTAACAAAAATTGCAATTCCTCGACTGACCGCTAGGTGCTGGCTCCAAAACAGGGCAAATCCCAATTGAGCTCCATGCTAAAATGCCCAACTTTACAGCAGAAGTAAACATTTACAGTCACACAAAACAATTTTGTTTTCTATATTTAGATTTTAAATCCATGACAACTGTATGTGGGGTAAATTGTTTTGGACCACACTGTCGTGGAAAATTTGAATACAAGATGCTTCAGATGTGGTGTTAGGTACAACAAAGAAACTCAGAGATAAAAGGGGTCAACAGACTCTATCATGCACTGGGAGAAATTTTCCCAGAGATGAGGGCAGTCACACGTTGTCTTTATGAGATTTCCTTTCCAACCTACCACATTTCAAATGAATTCCTGTCCCTCCTTTTAGCAGACTTCCACCACCTACTGAAATGTGTATTGAATCAGGTCCTGCCTTATCATGCGTCAGCAAGATACTGTTGTCCTTGGGGATTTTTCTAGCAACTCGTGTAGTCTGTCAGTTTATGCTTAAATTCATTGTGATATCCCATTTGGTGGCACATTCACCACGATATTCAACTTACTGTCTAACCTCTTGCATTGCAATCGAAGTAAACTTCATGAAAACTCGAGAGAGTCTCAAGGTTTTACTTTCAGTCTTACTGAGAGATGTAGTCACAGAGACATGAAGAAATATGAACACTTACAACACTGTCCAAGATTTACTCCTGTTTGGTCTCCTGCTCAGTCACTCTCTCATTTTCCTTTTCGTCATTACTTCTTCAAGTCTCTTACTTGCCTCTGCCATGATGTCCCCCGAGGCTCTGTGGGCTGGTTACATTGTTGTTGATGTGTGTGATAGTGCCATGCAGTGATGTGCAGCTGTCGCAAGAAATGACGGGAGTCCAAATGTACTTTTACTGTTTTTTTTCTTTAGCAGAGACAAGAACTAGATTACGTGTCCTAAGAATTTCCAAATATTCCTTCAAATGAAATTGAAACTGGTATTTTAAAATGAAAGAAAGTCTTTGGTGCTACTTTAAGTTTCTTTTTAAGTCCCCAGGTTTCTAGAACAATAACACCTGGACAGGTGAAACTAAAAACCAAGCACACTTGTGGAGGGGTGATAATTTCAACCCATTCTGGTGGCTCTGTTCAACTTGTCTGTATTTTCTTGTTTTCTGTTAAACCTGTTTCTCAACAACTTAACACATTTTAGTCAGAAGGAAGGTTTAAAAAAAGATACGTGTAATGCTCTGAAATCTTATTTTAATGACATGGATCAAGTTAGAGATCTTGGTAGCATTTAATCAGATTATCATCAGCATACTTCTGATTTCTTCTTCCTTATGAGCACAGAAAATATATCTAAAAATTAATCATCGTAATCAACAGTAAAAACTGAAAGTTTGCCATAATCTATTGTATTTCTTTTGTAACACTGTGTAGGACTTTCTTTCTCTTAATGTTTGACTTACGGTCATAATCCAACGATTTATAGGTATTTAAGTATTAAGGGATAAAAATTCACTTACAATTTACAGTGAAAAAGAAAGTACAGTGATCCCTTATTTTTCACGGTTAATGGGGACCGGGGCCCCCGCGACATCAAAACTTAGCCTCAAAAATGTGTTTAAAATAGGTTTAAAAACCCCATAAAAGTATTGAGGCACTGCAGCGAAACAAGACAAAGGCTTATCGTGGAAAATATTATCTGAAGAAGAATCCAGTAGAATAACAAATATAACAACTGCGTTCACAATGACTTTTATTAAGTCAAGTCAAGAATATATCATGCGCATCGAGAGAGAAAAGATTTCTCTCTGGCCAAAGACAGAGAGACAGAGAGTTTTAAGCAGCCGCACCAGAAGCCCATATATGGTCATGTTGTATTACTGATAGTGAACAAAGAGAGCCTTACTTCATGTTTCGTTAGCCTCATATCTTAGTTATTTGACCTTGCAGGTGTCTGTGAGAACAGGATGATATTCGGTTCACAGTAGCACACGAACATAACTGATGTGCAGGCGAGTATAAAAGGTTATATGAGGTCAGATACAGGTTATATGAGGTTAGCTGCATTTTAGGATATATGAGCCTAAATTTCATTTACAGGCTCAACTGTGATCTTTCTGTTTCCTTCACAGCCTCTGGTCTCTGAACCGTAGTAAAGAAACCGCTGGTATTTTGGCTCGTAATTAGCGGCTAACACGCTAACAACAACAAAACAAAAAGTCTGGTTTTCTCTGCATGGAACAAGCACTTTATTCTGGTACTGCAGGAACTTGTAACATCACACAGGTTGTATTGTTCGGCTCCTGTCGGTTAACAGAGAATGTAAATCTATACACGCTGGGCTGCTGTTTATGCTCACTCCACCTTTAATCTAACCTCGTTTTCTTCTGCCGTCCCACGACACATACACTCCATTACCCATAAGGCCACATTCTTACCCATAAGGGCTACCTTCTTAAAGGGGCCAGGCTGGCTCACAGCATTTCTTCACTGTGAGAGAACGCGCACAACACCCTGTGATGTTTCCGTGATTAAAAAAATTTTTTTTGAATCATATTATATATTTCTGAAAAAAAATCTGCAAATAACTAAAACCGCGGAACCTAAACCGCGAAGTGGCAAGGGATTACTGTACAACTTTTCTCAACTGTGAAGTTTTAAGTATCATGACTTAATAATAAATATTCTGGTCCTTACTAGACCATATCATTACTAAACAAAGCTACATTAAAATGATTAATCGGTTTGTTTGTTTGTGCATAGTCCTCTATGGTCAGTTTCAGTCAGGTTGAGATCTGTATCAAGCAGCAACTATCCCCCTTCCAGATTGAAGCTCAGTCATGAAAAATGTTTTGTTGTAGTTCCTCTACTGCCTGCAAATGAGAGGTAATACCAATTGACCCCCATGTTAAAATGGCCAACTTTGCAGCAGAATTAATCATATTTACAGCCTGGTTTAAAAGTCAATTTTGGTTTCTATAGTTAGGAACTTTGTTGTTAAAATAAATAAATCTGAGCCAATTTCTATGATCTGTGGAGTCTCTCAGGGATCAACTCTTGGACCATTGTTATTCAATATCTACATGCTCCCACTAGGTCAGATCTTACATGACAATAATGTTGCTGACCACAGCTATGCATATAACACTCAGATTTACTTGGCTCTTTCACCAAGTGACATTGTTTCATTAGATTCACTCTTAGAGCTGAGTGATTTTATCGATTCTGCGATATATATTGATATTTTATCAAGTATCAATTTTTCGGCCACGGGTATCGATATTCTAAGCTTCTTCCAAAACCCCCGTGTCCCACCTTTAAAAGCTTTCAAGCAACAATTTTCACTGTTTAAATTTATGAAACTATTTTTCTCAACAAAGCTTTTATTAATTTTTCCAGCATTTGCAAGCTACCTGTCAGCCATATAATGTGTAATTGATGCTTTCAGTTCAATTAATTCAAACAAAGTCACTGGAACTGTAGTGTCTGAAAAACATGATATATATACCTGATATTTACAAATGATTTTAGTAAACCTTTTTATATAAAGTTTAACTACAACCCTTTAATAGTGCTTTAACAGCAGTAAGGCCTGCTGTTAGGCCTTATTTCTGAGTTCATTGAGTTTGTTTGTTTCTCTGTATGATGATGTTTTCCAAGGACACATTCCCAGGCTTACAAATTTGGAGGATCCGTGATCAATTAGGGAGTATATCCTGTCTCTTATTAGAAATCCCAGATGGTTATTGTCCAGAGAGAAAAACATGTTGGGAACTGTCAGGAGAAGCTTTTGATTGATTCCAAACTGAAATTAAACCTGACCACGACTATATAAACTTTCCTCTGATGTACATGCTTTGTTCTTCTTTCCAAAGTCGACCCGAGAAGTTCCCAGACGTGAGCAAGTCTGTATTAAGCCTCTTTTTTGCAAATAAACTTTATATGCATTTAAAGACAGCTTCGGAGCCGTGTCCCTTTTTTTTTTTTTTTTTTTTTTATCACATTGAAGATACAGAGAAGACTCCAAAACACCTCTACGGCAGAAACCACAGAACACTCACAAGATGTCACCAAAATCACTTTGTCCCTTTAAAATCTTTTGGAAAATTATGTAAATGTATTGTAAGATGAATATCGATATGTATCGAATCGTGAGCCGAGTATCGTGAATCGTATCGTATTGCGAGATTAGTGTATCGCTACAGCCCTATTCACTCTGTCAGTGTTTGGAGCACATGAATAGCTGGATACAATCAAGCTTTCTTCAGTTATCTCCAGCAGACTTTACTACTGTAGTGCTCGTCTGTCTGGTCTTCACATAAGAACAAATAAACAGCTTCAGCTCATCCAGAACGCTGCTTCCAGAGTTCTAACAAGAACCAGGAAAACTGAGCACGTTACTCCTGTTCTGAGAGTCTTAAACTGACTACCAGTTACCTACAGAACAGACTTTAAAGCGTTGTTGTTAGTTTATAATAATATGGGTCCAGAAAATATTTCTGATCTCTGTGTTGAATATAAACCAAGTAGAGCTCTGAGATCTTTAGGAGGCAGTCAGCTGGTAGAACCTCCAGTTAGAACCAAACAGGGTGAAAACGCATCAAGCTACTATGCTGAACACAGATGGAATAAACTTCCTGCTGATATTAAATACGCTCCAACTCCAGACACTTTTAAAGTTAAACTGAAAACTGCTGTTTTCCCATGCTTTTGTTTGGTCTAATTTTAATGAACTTATTTTACTTATCTATTCTAAGCTTTCTTTTATTCCTTTCTTTGTCCAAATCGATTTTTATGTTTTTATTGTGCAATTTATATACTGTTTTATTTGATTTTTAAAAAACATTTGTTTAATCTTTCTTTCATCTTAATATCTTTGTAAAGCACTTTGAGTTGGCTTTGTGTATGAAATGTGCTACACAAGTAAACTTGCCCTGTCTTGCCTCCAGCGGGACGTCCAGTCACGCCATCCGGCCGTATCGAGCTCCACCGCGGCGCCTTCTGTACTGAAGTCCAGCAGCACTTGCTTTGTTACAGACGACGTTCCAGTAGCTTCACTTCAAATGAGGATGTTTGGGCAAAATAATGAGAAGTGAACATAAAGTAATATGAATTATCATCCTGGGCTGGCAGAAGCTAAGTCAACCAGGCTAAAAACAGCTAACTGGTGGATGTGTTCCCGCCAGCTTCACAGTGAAAAAATGAGCTTCAAAAGGTCTCCATACAAACCTATGGGTCATGTGATTGGATACTGTGTTAATTTATGTATACAGTCAATGGTCTGGACTTTGCTTGTCTGATGCTAACTTCTTGATTCTTTGTACAGCCATTGTCTTGTAGATTTGTAGGGTAGTTTTTGTTTCCTAAATAATAACAGTGTTATATTTCATGTGTTGTAGCTAATATGAGGTTGTATTTATAGTATGTGAAGACTTGATAAGGGACCATGATATTTGTCATGTCTTTATACATAAAACTGTAGACTCCTACTTTGTTTTTGACATGACTGTAAGTGGCAATCATACTCAAGCTCCTCTAACCGCCGGAAAATACTATCTTAAAACATTACACTGTATTTAAATCACTCCCACAGAAACAACTATTGAATCAGATCATGAAGAATAGTCTCAAAAAGTGAAAAAAAAAAGAGAGAGCAAGAAATAGCTTGTTTACTGGGTTACCTAGAAGCAGAAGTGACATAAATTTATGGGATGGCTCAGGGAAGTTTCACTTCTCGTTCACAAAGCGTTCCAGTGGCGAGTAAAAAGTCACTGAATGAGCAGTAGGGTTTTTACACTCCTGAGCCTGTCACTACGGTTGAATGATGAAGGAGCGGACCAGAGCAGAACATAGACGGTGAGTGGTCTTCCCCCTCCCCACTTTTCTTTCTTAAAAATTCACCTTGAAACTCTTATAATTGCCAGTATATAAGAGCCTATGGTAATTGATTTCGAAATATTCCCACCTCGTAGTGGTTTATTACTAAAATGTTTCTTTGATTATATATAGGCTACATATCCAATCCAATGTGAAAACACAAACCTTCAATGCATGAATATAGCACAATGTAAAAGGAACAAAAATCAACTCTGTAAGGTTTGCAGACTCATTTTAATTTCATTTCTATTGTTTTGTTAACTCTCTGGACTTTCTGTTGCGTGTCTGAACAACAAACAAATGTGGTTTCCTGTAACCCAGGTAGGTGTGACTGCCAGGAAATCATTTGCACAACTTTGAGAGGGAGAGAAAAGAAAAGAAAAAAAGGTGTTATACATTTGGAACATGAAATGAAGAGGAATTTAACTTTAAATTGTAAGGTAAAGGGCATATAGAAAGGTGATTTTTTTTTTTTTTAATTAAATACAGTGCTGTTCAAAGACTTGTGCACACTGTAAATGCACTACACTTATGTGCTGATATGATATAAAACATAGAAATTTTCTTTAGGGTCCCAAAAAGAAGCCGGTTAAATAGAGCAAGCAGAATATCCCATTCAGTAATTAAGTAACTGAGGAAAATGATAGAATACTACATCTGTGTGACTATCAAAATATGTGAACTAAGTTCACAAACTGCTCACACCAGAGTCCCACATTCAGTTGTCTGGTGTGAGCAGCTTGAGCTTCAATAACTATGACTAAACTGTTCAGTTCGGCATATCTGCTTGAAGAAACTTCCTCTGTACGCAACAGGTTCCTTTGGGATCTCACAGAGTTTCTAAACCTGCTCACTTCAGGTCAAGCCATACTATTTCTACAGGATTAAGACAACAGCGATGAAAGTACTGGCATGTCAAAGGTTGCTGTCCTGTGTTATGATACAGTGTCACTTGGGATTCAGCTTGCAGGCACAACCAAGTACAACATTACGGCAACCTAGTCCTCTGACCATCTCACCTCAGTGCTGCTACCTGCATCTGTTTATGTTTATATAATCATTTCATTCAGTCATTTGTGTGCTCTCCTCTCTCTGTCCTGTCTCCGCTCTCTTTTCTTTATTTACCCGGCTGGCCTTCGGCAGGAAGGTCCCCCCATATGAGCCAGGTCCTGCTCAAGGTTTCTTCCTCTTAAAGTGGAGTTTTTCCTTGCCACTGTTTCGCTTAAAGTTTTTTTTTCTCCTGCTGTGGGAGTTTTTTACTTGCCATTATCCTTGATTAGGATTTAATATTATAATTTTAGTTAATGATATTTCCTCGGGGGTCATGCTCTGGGTCTCTATAAAGCGCCTAGAGACAATTGACATTGTAACAGACGCTATACAAATAACATTGAATTGAATTGAATTGAATTATTGTTCGAGATCAAGGTCTTGCAGAGAGTTAAACAGAATTCTTGATGCAAACTGGAACTTTGCGAACAATCACGCATGGCGAAGGTCGACGGTGGTTTCTATTTCTTCAAAATGCTCTGGAATTCAGAGGCTTACATTAAAAAAAAAAAACAAAAAAAAAAGACCCAGGAAACATTGTTCCAAAGACGATGGCATCAACAACTCTTTTCTTTTTTTAATCAAAGTCAAAAAAGTCAAGCCAAAGTCAGCTTTATAGTCAATACTGTCATATCTACAAAACATACAAAATCTCAGAATTCAATATCCTCAGAAACATGAAGTTTTTGTTGCAATCCACTTTGATAAAAGTCTTCTGTGACGAACACTAAAAGTGTTCTTTAAAGAGTGGCTAATCACACCGGACTATCGTTTCATAGATTTTCAGCACATGACTGTGGTTAACCGCTCATTCACATAGGCTACTTTTGGTAATCCCTGGTGCTAATAATGGTTGCTGCCCATAGTCTAAGAATTATAAGGCCATTTTCAAAACATTAAGGGGACCATCGTTCTATAGAGAGAAAGATTCACAAACACACACACAGAAAAATGAATGCAGTTGTCTGAAAAGGGGAAGTGAAAAAAGTTGGAACAAGTATGGCTTGTTTTGAAGGGTTTCTAAGAAAAATACATGGTTTCTCCCCAAAAAGAACACAGCAGCAAAGATTAGGCTTAAAAGGCTGTATCTGAACAAATCTTGACTTTTGAAGAATACTCTTTGGACAGATGAGACAAAAATGCAAAAATGAGAATGTTTGCCCATAATTTCTTGAAAGCTACTTTAATATACCATCCTGTGGAAAGGAAAGGGTTGGTGACTGAAGCAATATATCTTTATTATTGATAGAAACTATAAATTACGATCAGTCTGTG
The DNA here is from genome assembly GCA_018398805.1 of Hirundichthys speculiger. Lineage (NCBI taxonomy): Eukaryota > Metazoa > Chordata > Actinopteri > Beloniformes > Exocoetidae > Hirundichthys > Hirundichthys speculiger. Next base: position 2,007,938 of record JAGFBZ010000292.1, on the reverse strand, counting down.
GATATTCTCATTTATCCAGGTAAGTTCCATTCTCGCAACAATTGAATCATAGACAACTGGACTTAGATTTGTCTAGAAGATGTTTCGCCTCTTATCCAAGGGGCTTCATCAGTTCTCAACACAACAGTCTGACTAGTCCGCACTAGTCAGACAAACAGTGGAGTATGACTCTGGTTTTTAACCTCTGTGGGGGTGTGCACCCACCACTTCCTAACGACAGTACTTCGTTAGTCGAGTTTCACTGGACCCTTTGTTTGGGTCAGGAGAGACACACCAGTGAAAGGACAGTCGTTAGGAGTGAGTGGGGCCACTGGTGGACAACAGTCGTTAGGCATGAGGTGTGGTTACCAGTGAACAACTGTCGTTATGTTTCTTTGAGCAACTTGACTTTAGTTTCTGGCAGTCCTTGTTATTCAGTCTCTTAGGAACAGTAGTGAGGGCTGCGTTGTAAATGGGAGAAAGATGAAATCTTAAGCCACCTCCCCTGTTTAGAGACGGCTTTTCTAATTTAACGTAGATGGATTCTTTTACTCCTCTCTCAAACCATCTGTCCTCTCTGTCCAAGATCTTCACGTTTTGGTCCTCAAAGGAGTGAGCCTTCTCCTTTATATGTACATAAACAGGAGAAACTGGACCTGAAGAGTTTGCCCTTCTGTGTTGAGCCATGCGTTTGTTCATTGGTTGTTTGGTTTCCCCAATGTATGAGTCTTTGCATTCCTCACTGCATTGGACAGCATATACCAAATTACTTTTTTGCGTGTGGGGTACCCTGTCTTTGGGGTGTACTAGTTTTTGTCTGAGTGTGTTACCTGGTTTGAAACACACAGGAATTTGGTGTTGATTGAAAATTCTCCTGAGTTTTTCAGACACCCCGGACACGTAGGGTATGACAATGTTCCTGCGCTTGTTACCTTCCTCAGCCCTCTCTGAGATATTGTTCATGTTGGATCGTTTTGTTCTGTTGAACGTCCAGCTAGGATAGCCGCAAGTTTCCAACGCCCTCCTCACATGTTTGTGTTCCTGTTCCTTTGCCTGCGTAGTTGAAGGAACGTTATCAGCCCTGTGCTGTAGGGTTCTGATAACTCCCAGTTTATATAAATTATAAATTACGATAGGTATGATTATAATGTCACATCATTACCCTCGACCCCTGTACTTTATTAGACCTTTGATGTCATACATCTTTTTTTTTATAGCATTGTGATACTTTCGCATTATGTTTTATTCATATCTCTTGTATTTGTATGTGCTTTTATTATCTATTTTTAGTTTGAGCTGTATGGCATATTTGTGTTTACTTGGGAAGAGGGAGAAAGTATCAAAACTGGATTGACAAGATATAAATTACAGTATAGAAAACAATATATATATTTAATGTGGCTCGAAACACACAATGTAGAACTTACCAATAAATACACCCAGAACACCACAACAAACAAACAAACAAACTGAGATTAAAGAGCAACAACAACAACAAAAAAAGCAAGTCATCATGACATCGCTGACCCCTCTTTAAAATGTTTCAGTTTCAGTTGAAAATTGCCTCAATGAAGGATCCAGACTGAGAAAAGAAGTACCCATGTTGATCTTTTAAGAATAAAAGGCTAAATTTTCATATAAAGGCACATTTCACATCATTTATTAAACCATCTGAAACTTGGAGCATCCTCCAGGTCACTGCGTACCTTAGGATTCTCATAAACAACGCTTCATGTGACCAAATTTAATGATGGAAAAATTGTTATGATCTGTGTCAACGAAAGACTGTTACATGAATGTTGAAATCCAGTGTTTTTGAAATTGATCTCAGACCTATAAGGATGTCATTGACTCTGTTTCCAGTGAACTATGGCACTGAACGGCTGTCCAGCTCCGGTGGTGATTGAAGACTCCGCCTTGGAGGGCTGGAAGGTGATTGGCTGTGGTGGATTTGGACAAATATACAAAGCCAGGCATCAAAAGTGGTGCTGCGATGTTGCAATTAAATTGCTTCATTACGATGATGGGTAAGTGGTTTACACAAAATGCTTTTAAGATAGATTTAAAAAAAGAAAAGAGATTACTGACAGTACAAACTAACGCACACAGAACCAGCTCCTCTTTGCTACGTGAAGTAGACATGATGCGTCAAGGAAGCAGCCCTTATGTCATTCACGTCCATGGGGTGTTCAAGGGTCGACCGCCTTCTACCGGCTGCTCGGTACAGCTTGGTTTGGTCATGGAGTTCATGGAGAGAGGATCACTGGCCTCCTTGCAGGTAAACTAAATAGTTTGTCCAAATCACTACTTTGGCCCAGAATGAAACACCTCAACAACATAATCAATGGTTTATGAAACTTAATGATGCAAAAGCACTTTTGAGACAATTATGTCAATTGTCCGATACAGTAAAACTGTTTTTATCAGTGGGGAAGTTTACACGCTCAAGTGAGTTGGTTGCGCTGAGAAAAATATTGTGGTTGGTGTTAACTAGTGAAGAAAGTCTGTGGTTTGGATTACAGAACCTGTGCTGTCATGGAGTACCAGCGTATGTTATAGGCTCAAAGGGATCAGTCCCAATCACTGATAAAAGAAAATCAACTTTCAGCTAACAAAATCAGTTCCAGAACTGCAATTTTTGAAGGTTATAACAGTACAAATTAACTAATTAAAGATGAAAATGAGCTAAAGAAAATAGAATGAACATATGTGCAGAGAGATAAAAAAGGGAGTGCATAGTATTTCTAGATTTAAACCTATGAAAGCAGTATTTCTCTCTTTTAATAGGTTATTTTAAATGGACCATCCCTTGGCCACTGGTTTCGAGACTGATTCACCAAGTGGCTCTGGGTATAAACTTCCTCCACAATCTCTCTCCCGCTATGCTGCACCTGGATCTGAAGCCCAGCAACGTGCTGCTAGACTCGTATTTGAATGCTAAGGTGAGACCCCCGCTTTAAGAGGGAACTTAACATATTTAGATTCAGTTATTGTGTCCAAGGTGGTGCAGAAGAAGCAGAGATGTTTTTTTTCTGTCAAAACCCAGAGCTTTTATCAAACCTGTAATGTAGCTAGTGGCAGTAGACTTGAGCTGCTAGCCTCAAACTGATTTAAGGAGGTCTGGGAAGCAACATTTACAAATGGCATCATTTGGTATATCACATCCTTCAGAATGGCTGGTTCCCACAGACCTGTAAACTGATCTGATTTTAATCTCTTAAAGGTTTTCTTTGAGATAAACTAAAGTCTAATCTAACTTTTTGCCTAGTGGAAATATCTACTCATTTTTAATCACTGAGACTCATGTCCTCTCCTGTCACCAAAGTCTCTACTCTGATTTCCTTCTCCATCACTCCTTTGCAGCTTACAGATTTTGGCCTCGCCCAATTTCATAACAGCGTCACGCGCCGTTCCAAGAAGGACAATGAAGAGGAGGGAGGAACAACAAGTTACATGCCACCAGAGGCGTTTGACTTATCGTACAGTCCGTCACGTGCCTCTGACATCTACAGGTAAAAAAACAAAAAGACCATGGGCCAGGTTTCATTTATTTATGTATTAAAGCTGTCAATCAAGTTGTAATAGCAGCATTTTCATGTAACAAGATGCTTTTAATGTTTCTCAAGATGGTAGCATGTGGAAATACGGACAAATTGTATACCTTGCACTCCCATACACAGTTGTTGGAACATGGGTTCAGCAAATGTTGGTAGGAAGTGAAAATAACATTTCATGTGTGAGCAAAGTTGGACATAAAAAGTAAAAGCATTCACTGCAGGCTGATAAACCTCCAGGTGGCTCATGTGATAAGTTCCTAACTTCCTCCTTATGATAAACACTTCCCTCTGGAGCTCCAAAAAAATCCCAACACTATAGCTGTAATAAGATTCATTAAAACTCTGATCATACGATACACAGTGACAACAATGTGATAATACAATAGAGAAGTGAATAATCCAGGTATCCCTTTTCATTTCTCTTTCAGCTATGGTATACTGCTGTGGTCCATTGTCACAGGGAAACAACCATATGGAAGTGAGTAACTTTAATGTTTTGTAAGATTTATTTATTTATTTTTAGGGGGGATAGGGGGGCGGACGTCTTTATTTATTTACGTCTACTGGAAGAAGAGAAAGCTCACAATTTTTATGTTTCCTGCCATCTGTTCTTTTAATTATTTCCAGTTCCTCCAAGCTATTTATTAAATAAATCGGCTCTGCTCTTGATCACCGTTTACTGGGTGCTGCCATCTTGAAACTTTGTTTTGAAAACAAACCGCGCGGAATATGAGCGTCATCGCGACAGACGGGCATTGGAACGCGCCTGCGCAGAAAGACTGGAATTAATTTAAAGCGGAATGAGCGTATACATGACCGCGGAATTATTCTATTGGGATTTAGAATCAAAATAAACCAGCCACTTACTTCAGAATTAAGTTTAATTCGGAATGGATATTTTAATTCAGAATTAGGTGTTTACATGGTAATTTTTAATCATTTTAAATCAGATTTAATTTTAATTCTAAATTAAAGAGGAATTAAACTTCCCATGTAAACGCACTGAGTATGTTGTGATTTTCTTGTCATACTAAAACATTTGAAGCCAAAATCTTATCAAAATGAAACTTTCACATTAAAAGGGCAAAGAAATAATAATTATTAATTTAAATGGACAAAATAAATGGCAGGAAAAAAACTTATTTGTCAGGTGCAAGTTTAAAATGAACACTTTAACAACCATAGTAGGTCAAAATAAGCAAACAATTATCTGGAACAAAAATTATAGAGCAACATCAAATGAAATAAAATATGCACAGACCTCAAGATTTTGTCCTTTTCATCCCTCATTCTTAGAAATAAATTGGCCAGTAGCAGTGTATTTCCATTTTAAATCAAAACAAATGAACATGAAGATGATTCGGAGTTGATGTCCAGATCTCAGTGCAGATGAAGGAGGCCATAATTAAGCTAAAAGACAACACAAATCTAAAAATGAGGAAGCAAAAACATTAGATGCAGCAAATCATCAGTTTGGTTAATTCTTAAGAAGAAATAAAGCACAGGTGAGCTCCACAACATCAAAAGGCCTGGAAGACCACTGAAAACATCTAAAATAGATGATTTTACAATATTTTCCTTGGTGAAACTAACTGTGCATGCACATAAAGAAAAAAAAAGTCTTCCTTTTTCACTTTTTTCTTTTATGTATTTCAACCACTCTTAAAGGGTTTATAATAATCTAACAATCTTTTTAATTCTTCCTCTACTGCAGATGCTATGTCCCGCATGGTGCGGTTCCGGATCCCGCGGGGCGTGATCGTCCATCGCTGAAAGAAATCACGTGTCAGGAGGCAGGGCGTGCAGGATTGACAGGACTAATAGACCTGATGCAAAGATGCTGGGAGGCAAAACCCTGCAAAAGACCTTCTGCCTTTGGTAAGAAACCTCTGTCACTGACCATGAAGATCACCATGAAAGAACTGAAGGAATGGCAGACATCTTTAGGCCCCAGAGAGAATAATGACTGTTTAGGCCTGTTGTCATTTTGTCACCACAAGCAGTCATGCATCTCATTAGATAGATTACAGAAACCTGATAGACCAAATATTTTTTCAGCAAACCATCTGGGATTTGTTTTTGCAATGGGATTTTACTGAAAGGATCTACTTTTGCAGGTGATTCTGTCTTTGAGTATCACGGCCTCACTTCAAGCAATCAGATCAAATGAGTGGAACCATTTGGATAAAAATTAAGCTCCCGTCAAATGGGACAAGTGTATTTAGACTATTTTTCACTCATTTGACTGCTGAAAAAATCATGGAAGATATCAGGACGTAGGCCTCCTCTTGTAAAGGTTGTGACCCCTGCCTCTGATGTGACATCTTCAGTGTCTTTTCCTCCTGTGTAGTGTGTGCAGCTCAAACAGAAGAACTGTATAAGATGCACAAACATACAATTCATGACGCTGTCCATCAAGTGCTGAAGAAACTGGTGAGGAACAAATTTAATCTCACACACTCAAGTCAAGCTGAGAGAGCCATGACGCAGCAAAAAAAATATTTTCTATGTAAAAGATTTTGCCACGGTCTGACTCGTCCTTTTGCTTCCTCTTTCTAGGACCAAAAAGAAGAAGAAAGAATTGCAGAACAGCTTCAGAGGCTTTCTGTTTGTCAGGCTTCAAGTCAGTTTTATTCAACTATATTGTAGTAGATCTATTTCTTTTTAATAATAAGTATGATTTCTCTGCCCCAAAAAAAAAATAGCAAGATGCTCTTACACATTCATTTTAACTTGTTTGTGCCTAGCCCCTTTCTCCACAAGTGTTAAAACATGATTTCTAGTTTGTTTTGTGTCTGTTCAATCCGATGAGCATGTGTGTGCGTGTTTTTACACAGCTACTGATGTATATATTTAATATTTTTGCATTCTAATGTGTTTTTTTTTTTGTTTTGGTTTGTTTCTGCAGGGACCCCCAGAGTTGAAGCTGCCATTCATGATAACGTTCCAACTGGACGACCACCCATTCAGGTGAGTCAGAACTTTGGGTTTGGCTGACACTGTCCTAATACCAAGAGAAACCCTCACGTGCCAACAGCATGAGGCTTTCCATGCACACAGGACTAAGTATGTTTCATTACTGGAGAGCAGGAGAACTCTTTACTATCACCCTTATACCCCTATATCCTCATATAGCAGTGAACCGCTGAAAGTGTTCGTCCCTGAACCCGAGAAGAAAACCGTGTGACTCAGTGTGGTCTGGGAGATTTTTTTTCTTTCATTGCAACAAATTGGTCAACCCTGTCCCGTTACTGAACTGCACGTGATTTTACTGCTGTGGGGAAATATTGCATGCATCATTTCCTGCTGCATCAGTGGGGGGTTTTACAGGAAAGAATGGTATCCAGCAAATCTAAGCCTGAGAAAGTGAATGAGCTTTTAGTTTGATGACTCAATAATGCCAATATGGGTGAGTCTCCATGGCTTTAGATTAAATGATAATAATGTCATTTCGGATGGATAACATGTTGGAAAGAGGACATAACTGAGTTACTTTTTTGGCTGTTGCTGGGAAAAATAACAATGTGTACTATGTTGACTTTAGTCAGCCAGATATACTTTTGAATATTCACCACATTAAATGAAAGTTTGTTGGGCTGAGGCAGTTTTTTTTTACCATTCAGTAAAGAAATAGTTCAACACTTGATTTGTTAGGATCCGTTAAGTGGTTACTTACATGTTAACAATAGACTGCAGAAACACTGTTGTAGCTTGAGTCAGAATCAAAAATGTTAATCTTTTTATGTTGCAGGAAATGGCTGGACGCTTAATTGCAAATGAAACAGGCAAAGCAAAAGGAAAAGGTGAGAAGGAAGTTGGGGCCGAAGCTGGGATGGAAGACTTTCACACTGCATTTCCAGCAAAAACTTATCATGTTTTATTTTTCAGACTCCGTTCCAGGTCGACCTCTAAATTGGTGCCATGTTGACCAGAACTACTCATCAAAAGACAATAAAGTGAAGAGGTCTTCTGTTCATCCCATTCAGTCGTCAACACCGTCTCTTCTGACCAAGACGACGTCTCAAAACAAAGCAGCGAAACACTTAAAGCACCCGTTATTGTCACCACAATACCAGGTGGGCTTTTGGACGTTTACTTTACTGTGATCTTCTCAAAGAGGAATGTTAGAAAATAAATCAAGGACGAAGGTCCAAATGTAAACTGAGACCAGGCACAGAGGAAAAGCTCGCAGCACAGCAGGGCAGATATGCCAGCAAACAAAATAGAAAGTCAGGATCAGGGTCAAACAGAACTGGAATACATAGCTCAGCATGCAGTGTGTGGCTCTGAAGAGCTTTTAACTCCAGATGAGGAGGGAAGCTGAGTGAGAGAAACTGGCAGCAAGTAAGGGAGGTGAAGTGGTAAATCAAAGAATGGATGGAAACTGAGGACATCTGGTGGATAAATGGGGGGATACATGAACAACAACACCAATAAATAAATAAATAAATGACAAGGAGAACTCTGCAAAAGTGAAATGTGCATTAAACTCCAATAAGCAAAATGAAGAGAGCTTTTGAAGCTAAACTGCAACTATTTCCCAGTGCAGCCAGTGAAATGTTATTTTTGCTTCCCTCAGGACGGTTAATAATTCTAATAATCTTTTGATTACATTATGTGCTGTAGATGGTGGGATCTTCAACGTCTGTGTAATTTACATTGAGAGACATTTTTCTGAAATTGTTCCACAAGTTTTAGATGCAGTTTGTCAATGGATTGTCCTTTTTCTTTATCGGTAAGCTCTGAAAATAGGCCCCTGTCTTGGCTGGTTCAACTAATTACACTTCTGATGTAACCTTGCTACTACAGAGAAACATGAGAAGGGATGCAGAGTTTCTACTGAAGCAAACAAACTTGTACAACATGCTGTCCTGTACGCAGAACAATATACTGTATTGAAACAAACACGGTTCTTTTCTCTGCAGCGTCAGTTTTCCAGCCCTGACACTTTCACCTGCAATCCTCCACCTTCACGTCATATCTGTATGCACTTCTGCAACGTGACTGGATTTCAGAGTGGCAACAACAACACCATGTGCATCAACACCACAGACACCTTAGAGAGGAAGCGGCACCCAACAGCGCCATCTACTATCAACTAGCTGCCATTTATATTCTCAAATTCTTTTTAGTGTTTTTATTTCTAGTTCTCATAATCTGTTTTGTCCTGCACAACAGGAAGTTTGTCTGTGTGTTTTCTAATTGTTTTAATTTTATTTTCAAATCAGGTATGATTCAAATAATGTCTCAATGCCATGAAGGAATTTTAAATAGCATTTCTGTGTGTGTTTTTTTTATCAGTCTTTATTTATTCAGCCTCCTTCCTTTGAAGAAGCTGAATTTGAACAAAAAAATAAAAACTTTTGCATGGTCAGCACTATAAACATGAGCCAGCTCTGATCATATGGCATTTGCTTTTTCACCAACTGTGGTCGAAAAATATCCACAGACACAGCAGCAGCCTTCTTTCTGATGCCAAAGCTCTCCTTTCTGACAGACTGACTATTAATCATAGGAGTAAGGTATATAAAAACAGTTTGAAAATGTATCTTTTTAACTCCATGGCAGATGGACGTATGAAAAGTGAATACACATTTCACTGTGTATCCTCATACTGCAATTTCCACCACTGTTCTACGTCATGTATGTTAAAACAAATACAAAGAGCAAGCTATTTGTATTAATATTTATGGACTGTGCAAAAACGGTATTTTTTTGTATTTATTGTAGTGATTTGCTTTTATTTTACACTCACTTGATCTTTTGTTGGCAAGAAAACGATCAAAAAGGAGGTTTGTTGACAATTATTTCTAAAAAAAAAAAAAGCTTTAAAAAAGATTTTCTGTAAATAGAAGCTCATATTTTGACCTCTTGTCCATTAAATGGCATTTTTAGGTGTTTTGACCCCATTGGACTCAAATACTTCCAAAAGAAGAAGCATGATGTAGCTTCAATGAAGTGTTGGAACAACCATGTGAAATGCTTGTGATGTTTGTTTTTTTCCTCAGCATTCATTAAATCTTTCTTAAATAACAAGTTTGGGCGCTATTTTCATTTTCACTAAACATTGCAGCAGGGTCTTTACTATAAATTAGTTTATGGTTATTATAGTTGCCTGTTATAGTTATGATAGTAAGTATAGTTTATGATTCAGCATCACAAAGCACCTTTTAATCATAAGAGTGATAAAGGTTACAAATTGTAAACTTCTGTTACTCGAAGAAAATCACATAATACAGTTGCAACAACTTTTAAAAAAAAACTACTTTCATGTTTTTTTTTGCAAATAATGGGCAAAGACATGGAGCACTCTGGCTGCCAGAGTGACTGAGCACAGGACAAGCACGACTTGAAAGGTATTGACAATAAATACATCCTATCCTGATCATTATAATGTCACGGTTATCGTGAAAATCAGTATGTTGTGGCTCTATAATATAAATGTTTTTTGTGGGTGAATTTGAATATATAGTTTTAAAAATCTTAAAGTGTAATACATAAACCTGTAACTTTTTTTCTCCACGTTTTATTGCATTTTTGAAGTTCATTATGTAAATATACATTTCCACAAGAAAATTTTCACAACTGACTAAAATGTAATGATTTAGATTATTCATTTATTCATCTGCTATCATGGTACACTTGGACAGGTTTTCAGTCCATCACAGAGACAAGAAACAGTGCACACTTATTCCTAAACATAATTTAGAATCACCAATCAACTATTTTTTTTAAGTGGGAGGAAGCCGGAACATCCGGAGTAAACCCACGCAGCAGTGAGAAGAACCCAGCTGAGATTCAAACAGGGACTTTTCCTTCAGTGAGGTGAAATGTTGATCACATCACTGTGCTGCCCTTACTTTTTAATGTTTAATTATGGAAGGTGTTTCAAACTGTATTTCATTAATCTTCATTTATCTTTCTTTTAATGGATGCAAAGGGACATGAACTATCTAGAGAAGAATTTGTGAATCCCTCTGAAACGTTTGAATCTACTGTGACAGATATTACTTCTTTACTTGAACCAGCGTCATATGTTTAATTTTTGACACCTAATGTGTCATTTGTTTCAGTTCTTGGTTCAGATGTTATTTCTTGAGAAGAGTTGGTCTCATTTGTTCAATTTTTTTTTTAACAATCTGGAGAAGAAATTGTGAATCCCTGTGAAACATTTGACAGGTTTAACTTCACTAACACTGACTTTTTCAGTGAGCTGCTTTACTGATTCCCCCTGTTGGTCATTACTCACAGGTCTCAGTGTTGACATGTTCTCTTCACAGGAAATGACAACCAGATCTTCAGGGGGTTCCTGCTGGGTATTTGTCACAGCAAATTCACATATTACTTCTTTACTAGAATTGGCGTCATACGTTTGATTTTCAACACCTAATGTGTCATTTGTTTCAGTTCTTGGTTCAGATGTTACTTCTATACTAGAGCTGGTCTCATGTGTTCGATTTCTTTTGAACAATCTTGAGAAGAATTAGCGAATCCCTCTGAAACATTTGACAGGTTTTACTCCACTAACATTGTCTTTTCCAGTGAGCTGATTTCCTGATTGCCCATGTTGGTCATCACTCACAGGTCTCAGTGTTGATATATTGTCTTCACAGGAAATGATAACCAGATCCTCAGGGGGGCTCTGCTGGGTATTTGTCACAGTAGATTCAGGTATTACTGCGTCTTTTGTCACAGATTTTGGTTCAGATGTTATGTCTTCTTTGCTGGTGATGATGTCAGACAGGCCCGTCGATAAGGGGGGACAAACGGGTCTGCTGTCCCGGGCCCAGGGAGAGGGGGGCCCACAACTGGGCCCTCATTAAATTGTGGAATTAAAAAAAATGTCAGAATAGTCCTATTTGTGGTGAAAGGAAAATGCAGCGACAGGCCCCCCTCAATGTGGGGCGGGGCCCCGCACTTGTGGTTCATCTCCCGACCAATCGGGGGGCCCCCAGACAACGACTGATTAGGAACTAAATGCAACGACACACCGTCTGTCCCCCTGTGGTGAAAGGTAAATGCAGCGACAGATCGCCCTCGGAGTACCCCCTCAACGCGGGGCGGGGCCCCGTCCCCTCAACCAATTTTGGCTTTGGACTTCAGCCAGCAAAAGTGTATTTAGCGGCGGAAAATTTAAAAGGAAAAATTAAACGAAGTTATCCTTCCGGTTATGAAAAACGGAAGAAGAAAAAGGAAGAAGAGGCAAAGAAAAAGCAAGACACCGGTAAGTGACAGTTCATTTGATAAATTAGGAGTTTGAGTCTTCAGTGTTGTACAAGTGCAGCTATTAGGCCAAAAGAAAAAAAAGCTAGGCTATGCGTGAGGATGAGGTCTATTTTCGCTAGCTCGCTGGCTGGAAAATGTTAACGAATGCAAACAGTTTATCTCTCTCTGTATATGTTACCTAACGTTATTACCTCTGGAAACACCACTGTTAACAACAAAACATAGCTGTGTAGTAACAAATAGTGTTGCTGCTGGCTGCTGCCATGTTTTAACTAATGCAAAATATTCATTTAAACTGCATAAATGAAGCAGTGGTGTTTTAACAACTCTTTTATTACTTTTGTTACTACTGAAAACACCTGTTTTTTTTTTTTTACAACAAAACTCCACTTATGTGCTGTGGTTGTTCACTGTTTTTAAAGCATCAGCTGTCTAATTTTCAATTCTTAAATCTGTTGTCTGTTACAGACTACTCTATAGCTAGGCTAAATCAATGTACTAAACATACAAATCAGAAAACTAACCAGATCTTTTCTTACTCCTTCAAGGTTCTCTGCTTAAATTCATGGAACCTCTTCCTCCAAAGGATGCTCCCACTGCTGATGGTAAAGTGAATTTATCTCCCTGAGCTGTTTGTAGTGATCACTTTTAATCTCAGCAACATTGTTATATTTAAATACACCATCAACTTCTCATATTGAAGATGAAGACACGGGAAGAGACTCGGGAGAGACTTCAACATCAAGTGGTACCCTGGCCTCCACTCCCAGCACTTCATCAAGAGAAGGTAACACAAACTTTGCCCAGAATCTAGGTGATAAGTGTACATCTCAGATCTTGAATTCTCAAATAACTGTGTCCACAACAACAACCACAACTGCAAGTGTTCTTACATTATTGTGCACTTGTGTTATTTAAAATAAAAGATTTTTTTGGATTGAATGATTTTCTTGGTGTTTTTGGGCCGGGAGGGCCCCCATGCTCACACTTGCCTAGGGCCCCCAAGGTGACTAGAAACGGCCCTGGAGATTGATTATCAGGCACAACATTTCAGCGATCCTGCATTATGGCCAACTACAATGACCGACTCTGATAGAGGGAACCTCGTGCGCGTGATGGCAAAATGAACGCCTTTTTCAGAGAGGGCAAAGGAATTGCCGGCAGATGCAGAGGGCAGGCAATTTCCAAACTATTTGACATATTCCCCATCCCACAATGGACGGGAAAAAAAAGATAGGGACTGGTTAGCATATAGCAGCTCAAAAAACACCCTATTTTGCCTCCCATGTTTGTTGTTCTCTTTTAAAGTAGAAAAAAAGTCAACAAATGCCCTCAATTCAAGAGATGGAGATGTTCATTTGGTTTTGAAGATATAAAACTGACAATTCAAGTTTTCATTTAAAGTTTGATATACATGTTTATTTACTGTATTATCAGTTGACAACGAAAAAATTCTTCAAATTAAAATGCCTAATGTATTCTTCCCTGGTCTATTTTTCCTGCATGTATAAGAATTAGAAAATGTGTATGCATAAATCTTAATAATATTAACAGGTCCTTTCATATTTAACTAAAACTTCAGCTGCCATGGAGAGCTAAGATTTTCTCCTCATATACAATACCTTATTTATTGCATTACACATCACAATATATCAAACATAACTGGTGATGTTTAGTGACAAGAAAAAAAAAAACGGCGGTGGTGTAGGGGAGGGCCCATCTAACATTATCTTGTCCCGGGCCCAGACAAGACTGTCAGCTGGCCTGATGTCCGATTTTGATATTTGACAACTGAAGTGTCTTCTGCCACAGATTTTGGTTCAGATCTTACATCCTCGTCATTGATGCTGGCTTTATATGTTTTGCTTCTAACAAGCAGTTTTCCAGAAGTACCAGGAGCTTTGATGTTTTCTTTACTTTGAACATCATTGATGGCTTCACTGCTCAAACTGGGTGGTCGTGCTTGTTTTTGATCACTGCTGCTGTAGTTTCCAGAAATTCTGCTCTTTTCTTCCTCATGTTCACTAGAAATGGGGTTTACCTCTTCAAAATTGGACACTTTCATCATTTTCTTTGCTTCAGTCACGTAAACGTCATCACTGGAGTTAGGAAGGTGCTCAAAAGTGAAGAAATTGTGACGGAGAGCTTCATCTGGCGTGATTCTTTTTTGTGGATTTATGGCCAGCATTTGTTCCAGGAGGCTGATAAATGTAGTTGTGTCTTTATAAACAATGGGGATGTTTTGGTCTTGCTGACACATCATCAGTGTATTTAAAGAATAAAATCTTGAAGACTTGATGTTCCAAAATCCTCTCATCTGTTTCCAGTGTGTATTGTTCTGGAGATTTCAGGTACCACATATGCTTCGGATACTCTTGTACAAGATCAAAGAAGCGATCCGAATCTATCGCAAATCACCATCAGGCATACCTTTCAACTGGACAATCATCCTCATGGCCTCATATTCACATTTTTGGGGAAAACAAGTCATCACCAAGGAAGAGGGAGGCCAAAACACAGCCTAGAGCCCACATATCAATGCCTTCGTCAAAAATGGGGTGATGCAAAATAACTTAGAACTTGATGTAGTTAATTTTGTTAAATGTGTTAATCTTTGTATTTAAACAACTCATTGGCTTTTGTTACTTTTCTGCCTTTCTTAACAATCTTTTTTATGTTGGAAGTAACCACAAGAGAATTAAAAACAATATGGTCTTATACATAATAAACTCAGTACCAACCCATATTTTTAACAAGAAAAAAATGGGAACATCCATGTTGAATCTCTTAATATAAGAGATGAGCTGTTTATTCAGACAGGTGTATTGCAAGTAAGAGAGCTCTCGTGTCACTTTTCCAGAGCAAGTCTCTACATTACTGAACTACAGTAATCCTCAGATAACCTGGTATTTTGTTGTTAAAACCTTAGTCTTCAGACAGCTTTTTTTTTTTTTTTGAGTCTCTGCTGACGCATGGTGAGAGTGCTGCGTTTGGCGGTGGATCTGGTAGCAGGTGGAAGATTGGCAGTGCAGGAGAGAACCAGTGCCAGAATCCTGCTTGGTTCACACTGGACCATCACAACTGATTAGTGTCAGCTTCCTGGTACACAGCAGAGGCCTGTGTTAGCACATTAGAGAGTCGTGTATGGAGTACCAAACCAAATGAAGGGACGATTAGACTGGAGGCACCTTGAAAGTCAAAAACTATCCAAGAAAATAACACTTTTAAATAGAAAAGATTTTTAATGGTATATTGAGTAGCTATTTATTTTCATAAATACTGATATGTACTTCCAATGTTAATGCACAATATTGATGACTAAAGCTTTGCTACAATTCTTACAATAGGATATACACCCCCAGTTAAATTCACAGACGGCAGAGGTCCCCATCTAAATTTATTTGTGCCATGTATAACGACAAAGATCCTTGAACCACAATGCAGTCCAATCAAATTTATCGATTTTTCTATTTTTTATTTAGAAAAGCAATTCCCAGCTACCGGTATGTTTAGTAGGACAAGATTGCAGGTTTGTTATGTATCACCACATTTGATATGGTAGAAACAATTTGTGTGAATCTACTTAAATACATAAATGTATAAAATATCTGACCATTTTGGCTTAATCTTTGCGATATGTTTTATTCAGAATAGGACCAGAGATTTGGATGTTGCGTATATTGAGGCTGCCTGAGAACCACAAAAATGATGCTATTTCTATCCACTAGGTGGCAGCACCAGTTGTGACGCATTGCATTTAGGGCTTTTTGCAGGCATGGAGCATTTCTGGTAAAGAGAGCAACAAGGCAAAACAAGTGATGCAGACCATTCATGTGTTTTTCCACCTTTAACAACCAGAGCATATATCACATATCTCCAAAGAAAAGAGCTACACATCTATCCCTTCATGGTTGAAGTGACATGGGTAAACTAACTAACGTAACTATTATGCAGGTGGGAGAATCAGGTTAATTGGTTAAAAATGACTTGCACTCCTGCTCATTAGTGACACCCAATAAGCAAATGTGACTTTTTTGGGGGTTGTTATGCTAACATACAGTTAAGAAAATGAGGTCCGCCTCAATGCTGTACTTTCTTTCCTTCATGTTTTTGGAATGGTTTTAAACTTTCAAAGAGATGTCACTTTATTATTAAAAGTTTTATGAGATTTTAGCCAGGAAGCTAACCCTGACAAGTTATTTGGTTGATTAGCTAATCGCTAAGAGTGTGAAAAATCTCCAAATTAGCTAAGAAAGAGCTATCTAGCTAGCTAAAGATGGACAAAGGCAGACAATGGACAATAATGGTCTTTATTTCTATTAACATTTCCAACAATGCATTTCATGCTTCAAAAAAAATTCACAAACTTTAGACAAGTTGACACCTGGTATTGTGTATGTCATCTCATCAGATTGCACTCTTTGAAAAAGCTGCCATGTTGGTAGGTGTGAGTTTTTTTCTTGACATCAGAGGTACAGAGTACATGCTATCTCCTGTTCTCGGCCTGTCATTTGTAGTATAAATCAGATACAGATTAATATTTGACACTTTTCTGTGGCTGAGCACAGTAGTTCTTGACATGGCCATAATAGAACAAAAAGAGACAATAGGATAACTTTTCACTGCTTTCTTGCCTGGTGCATGTAAAGACAAACATGTAAAACAGTGGGTGGTACTTTCCCCCATTCCTGTTTGCCTTGTTAACTTGCGGCCTTCATGCATGGCAATGAAAACAGATACTAAATACTTACACAAATAAAAACATGTTTGACCCTACATACCTTTCTCAAAATGACACAAGTGTTAGATGAGCTTGTCAGCTTGAAATTCTGTAAGTCATGCACCCATCTATTTGTGAATTCCACATGTGCTGCAAAATATTTGTAACTTGCACAGCTGCACTGACACTGTGAATGAAAAAAGAAAATATTGTGTCAGCAGAGGTAGCGGGTCAGAGGTCAGGATCACTGAGATCACTCATTCTAAACCTTCCTCTTCTCCAAATAATATACCGTATTGGCCCGAATATAGGACGATATTTTATTCTAGAAATAATGTTCTCAAAAACAGGGGTCGTCTTATAATCGAGGTCTAGACTTTTCAGTTGTAGTTACACACCTGCGCCACGAGATGGAGCCGGACTGAAGTAATCAGTAAGAATGGAGCATCACAGTGAACACACGAGCAGATCTGATGTTTATTAACATAATAAACAACAGTTTAATAAATACTACTATACCTTGATCTTCAATAACATGGAAACCTGACACATACCTGTACTTTAAATATGGTACCATACTTCCTAAAAAGATCAAATCATTAAAATGTTTAACAATACAGCAGAACGTTATCTCTGTGTGAGTTTTTCTACAATGATTGTACAATAAGAAGTTGTTTGATGAATAACCTTTTGTCTTCCACATATTTTTATTTTCCCAAAATTATACCTGAAAAATAGGGGTCGTCTTATAATCAGAGTCGTCCTATATTCGGGCCAATACGGTACTATTGAGTCTGCTGACTACTCGTCACAATACACCATTTAATCTTATTATTCCAATTTCTTTTCATGGTTGTTGATCTTTTGTCTTTTCACGACTCATCTTCTCTTAACTTGTGATCTACATTTGTTCCTACCAACATGGCTGCTATGCTTCACAGTGCAATGTATTTAAGAGCATTTTCAAGACCTATAAGCAAGTACAGATGACACACTAGTCTATACAACAAATATTAGAGCCCAAAAAGACCATAAAAGTACAAGGAAATTCACCCATTCAATATCAGTTTGATATTGTTCCCAACATAAGGGTGTATCCACTTTTACTTCCTTCTTAATACAAAGGGCTTAAATTAGCAAATCAATCTTTATTTTACACCCTCTGTACAGCATATTGTCCCTTAGTCCTACCTCAACCAAACCTACAAGGGGAACACCAGAAACCCAGAGAAGGTGGAATACTTCCACCCCTCCCATTAGGTTCCCCCTCTCTAGTTTAAGGTAAGCTTTGTCCCCTCGTTCCATTATTACCAGCCCGGCATTAGTGGCTGCTTCCCTGGTTACATCCTGGTCACCTGCAAAAGCTGAGATCACAGGCCAGCCATTGAGAACCAAACTCACCTGAGAATGACAAGATAAAGCACATAATTAAGCTGCAGAAGACATTAAATACACGGCCAGCTATTTGCCAGTGAGATTTAATACACTTATAAATCATTTTGGACATTCTGCATTCACATGCAGAAAACAAAAATGTCCATCTATTCGTATCACTTTTATTCTTACTTGTATTGTCTGCCGATTATAGACTTTGACAACATGAAAGCTGAAGCTGTAGACTCCTTTTCTGGGTGCCACAAAGATGCTCGTGGCTGGATCAAAATGGCTGCCAACATTCACTAAAATCTATAAGGAAGATAAAAAGAGAAAAGGAATTCAGCCAGGTTGAAAGCCAGGAAACCAATGGTTGGCAGAGAAAAAAAAATGACAACAATAAATGAATTGAAAAATAATATATATAATATATAGCCATAGGTTTCAGGTTCAGGGGACAGGAGGAAAAAACCTCAAGGACAATCACAACAGCCAAACATTGAAAGAACCGCGACAAATGGAGATGATCCGAGTACTGTGATATGGTGCTATTTTTATCCACTACGTGGCAGTAACACATTGCATTTGGGTATTTTTTGCAGACACAATCACTTCATACTTCACTGCATAGAAAACAACTCGCCAAAACAAGCAATGCAGATCATTAATTTTTCGGGATTTTCACTACGTTACATTATTTATGTTATTTTCTACCTCCAGGCTATGTTCCTGGAGGTAGAAAATAATGTGCAGCACAGACGGCGACACAGGCGGTGATCCTGCCTGCTTTTCCTGGAATAATCGGAGAAAGCCACTTGCCCAGGGAAGTCTGGAAAGGCACTGATCCGCAAAGCCCCGTATGAGTGAGAATGCTGCCCTCATATACACGGGGTTCAGTGGTACTCAGATAGCCTCTGTTAGGTTGAACTTTGGCTTGTATTCTGCTTGTAACATCAAGATACTGGGCGTCCACATTACACCAGACCTGTTCAGGGCCTGGTCCCTGAACACCTGTGTTCTGGTGAAGAACGCCCACCAAAGGCTTGTCCTCCTCATGAGGCTGAAACAAGTGGGATTTTTCTCTCAGCTGCTCAACTTTTACAGTATATCCACACCTAACCTTAACAACTGGACTTGTGACACCACCTGTTGTTTTAAAGAATTCACATGGTGTTTTATTTTATTTTATTTTCCCAGCAAATGATTGTCTTTGTGTTTTTTAAAGCTGGGTGCCTCATCTAAATGTCATTGTGGGATACATATTGACAATAAAGATCCTTGAACCTTGACCATTTATTTCTCTGTTAGAGTAGGATGTGACCAAAGGTTTTTCTCGTGAATGTCAGATAATTCCTTCAGATTTAGTAAAACCAAGAAGACCGCAGGCTTTTAAATGAGCGGCTTAATTGGCATTACCTTTAGAGTGAGATAAATCAGTACTTGACATTACAGTTTTTCAATACCCACTTTTGAATTACAGCAAATGCAGCATGATGTTAAATAATGTTCAGTTAATTCCACTCTGATGTGGGCCCGTCATGTCCCAGTACCCTGCAGGTTGTGTTATGTCGGAGTTTTTTCCAGTTGGTAGTGGCTTCACACACCCAATAAATGGTCTCAAGCACAGAAATATTTCTTCTTGTTTAAACAAAATGTATCATGCTGCAGGTTTTTTTTTATCATCAGCTTGTGAAACCTGTTTCGACAGACGTTTAGTTGGAATTAAGAAGTTGAGAAAACTTGCTATACATAATACTAGGACACTAATACTGATACTCTTAAGTTCTCAATTTTCAGTTCCTGGTCCAGCCATGTTAGTCAGCTGTCTGATACTCTTTCTATGTAGTTATATTCTGTGCAATACAAGCCATTTAATATGATAAACTCCATTTCTACACTCTACAGTTACATACAGTACAAATGTTTATGTACAGCACCTATGCAGTTGTGTTACAAACCTTTAGGCAGTTTCCAGTCTCCACATTCTACAAACCACTTATTTATTTGCACTTTTTTTTTTTTTTGGTTGGGGGGGGGGGGGGGGGTTATAGTAGTTATAGTAAATCCACTTCTATAACTCATGAAAAAAAAAAAAACTCACCTGGTCAAAGTAGATGGTCATGGTGCGGTTGCTCATCTCTGAGGGCTCATGGTTGGTATTACGAATGGCTGAGAACGCCACGCGGCCAGTTCCTGACCTCACTGACATGCCCAGGGCATTGCCGGATGGCTCTGCTGATGGAGTGGAGTCGCACACAACCAGACATTTTCCCTCCAAAATGATTGGTTCTGTGTCATTTTGACAGTTGACTCCTGAGGGACCCCAGTGACCAAGAAGCAGTAGTCCAGCGAGGAGGATCATTTGAGGGGGCAAGTATGCTGCGGGTGGGAAAGTTGGACAGGACATAGTTCCAAACTGGGATGAGTGTTCGGTATTGCTTGTTTGTTATTTTACTCCAGAATGGCCACCACAGCTACTTGCAAAAAGTAGCTGGTGAAAAGCTCTTGTGGTACACCTCACTTTAGCAACAGGAGCATAACTTCAGCAGGAATGAAAAAAATAAGATAAAGTTCCTTTCATCAAATCATCGATTAATCCTTAAAGGTTTGCCACCACTGGCTGGACTTGTATCATCTCTGGAGATGACTATTAGTTTTCTTCAATTTCCTGGCTTTCCATAACACGAGACAGGAAGTCTATTTATGGAAAATGTAGGTGAAAGTATCCAGCTCCTCAGGCCACAGCAGGAATGGCTTTTAGCCAACTGGGCACTGACACGGAAATCCAACCTGGCTCAGAAAATTTAAACCTTTGGGCCTGTGAATCAGTAGATGACACAAATTTGCATGTTAAATTTGTATAAAAATGTCCAAATATGAAAATATTGTGACACAAGGGCAGGGGAAGTACAGCATACCTTTTAAATTAACTGATTATCTTATTATATTCCATTGAATAGCTAAATCACAAACAAATAAAAACAACACAGAACAAAAATAATTTGATTAACTAAGCGCTTCATTCACTTTTCTGTACAAATAGTGTATTTAATTTCATAGAGTCCTGTCAGTCAAACTAGAATTGCACACTAAACAGCATCACATGTTTTGTGGTAAAGCACATAACCTGAGTCTGACTGATTATTGACTGTGCATTAAAGACCAAAGTCAGTCAGTCAGTCTGTCAGTCAGTCAATAAAAGGCTTATTAAATATACTAAGCACACAAAATGTCAATGTCATCATTATTGTTTTCTGAATGCATGTCTGTTGAAGAAAAAAAAAAAGCTTAAACATCTTAGAAATTACCGAAATGGTAAATGAAATTTGTGTTCACAGCATGATGGTCTTGAGAAGAGCTGTACAAAATCCATCCATCCCTCCATCCATCCATCCATCATCTATACCAGCCCATTCTCATGTAGGGTCACAGGGGGGTTCTGGAGTCTGTCCCAGCTCTCTTCAGTCAAAAGGCAGGGGTACATCCTGGATAGGTTGCCAGTCCATCCCAGAGCCACAGATAGACTAACTGCCACATACACTCACGCTTACACCTATGGACAATTTAGAACCATCAGTTAACCTGACATGTATGGTTCTGGCCTGTGGGAGAAAGCCAGAGTACCCAGAGAAAACCCAATCACTGGGAGAACATGTGAGCTCTACACAGGCAGGCCATCCAGACCTTCTTTCTTTGAGGCAACTGTCCTGTACGACATGTCAAAGTAAAAAACTTACAAGGCTTTGAATCTGATAAAAATCAGACCTTGCTGGATCAATAAAATGGAGAAAATGTGGACATAATTAGAAAATGATTATGCTGAGGAAGAAAATCAGTGATGAGGTAATACTTTGGCAAGAAAAAAGGCCCACATGAGTGCTGCCAGCTGGACTCGGGGGGGTGGGGGGTACGTTCACATTCCCACCACAGAGAGACCATCTGTGGACAAACACTCCCACTTGGTTCATGTGCTTTTTCAATTTATTCCCTCTCTTTGCACTTGCATTCCTTTACACCGACACATACTATTAATGCTCGCTATAAAAACAGATCAAAGTAAATAGATAGACACACACACATGCACAGAAATCACAGCATTTTCAGAGATGATACAAACATTTTAAACTTAGCTTTTTTTTTTTGATAATAAAAAAGTGGTGTTTTCTTCTGATTCCACAATAGCACAGCCAACAATCAAAGTCTTTCTACAACAGCGACTCTTGAAACATGATTAAAAATAAATAAATAAATAAGTAAATCACCCACCTCTCAGTTTTGCAGCAAGACATTGAAACCAGCTTGTCTCTGCAGAGCTAAGGCGTCCCAAGCGCCCAGTTCCCCTCTTACCTTCAGTTTTATCCGTGCTCCTCCTCCCTTTACCCCTTCTCTGTTTCTCAGTGACAATCTCGCAGGAAACCCCTGCGTCACTGCACACTTTGTTTGGTCACGTCATGAGCATCGCAGTCTTTCTGTTTTCACGGCTCCTCAACCTTCTGCTGCACCCGTCTCCCTCTTTCTTATCCTCTCTTTTACCTGATATTAATGCAAAATGAGGCAGGAATGAAAGCTGTCATCACATATCAGGCTCAGATTCAAGCATGGAATCAAACACTGTACTTACTGTACAGTGACGCAACTGTCATAAAATTGGCTTTTCAAGCTATGTTTGTAATGGAAAGCATGCATTTTCTTTTTTAAATAACCCATGGAATCTATTTTTGTTTATTTTGAATGCAAATCATGAAGCCTCCAACCAGTGCATTATTAAAAATGGACAATATTTGACACTTTGTATGGACTTTTTTTTCAAGGTTTGACCTTCGGCAGTGTGTAAAATAACACCTGAAAACAATGCAATAAAGTTTGGTCATATAACCCTCATGTCTTTTGGATTAAATTAAATCTTTCTATCTGTTTTGATATTCTCAGTTATGTGATCCTTTTCCGCCCACCAGAGGTCTCTATAGTGTCCGTTAACTTTTCTCCAACTTGCCGCTCACATCACCTGCTCAGTGTTCCCAATCCAACTTGCATCCTCTTACATGATTATCTCAGCTGCATGTTTTTGCTTTTGTGAGGAAGCAGGGATACCAGGAGAAAACCCACGCAGGCATGTGGAGAAGATGCAGCTTCAGGGCACCAGATGGCTCAGCATGTTGAGCGGCGGCTCTCCTGCAGTGGCCGCAGATTTGACTCCTGACCTGTGACCCTTTGCTGTGTGTCTTCCCTTTCTCTCTGCCCCACTTTCCCATCTCTCTCTACTTTCAATAGTTAGGGACACTAGAGCCACAAAATCTTTAAAGGAAAAATAGAAAATGCAACTTCACACAAAAAAGTTGGCTCACTGAGATTCCTACCAAAAAAAAAAGAAAAAGAAATCTGCTTTCTGTAAGGCACCAGCAGGAACAACCACTGTGCTACCTGGTGCATATGTTTTCTGCTCCTGTGGTCTGTTGTTGCCTTGGTGTTTCTGGATTCTGATGGAGGTTCTGTGTTTGGATTTGAGGGTGTGAATCTGAGTCTATGCGTGGATCTGTTCACTTGTGTGCAGGCATAGGTATAGTTTCTAAAAGTGAATTTCACAGAGCATTATCAAGAATTTTTAACTGCTAATTTAATATTTTTTACAGTGCAGGCATGCATATAAATACATCAGCTGAATTAAATCTATTACAGAAATCCTGAGAACTGCTGAGCAGGTGATCTGCTTCTCTATACTGCACTATTTACTTAGAGCCATTTCACTCCCACAATAAACTGTTGATGATACCTGACCCCCTACTTCTCTGTGCATTCTCAGGATGGAGGATTAAATGGAGGAAAACATTCAATGTGATCTGTTGGTTTCTTCATCTAAATTTAAAAAAGAAAGCATGAATTGGGATTGTTGGATACAGTTGTACTCGATTTGTACTGGATGGGCTAGATCGTACTGGACTGGGTTATGTGGATTTGGACTTGAGTTCAGTGTGCTGCAGTGTTGGCACTGCTTTACTTTCTTCAAAAGGACATGAAGAGGAGATTAAGCTTGAAGCAGGTGAAATCTAGGAGCAATTATGTATCAGAGAAGTTAGACGGCTTTAACTTTCTTCAGACTTAATCACTGTAAAACATGTTGGTTGTGTAAATTAAATTAACTTATATGATTGACCGTTGCAGTACTTTGTCATCAGCTAGAGCCTGGTGAAGGTGCTCAGTATAAATCTGAAATAATCAAAAATCAGTCATAATCAATGTCCTGGTCCTGATCCATCTGATTATAATATTTCATTCTGCACCAAAGTGGTCTGCAGGTCAAGGTAAACCCTGTTCAAACACATAGAAGCCTGTTTTTACTGATCCAGTTGGGGGTCCAGTCTGTGTTCCCCAACTTTATTCAAGGGTCTCAGTGTCCCACAACCAAACTCAAAAAGTTCTAGTTCAGCTGTCAACCAGCACTGGCATCAACATCAATGGACCAAGTGTGAGCAACTCCCATAAAACAATAAAACAATGAGCTGAGCAAACCTGGATTTCCTGCACTGCAACTGTCACTAGAAATACATGTCCAACTGAAGACATGCAGCCAAACCAGTACCTTCGATTGCACGATTGTTTTTATCACCCCATCACAAACAGAAAGTGAAAGCCAACAACAACACTAAAATCTGAGTGCAGGGAGTGTTTCAGGAACGTTTTTCTATCATCAAACAAATCCGTTTTGATAAATGCTTTGATAAAAGTTCACCTTAGTCACAGTCAGCGTTGTTGCCCCTTTTAGAAGCTGCAGACTGCTTTTGTGTGATTGACCAAAAAAAAAAAAAAAAGTCTACACTTTATATTGCCAGTTAACTTGACTACAGCAAATATCGTTCAGACTGTTAAGAAGAAAACTTTGTCTGCAACGAAGACCAGTAATGCAGCAATTTTGAGGGCAGAACCAGACTTGGAATGAAGAAAAAAAAAAAAAACTAACACAGACTGTTTTGACTTTATTCAGTATTTGTCATAAGTATTGATTCACTGCCAGTTTGTTTAATAAGTTAAGTGAGTGACAATGTATTCAAAGAGAACGGCAAGACATTTTTCATCAGAGGACAATCTTCCTCGTGTCCTTTCGGCTGCTCCTAAGTCTGGGTCTCCTCAGCGGGATAATCTGCATGGTTTCCCAATTGGAAGAAGTACTTTCATATACTTTCAGTGCTTTAAACTCACTCAAAATGGAGCTTATTGTTTTAGATGAACAAAAAAGAAAAACAACAACAACAACAACAAAAAAATTTCAGGAAAGCAGACCCCCAGTTTCTCATGTCTAATATGAATCTAACCTTTAAGCCCAGAAGCAGAGCATTAGAATATCCCATTTTCTAACTGTTATTTACAATTACAGTGCAATAATAATCTATAAGTGCTGCTGTTCACCTAAGACTGACTCAAGACACTACCAACGGAAAAGAACAAATGACCCTTCCTCACACTCCTCCTCCTTCACATGAATAGTACCTAAATGTGACTCAAGAATCTGGTTGGCTGTGTGTGACGTGAATTCTTATCTCAAACAAATACACCCCTACTTCCCAGTTAGCATCTTTTTGATCAGTTACCAAAATGCCTCAGAAGGTTTGTGACTTTTGTGAAAGGCAATGACTTCCAACATCCTGCTATGACCAGGCTTCAACTTACAGATCAAAACCCCTCCATCATACCAGCATCTGTCAAACACTTGATTTAAATAATGTAATATTCTTAAAACATCCCACTTGTCAAGAGTAACCTCGAGGACTTTTGGCATGATAAAACAAACATCTTTGAGACAGAAAACACTTCTTCCACGTACAAGCATACACCATGCACAAAAGTGAAGAAAAAACAAGTGCATATGTGCACAACGCAACTAAGCATTTTGGTCAGTCAAACACGCATAAATATGAAACGTAGTTTTCACAACAGCCCCAGTGTTTTCTTTGTGTCATTTATGTATAGTCTAACAGACAGTAAGTTCGAGGAGCTAAAAAAAAAAAAAAAAAAAAAAACAGAACAAATTTGTATCTATCAGCAATAAGTCCATTGGTAGGGACTTGTTTCCTTGCTATGACTATTCTCATACCATTCTGATTTCAGTATTTTGGGTGCATTTTTTTCCACCTTAAATTGGATTTTAATGCCACGTAAAACCTAAACATTTCAGTTTTTACATTGAATGGGGCTCTCAGTGTTCAAAGTGCTGCAGTTTGTACAGAGAGCTCGACTTCCACTGGACAGATAACCAGTGGTGCCGTGTTCCTTCCATTGTCATGAAGACAGGGATTAAAGTACGGGTACAGAGGCTCAGTGAAAGTACACCCGCTGTACGTATAGATGTGAGTCTTCGTGTCTGTGTTGTAGAAGGACACAGATTCTTCCTCGTAGTCCAGGAATATGCTAATTTTCTTGGGCATTTCGTAGATGTTGAGAGCGACGGAGGGTCCGGCACAGGCTCGCAGGCTCCCACCTTTCCTCCTGCAGACTGCCCAGTAGCCGTTGTCAGGACAGACGGTGATGGAGCCCTTCCTGTTGATGGACTCCCTGGCCACACCTAGATCCCAGTCTGTTTTATCTCCAACCTGAAGCCAGGATCGTGGATCAAAGAAGCAAAATTGTTTATTAAAGAAAAGAAGAAAAGTCACAAGAAAAGCTGGTAGCTTGTGTCTGTGTCTTTCAGTTCTAAAGCTGCATCCACACTTATGCAGAGTAATTTTAAAATGTTTTTAAAATGATCAATGTCCACACTATGTTAGAAATGGTCCACCTTAAACTAAACTAAAAACTAAAACAGGATCTGAAGTAAATCAAAAATATTTGATTTTCAAGAATCAAACTTGCGGGAATAGTGGTGATACTAGGTGTAACTGTCACGACCTGGAATATCTCTCCAGGAAGGGGTGTATGAATAATCATGTACATCTTGTACCGTAGCTGTGATCCTAATTAAAATCTCATGCAGGTTTTTAGGAGCGCTGTAGTTGCCTATATCATGCAAACATTTTGATTTAAACACCTACAGTGATGTATGTACCACTTCGCTTCAGTTCTTTTAAAAACTAAAATCAGTAAAACATGACTTTCCGTATTGTATTTGACTGTAAATTACTTTTTTTCCCCAGAATTACATAATGTTTGAACTAGGGATGCACATTTTGTATTTTTTTATGACCGTTAACCGGCGCCCTTTAACGATTAATGACCGTTAACCGCTAAGTCCGGGAGGGTTGGCTGCCGCGATGTTGCGCGCGTTGTCGTGGGCGCGTGTGGACACTTCCCCGTGTATACTCTCACAGCAATGTGTCGCCGTCAGCTTGTCGCAGAGATGCCGCCGTCACTTTTGATTTATACTAGCGCAGTCTCCGCTACGTTATTCTACACCACAACGCAAGAGCGACAATCACAAACTAGCTAAACTTACTAAACTTATCTCTTGCGTTTTTCCACTTCCTCACCGTCTCGACCGTATCCAGACCCACATTCATCAATCTCCCTCCATGAATTACTAGAATATGTGCTGTCTTTGTAGTGTGGAGAACCAGAATCGTACAGATGTGGGTACTTTCTCATTTCTTCGATGACGCGCTCTTTTCTACGCGGATGTAGAATTGACCAATCAGAGGCCTGTTGCACCTGTCGACACACCCCCATGAGTTGATTGAATTACGTACCTTAAAAACAAAATTGACCGTTAGTATTAATCGGTTAGAGTTACTGTTATCAGTTAACGGTTAAATGGTTAACCATGTGCATCCCTCCCACCAAACATTGCAGGTCGAAAAGACGTGCAGATGACGTCAGTTTTAGGTCGGTCCGTCAGAGACCAGATCTCGACGTCTATGGAACGTAGAAAATAGGTCGAAACTTCGACGTCAAAATATGACCCTTTTTAGACGTCGCTATGACGTTCAGAATCTGGACGTCATAAAAAAGACCAGATATAGACGTCGGCTCAACGTGCATAATAGGTCGAGATGTAGACGTCATTATTGGACCTTTTTTCGACATTTGCGACGGACCGGCTCCCGCACTGTGCGCGCGCAGTGCGGACCGCACGGAGTCCGCAACGGAAGCGCTTAAAACACGCGCAGACACTGGAAGTGATTTGGTCCGACGAGGACCTCATTTCGACGTATATTGACGTCCCTTGTGGACGTCAATATAACGTCCACAAGTGGACGTTATATTGACGTCCACAAGTGGTCACCAAGTTCCAGAACACCTTATGCCCAATGTGATTTTTTCCCCGCCTGAGAAATGAACTTTTTATCCCTACTTTTATTGCGGGGGAGAGGCTCCCGCATTGTGCGCGCCGCCCGCACACACGCACACCACCGATCGGACCTCATCTCGACGTTATAATCGACGTCCTTAAGTGGACTCATCTGGACACCGCTGTCGACCACGATCTGAGACTCAAATTATCTCACATCCCCGTTGTTGCATATCACAGCTGACTGTAAAACACCCTCTGCTGCGAGGTAAAACCCTGGGTCCTGAATGTGTTTAAAGAGTATTACTGGAAATGTAAGTATTTTGAGGGTTCTCGTACAAATTACGGGGCTAAATGAAAATTATATTCATATAATGTAATTAAACATTTGTGTTTGTATTTTTCCCTCCCATTCGTTGGTTTTAAAATTGAAAACATAATTTTCAGGTTAGTACTGCCCCGACATACCCTTCAACATCCCACCATCATTTCATCTTTCAGTCTCTGAAACGTGAATACTTAGATATCAAGGAGAGCCTGCAGCGGAGCATACCAAAGCATGATGGGGGGTGTGCCGTTCTTTCGCAGTGATTGGGTGCCTCCGCGGCTATGGTGTTCAGCGGTAACTATCAAAACAGTTTTCATTCTTTTCTAAGTGTGTAATATCAAACTAAAAGAGTTAGGATTTTTCTGCTAAATGTATTTTACGTGGTATTAAACCCACAAGATGCTTTGAACTGTCAATCTTGGTGCTCCTCTTGATTCTCATTTGAAGCCAGCTTGCTAATATTGCTAAGCTAATTGTATGCTAATCGTAAGCTAATATTTATTTTTGTAGAAGTTTTCTACGAGAGTTCAGTTACAGGGACATGGTGACAATCCACAACTTTTTCTAGATGCTGTCATGAAGGCCTACCCCCTGGCGCGGAGGGGAGGCAGAAGTAAAACAAGTCGTGGCCGACCACCTCAAACATGCACCAGCCAGAAGGGGAGGCCTCAACACCTAGTTTAACTGGACTTGTGGTTCATATGCAGATGATGTGGTACGTAGTGTAGAGATAATGTAAATAGTTTAAATCATTGTTAATTTGTAAATGTGTAGTCTTAATCATTTTTAATATGTAAATTCTGTATAGTATGACAAATGTTAAATATGTAAATATGTGAATCAATATTAATAAAGTTGTTTTTGCCTTTCTTCCTAATTCTGTGAGCTATCAACTGTTGCACACGGGGGTATGGTTATATTATTTGCACTGCATGTAATGCTATAATTTTACTGAATGTGTTAATTTTACAGAATTGTTACATTTAAAAGAAATTGCAATGTAAATTTGGTTTGGTTTCTAGTTTGCTACCTTAGAGTAAATTACAGAATAGTCCAGTTTTAACACTTTAATGAAGGTAGTTAGTGGACGTTAATCCAGCCCCGGATGAATGGAAGTGGAGGTCCATAAAGCGTCGAGGGAAAGATGCCACACGACGTCGGGAAAAGACGTCAAAAAAACATTTCATTCTGCACCTTTTCGAGACGTCCACAGGACGTCGAGGGAAAGACGTCCCACACGTCGAGGGAAAGACGGAACGACGTCGAGGGAAAACGTCAACGTCGGGAAAAACGTCATTCTGCACCTTTTCGAGACGTCCCAGGGACGTCGAGGGAAAGACGTCCACACGACGTCGGGAAAAGACGTCAAAAAAACATTTCATTCTGCACCTTTTCGAGACGTGATTCCGACGTCGCAAAAAGACGTCAAATAGACGTCTTCTGAACCATAAATTGCGCAGTGGGTAGTTTGAACTAGTTCTGCACTCCTACCTGAACCACCCAATACCGTCTCCCAGAGGTGAAGCTTTGTTTCCCCAAGATGGCGACGCAGGAGTCAAACCTGCAGGGGTCCTGAGGGACCCTCCTCTGCTGGGTGCTCAGGCTCACCTTTGGATCAGCATCATCGTATTCATTAGCAGCAACACAATTATGTCAAAAAGACTGAAAGGTTCTGTATGGATCGAATAAGTAATGTACCTTTTTACCATCTGGGGACAAAACCAGCCAGCCCGCAGCAGTCGCAGGATCCAGAGTCACATCCACTGGAGGTGGGAAGAAAAAGCAACAAGAGAGGAAATGCTATTGATTAAATATGAAGCATCAAATGTTTCAGTTTGACTGCTAAATGTCTTGATTCCACGCGTTTAGAAAAATTCAATGGATTACTTTACTCTTTGTTTGTTTGGTTCTGTGGTTGAATTTTTCTGGTTTTATTTCAATATATTAGACATGGCTTGTCATTCACTGTTACATGTATTTTTCTACACCGTTAAGCTGTACATACCTGAATATTTACTCATCTTGATAACTTCTGCAAGGAAAGAGGTAAAACAATTTGTTCATGTCATAAAACAGTTGGTACAGGTGGCTGGTAAATTATGATGTGCTTATTTTGATGGATACTGCCAGATTGTTTCAGTTTGGTTTGAACAGAAAGCAGGACTTTGTCAGGAATACAGAATTTTAAAAAAGGATGTAAACAGTGGA
This sequence comes from Hirundichthys speculiger, assembly GCA_018398805.1. Taxonomy (NCBI): domain Eukaryota; kingdom Metazoa; phylum Chordata; class Actinopteri; order Beloniformes; family Exocoetidae; genus Hirundichthys; species Hirundichthys speculiger. The sequence goes on along the minus strand of JAGFBZ010000292.1, from coordinate 1,977,333 downwards.
TGAAAAAGCATAGGGATTCCAAACGCATACCCAGAAACCCCTTACCGGCTGAGGATAGTTTCTGTTCAAGCTCGTGGCAGATGTCCACCAGGTTAGAGAAAGTTCTCCTCACGGTTCTCACGTAGAAGTCCGGGTCAACTATGACTTCAGACCAGTCCTTGGTCGAGGGTGGAGTACTCAGATATTGAAAGCTCTAAAACAGCATCACTTCACCATTATTCAAGGACTGGAACTTAAAGCAAGCTTATTTGTGCAGTTGTGACTTGTCTTTTCCTGTTTTGCTGCAAGTATTAAATGTGCAGATCTGCAATAATTTAATCCAGCCATTCCCAAACTTCCAGAAAACCAAGGCCAAATTTGAAATGTTTAAAATCTCTGCGGCCCACCCAAACCATTAATCACAACTGTGATCAACATACAAGACTAGGAGCTATGTTCTGACATTAATGTAGGGTGATGCTTGTGCTATTAAATTAAGATGACAGTGAATAACAATTAACTGGTTTGTTTTATTACTTATAATTTTTTAAAATCATAATATAAATATTTTACAGTTATTAAAAATATATATAAAAAAAATACAGGATTTAAAAACATATTAATTTGTTTTTTTTTTATGACCTTTCACGGCCCACCTGCAGTACCATGACGGCCACTAGGGGGCCACAGCCCACACTTTGGGAATCACTGATCTAATCAGTCATGGTTTGCCTGAATCATGGTTTGAATTTGTGTTTTCCTGGTAATCTGGTGGTGCTCATTTATAACAGGTGCATGGCGGTATTTAATGTGCATGACTCTGACCTGCAGTAGATGAAGAGGTTCCTTCGTGTCCTCCAGGTATTGCAGCTCGCTCTGTCTCCTCTGCAGCTCATCAACCTCCTGCTGAAGCTCAAGGACAAGCTCCTCTGCTTTTCTCTCTACTTCTTCGTGCTTTTGTTCAATCTCCTCAATCAGCAAAGCGTGGTTTTGCTCAATGGCACTGATTGCCATCGTAACAAATTGCACACTTGTCTGTATCTCTCTTTCTTTATCTGTCTGCAGACATGAGCCCATTGAAATTAAATTGCATGTAAAATAATGCACATCATAGGACAAAAGACATCTTCAGATTTCCACAAAGTCAAAGTCAAATGTCAGTGAATATCGCCCACACTAAGAGATTTTGCTATAAGAGTACTGAGGACCAGACTTCAGTATATCAGTAACAGTATTTGTAACTTACAAGAGCTATTGCTGAATGTAATACTTATGAGCCTATTTGCTGGAAAATGGTGACAAATGAAAAACATGAAAAGGCAAGCCTTACTCTGCTCAGCTCCACTGACTGCTTGATCTCATCAGTCTTTCTAATCCGGACCTGGATCATCTGTTGAATCTCCACCTGTGTCTTCTTCAACTGAGCCTACAAATGTTGAACACATTTTTTTTTTTCATTTAGATTATACTGACATGGTGCACAAGGGAAACGTTTTTGATGTCAACTAAAAGGGTATGAAATATTTACATGACCATGGGCACAATGCAACTATACCAGTAACTAAATTCTTGCTTTTCTACCCTTGTAGTTCCAAACTTTTGTCCCATTCAACAAGTAATAAATATAGAACAGTGTAAGTCTGAGCTACATAGAGGTTAAAGCTAAGATGAAAAGAAAAATTGTTTTGGCATTGAATGTGTGATGAATTATTGTGACTTTGTGTGACAGTAGATCCAACCTCTCCTCCTCACCTTGATCCTCTTACTCTCCTTCTCCATGGCGACTACTTCATGTTGAAAATGGTCTTTCTGTGTGCATTTCAAACAAACAGATGTCTGGTCTCTCTTGCAGAACATCTCCAGGGGCTGGTTGTGGTTTCTGCAGAGGTGACTGGTGGGGAAGGTGGCCGGATCTGCCAGCCTGTGCTTCATCATCACTGGATTCTTTAGGTGAGGTGTCAGGTGTGTCTCACAATAAGACGCCTGGCAGATGAGGCACGACTTGACTGCTGGTAACTTGTTTTCATGGCAGATGTTACAAAGTATGTCTTCGGGTTTCGAGGCTTGTCTTGAAGGGCGTCTCTTTGCTGGCACTGGTTTGCTTACTGGTTTTCCCCTCAGGGATCTTTTGCGTGAATAGAAAACTGCTCAGTTTCAGTTTCAACTCAAAAAGGTGTGTTTCACTTCACAGGTAATTATTTCAGAATGAATATATACCAATATTACAGCATCTCCATACCTTTTAAAGTGCTCAGTGATTTCTTTTAAGCCTGCATTGACCCTAAGATCTGGACGATTTTGGAAGTCTTCGTTGCACAGAGGACAATGTGACTTTGTCCTTGTGTCCCAGAAGTGCTTGATGCATTCCAGACAGAAGTTATGGCCACATGGGATGGACACAGGATTGGTGAAGCTATCCAGACAGATGATGCAACGAAACTGCTCCTCAGAAAATGCAGAGGCCATTTTCTGTATTAAAATGATATTGTTATGTTATGTTGCAAGTGAAACAAATTACATGACTATATATATATATATATGTATATATTAGGGCTGTCAAAGTTAACGCGTTAACGCTTGATTAACGCAAAATAATTTTAACGCAACTAATTTTTTTAATGCGCGATTAACGCGAGCCGGCCGTTGATGTACAACAGTAGAGAGGAGAGTAGGTGTTGCCTCCAGGCTTCATGAGCCTCGGGCTCCTCCGTAGTTTGTCAAAACAGGAAGCCATGCACTGACGTCGACGGTAATGCCGCAGACAGACAGATGTAAACAAACCTCCGTGAGCAGTAGCTGGGATAAAATGGATACAAAAGATACTATTTTGAACTCAAACCCTTGCATGATGGCTAACTCCACAAGACTAACGTCGTTTGTGTTTGCTGTCGATGTGAATTTAGTTACCACCGGAGTCCGACTACTCATCACTTGTCGGCTAATGAGACCGCGGATGCAGAGAGCCCTGCCCCCCCTCGTTTAAAGCAAATCACGAAAATATTTTGTATGAAGAACATAAGAGAAAATATTGAGTATATATATATAATATATAATGGATTTGGCAATGTAGCAATAAATTAACATGAATTCTTTTGCATAAGGCAAGCTTTTTTGTACTCTCATATTAGGCAAGGCATCTTTATTTGTAGAGCACAATTCGTACACAAGGCAATTCAAAGTGCTTTACAGATGCATAAAATCACAAGAAGGCCAGAGACCTCAGGACTGGACTAATATGGTCATATTTCCTGGTTCTAGTCCCGACTCGTATTAATAAGAGTAATACAACTTGAAAAAGATCTGTATAAGGTAGATTTAGAACGGATAAAAATATGTGATTAATTTGTGATTAATCATGATTAACTATTGACAGTCATGCGATTAATCTGATTAATTATTTTGAGAAATTGACAGCCCTAATATATATATATATATTAGGGGTGCAACGGTACAGGTGGCTCACGGTACGGTCCGTACCGCGGTTTTTGTGTCACGGTTTCAGTACGGATTCGGTACAGTTTCAGACCACCCGCTACCCTAAACAAGCGATCGCAAGATACCGAGTTTGCGGAAAGCGCAACTCGCATGTCGGCGCGTAAAAGAGCACGTCCAAATGGAATAAATGTGCAGCTGTGGCAGCTCTCATTCAGATGTCTGCTGTGGAGGAAACCAAGGAGATCTTTGTCTCTGGTGTCAAGCTGGAAAAGGTTGGATGCGGGAATTTATTCCCAATATGTCTGAAACTGCTGGTGGTCGAGGAGGGACAGGAACATTAATTGTTCGTGATCTTTAAATGCGGATCCAATGATTCGTTCTGCGCCAAGACGCACAACTGGATCTTATGCAGGTAAGATCCAGTTAGTGCGTCTTGGCGCAGAATGAAGGTAAAGGGTAATTGCACAATTTTGGGGTCTCACTGGTGAAACATCAATGTTTTATGCTGTTTTATGCTCACTCTGTCACAGTATGCTGCTTAGAAAAGGGTGCAACTCAGATCTTTATTTAGCATTTTTGATACATGTCAGATCTAAATCTGAACCAACAGCGTTGCATGTCACATTTTCCTTCACTGTTTTCTCTTTAACACACAATATGAAGGCATAAAACCACATGAACAAACCTATTACGTTGTAAAAACTCCTCCCCTACACTTTGTCTTTTGGCAAAAGCCAGTTAATCTGAAGAAAGAGATCCCCTGGAGTCTTACTGTTTATGTTCTGACTGTCTACACCATCTGTTAAGTAGGAACAATGTCTTACCTGTGTGGATTGACGAACACTCTTCACCAGGTGTACTCAGTGCAGGTCATCTGATTTAAAAGAGGCTCCTCTTCCTTGTTCACACAAGGGCATGCTTCCTCCCACAGTGGCATCAGCTGAACAGTTGAACAGGTAACTCAAGATCTCCTTTCCAGCTGTTCCACATTTTTGCTCTGCATTTTAATCGTTGCTCAGTTGTATCCATTACAAGCAATTACATACAATTTCTGGTCTATATCATTAACATACTGCGTCTCCTTACAAAGAGTTTAGCATAATACCTGGAACTCTTGGAAAAGTACTTTATTGATTTATTTATGAGAGAGATTTTAACTGTATTGACATCTTATTACCTCTAATGGATAGACAGAACAGAGCCTTACTTCCAAAGACATCCAAGGACATTTTTAGTGTGTGAGACAGCTACTCTATAAATGAATTCACAACGGGTTGTAACTTTCTCTCTTTTGTAAAAAAATAAAAAACTAAAACATATTGCTATTGCTGTCGACTGACCACATGCACATGGGATAAACAGTATCAAAGGACAGAGAGAAGTCAAACTCTATATTTTAGTCTAATCTGCCACAATTTCAGTTTTCCTTGGATTTATGTATAAAATTAATGTTTTTTCCATTACATCTCCTAAAGCAGTCACCTCAGTGGAGATAGTAATGTTTGCTGGTGATGGATTTTCAAGACCGTCGTCAATAGCATTCAGAATGTAAACTGCAATATGAGCGAATTAAACCTTGGAAATATGCAGCAAAGACTAATACCATCATACACTGCATAAACTTGCGGAGGATGCTTTGTTTTAGATGATATATTTTGTCTTCACAAGAAAAAATGAAAGTCCCTTTAGTTGCTTGTTGAAATACAAATATTTGCAGTGCAGCACCAGGGTGAATATCTAACTTTCACAAAAATCCTTCCAGGAACAACTGAATACAGATCATCCTCCACTCCTAAAAATGGTGGGAACACAGAGACGTTGCTTTGTTCCTTCTGGGCTACTGTAGAAACTCAGTGCATCATGGAAGACTCTGCAAGAGAGGATCTGCACCATCTGCATATAAGAAGGGTTTGTTCTAAGGACACAAAAACAACATTAACAACAATCTGTTTTTACCCATCAGCCATGCCATCAGGTTTTACCTGTCTTCTACAACGCAGCTAATTGCTTTTGCAACCGCTGGAATACCAGCATCTATTTTTTAAAGACGTACTCTGTTCTTCACAATCTTGGTTTGTAACAAAAAGACAAACAAAAAAAGAACAGTTACTCCACTGCTCTCTAAAATGACCTCTATGAATATTGCTTAATCTCACACTCCAACAATAGAGGTTTTGTTGTATGTACACGACTAATCATTATTGGTTGAAAAAGACATGAGATTTTTTCAAAAGCTGTATCATCTGCAACATGTTGTGGTCAAACTACAGCATAGATACTGCACAAAAACACCCTTTTCAGACATTTCCTTACAGGCTTTTTATAGCAGATGGTTTAAGGTGGTGGAGTCAGCCACTTGATTTCTTATCAGATATCTTCAGAGATAAATCTTTTCAAATAAATTCAAACTTTCCGTAAGCAATGATAACATCCCAGCCTTTAATATTTTCAAATATATACAGTGTGTGAGACCAGCCATTATACTGCAAGCATTACTTTTTGGTCAACAAGTTCCACAAGCATATGCAACAAAGAAGTATACATCAGCATACATCATGCTAGGACACACAATATATTTTTATTTTTAAGCATTAAATGGATGATCAAACACGACAGAAGTCTGGATCAAAACTGCCATGAAAAAATCCACAGAAAATGAGAATCTTATCAGAACCTGGGCTATTTAAAACTGCTCATTTGAATCAGTAAAATAAAAAATAAATATAATTAATTTGACCAAACATCTGTGTGGCCTGCCAGCTTTGCAGATAAGCAAAGCTGATTCTGATTCTGATTCCGATTCTGAAGCTTAAAGCAGAAATTATCCTAATGAAAGTAAAATGTTTTTAAAAAGTAGTGAGTATTAATGCCATCTTGTGTTCAGTAAAATACAAACCAATCTTTCATCTGACATCTGAATGTTTCTAAGTGGTCTCTGCAACTTTGCCTCTCACCATTTTATAAAAAAGCAACACACCTATTATTAGTGCAACACTGAAAAAAGGCTTCATGTACTTTTTTCTTGTGTATTTTATCAATGACTTGAAGATGGAGTTGATGGATCGTCGTTCCTTTCTTTCCCTCGTGTCTCAGCATTCGCTGCGGTGTAGCAGCCACCATTCTTTTCTTTCACCATCTTCTGTATTGTTTCGAGCAGCTGTGCCACCTGGAGCTGGTTGTCCCTATATTCACCCTGCAGGTTGCATTTCCAGTATTTATTATCAACAGCGTAACATCGGCCACCACAATTCTCCACCAGTTCTTTCAGAAGTTTATTTTGTCTGACAAACGCCTCAATTTTCATTCCTTCAGATAACTGGTCGCTGTGTGTGAAAACAAGGGTGCTATATTTAAAAGCATCAGCAGAAAAATATTCACGTATCTTTCTGATGACATGTGACTCCTGCTCTGTGAATTTTTCCACTTTAAGCACAATGAGAAAAGCGTGAGGCCCAGGAGGGCACTCTGAGACACATCTCACTATCTCACGCCTCAGCTCCTGTTCAGATGCGCCTGCGTGAAAAAAGCCAGGCGTGTCGATCAGAGTGATGTTTCTTCCATTTACTAGTCCAGACTCTGACTGACAAAAACTTAGTGCAGAGTTGGTAAAATGGTTCACTTGGAAAACATTTCTTCCAAGTATGGTGTTAGCCAGGCTGCTCTTCCCAGATCCAGTTTTCCCCAGCAGGACAATCCTCAAAGTGTTTGATGCTAGGACAGAAAAATCACAAGTGGTCATTATTTTTCACAGCTGATTGTTTTTAACAATTTCGCTAATATCCAAATTTCCTAAAAATTAACACTTTGCCTGCTTTTATAGTTTGCAACATTTAGCATAGGCAGATTGCTGTCTTGTAATCTGGAGTCATAAAGTCATTGTGGAGTTCACACTACATGACTGATTGATGATTAGGGTGTCACACACTACATGATCTGATAACTCAACAGGATTTGTTTATTTGAAAATAGACCAACAGAAGAAAGGAGATTGCAAGGGAATTGCAAGCTGCTCAGAAGACAAAAGAAATGTCAAAGAACATTGGTCAAGAAATCAATAAGCGCACAAAGGCAGCGGGATTATTCATGCTGCGGGGGGGGGGGTAAGGGTAAGCAAAATAATAAAATAAGTGTGAGTGCTGCCCCCTTACGTGCCATGTTCTGCAGTTCTCAGGTAGCCTCTACTTTGCTGGTTTCCTTACAAGTTTCCCTCATGGTGACCTAACCCCATCTTTTGCTCTCTCACTTGCTGTTATGTTCTGTGACCACTAGGGGTCAGGTTATTGTTCTTGTGCTTAGACAGTGAGAGTGCAGAAGAAGAAGAGATGTTCCAGATAAGTCCTGATGTACCGTTGTGCTTGAGTTTCCTTCTCTAAAATATGGAAATAATATAAACTCTTTTCATCATTATTCACCACCAAACATAATACTAGCTTTACCAAAAATTGGGACTTCCTAAAGAGCTTTAGATATTTAGCATGCTAGTCCTTAGCCTATAGACCACAGGTGTCAAACTGATCTGTGAAAGGGCTGTGTGGCTGCAGGTTTTTGTTCCAGCCATGCAGCAGCACTGCTGACTTGTTTTAGTCAATCAACTAGTTGTCTTCACTGAAGGTCTTAACCAGTTCAGTTGATTGAATGAAACAAATCAGCTGTGTTTCTCCACGGTTGGAACAAAAACCAGTAGCCACAAAGCCCTTTCACGGATCAGTTTGACACCCCTGCATAGAATATATCCCATGGTTGTTGTAAAGATTAAAATAAATTAGCAGCGGAAAAACGGCTTTGATAGTCCTGTGTGGAAGAATTAATACTGAGTTCACAAAATGGAGGATCTGGGCGTGTGACCAGAGTCTGTCAACGTTGTAGCATTATGACACTGAGGGCGGAACATTCACTGCTCTGTCTGCACACAGTGACGATCTGGGGGGCACTTTGGTACTTCAGCTCTCACTCCCATTTCAACAAATTTTCGTTGCCACAAGCACACCTGAATAAATGAAAATGTAGCTCACCATCCATGATGAAGACGAGAACAATACAGAGTTAAGATCACTCAGATAAACGTCTGGTTGTTTGTCCTCAGCTGGTGCTTCCTCTCCCGAGTTCAGACGTAAACTGCCTTTAAGTTTTGGTTTCACTTTGACTTGGCTGCGCTCCAAGAACATTTCCAGTATTTCCTCTGCTGAGAGTGATGATTAAATGACTTTCCAAAAAAGAAGAAAAAAAAAGAGAATGACTATTTGACATTTCACCTCCTGAATTCTTTGATTTAGGTGTTAAAGTTAAGTGTGGATGGATTGTGACCAAATGAAGTCAATGTAACTCATCATCTATAATGAAGAAGACAGCAATGCAGTGGTGAGATTACTCAGATATATGTCTGGTTGTATGGGCATAGATGATATTTCCTTGTGCTTTGGGACTCAAAAACTGCCTCGACTGTTTACTTTCAATTTTGACTCGGCTGTACTTGGCTGTCCACAACTGATTACAAACAACTGACATCATGTGTTTAACAACCACTTGCTGTCATATCTAGAGCCTTGCTGGTCCTTGAGTGTGTACATGCCTGTGTACACACTGATCACTTATAACATTATGAGAACCCACTTAATATTGAACAAGTCCTCTTTGTGCTTGCAAGAGAGCTCTGTCCAGTTAAGGGTCTGGACAAAGATAATCTGCGGGTGTCCTGAGGCCTGCCGTACGAAAATAGAACTAGACTGAAAACTGTTCTGTTCTTGTCCAGACTTGAAATCGAATATTCGGAAATATGAGATTCTTTATCTTATTTTGAATATAATTTACTTCTTAAATCCAACGTATACCCTGTCACAGTCATGACTGTGTGTTCTATGCCTCAGTTAGCTGGGAAATCTTAAATTTAGCAATTTACTGTTAAAACAGTCAATGATACCCAGAGTTCCAGTTCATCTTTCTCTTTCCCTATAAAAATTTAGTTTTGAGTAACAAAATAAACATTCTTTGCTAACATAAAGTAATATTCTAGGCACACAATGGGTTTCCCTCTACCTTTGTTTTCTTTTTTTTTTTTCCTTTTAATTTAGTGCAATTGAAAATAGCCATCACCCAACTAAGCCTTGGGGCTGCCAATTGTTGCCTCGACTAAGTCCTGGGGCTGCCAGCCAGCCAAATCTATTTATATTGAGTAAGAAGAGTTGTTTCTTGCTGGTATTGAAGCTGATAAATGTTGAAACTATAACTGTTCCGATATACTGAAAAAATAGAGCATACCTCTCTAGCCTTGTCCTTGCAATCAGTAGCTTTGAGCTCATTAAAGCTTTGGACCTCTTTGACTTAAACCCAAAGAGCAGAAGTCTGTAAAAAAAAAAAAAAAAAAAAAAAAGGTCTTGGTTGGCAGTTACACAACGGTCAGTTTGCTGTAATAAGTCACCAGCTGTATGAACTATGGACGGAGCACAGTTGTGCCACTTTGTCTGAGTGGAAAGGCTTCATTGCCCTCTTGTGGTTAAAATACGACATTGGTCACAGTCCTTTCAGTGATCTTTGCAATATCCTCACAGTGAAATGTGTGCTGTGTGTGTGACAAAGGGACTTGAGGAGATTACATCTGTTGTTTTTTTTGGAAAAGTAGCAGCCTTTGTGAAGTTGCCAGGAGTTTCAGGAAGGTTGACAGTGGGTTAGTCCTGTCAGGTGAAGAACACAGAAGCAGGTCACAAAATATACATTTCTTCACAAGTGCTAGGTTTCCACTGATATATAATATATGCTCTCAGACACAGATTTATTTATTATTTTTTTATTTATAACATCCCTTTTGAAAAGACACATCTCAGTTTTACATCCTGTTTGCACTATTAGAAGAGACTACACAGCTTTGTGCTGAATTAAATAGATGCATAACTGCAAGACAAACTGTGTTTTTGTGCCAGACTTTGCGTCATATTTCAGGTGATGCTAATATCTTTTTTTTTTTTTTTTCCTGTAGGAGCTGATCTAGAAACTCATTTGATTCTTTTCTTCTGCTTCTCTGTGTATTTATGACAAAAACATTACATTTTAATGGAAAATTTCAATTAAGGAGGCTGCATGTAATTAGAATAAATGTTGCATTTGTTGCGCTCTTTTTTTTTTTTTTTGGCACCAATGTCTATACACCTGCTGTTGAATTATTTTTTTTCTTTCATTTTTGAATAGGTCCAATAACATTGGTGTCACTAACTCATTGTTTTAAGGTCATTTATTCTATATTTTCCTGTTTTTGATTTATAATACACTAAAAGTACTTAGACACACATCCATCCATGATCTATACCTGCTACGTCCTGTACGCCGCTCCACCGCAGGTCCGCATCTAGACAAACAACCATGCAAACTCATTCCTACAGGCTATTAGAACCACTAATTACTGACATGTCTTTGGACTGTGGGATGAAGCTGAAGTCAACCCACATAAGCACAGAAGAACATGCCAACTCCACACAGAAAGTCCCCTGCCAAGGTTTGAACCAGGAATCCTCTTGGTGTAACAGTACAGTACTAACCACCAGCGAAAATCAAAGAGTCTCTTTGATTTTAGCATGGAATGAAATGCGTTCTCAATTTTCAGCAGGTCAGAGGATCTGACCATTCATCATGAGCCAGACCTTTGGGGGATGGGACCACTTTTCCTTTTGCACTGGATACAGTGTGCAGACAAACAACACTCCATTTTTGAGCACATATTTGCAGTCTTATTAAAAGACTAACAGAGATGAAAACTGGCATTGGCTTCATCAGGCTGGAGCCTGAATAGGATTTAAAGCTGGTATTGGAGGTGGATGCATGGATGGATGATTGTTTTCTTTTAGTTACATTTTGACACTGTTCTTTTATTTTATTGTATATTGCATTTCATGGTTTTAATTATTATACATTATGATTTAAGGCCTGTCATTTAAAAATTTCCTTTATACATAAATTTGACAATGATTTTACCCACATGTCACTTCACTAAGTTCACTCAACTCTAATGAATTATAACAAATATCACACAGTAAATCACCTTGTTTTCTCAAATGTCTAAATACCATCCACACTGGTCCCCGATAGGGGTGACTGGGTAAGATGAAGCATGAAAATGTGTCCATGATCATATCTGCTGTATCAAATCTATTATGGTTTTCCACTTAATTTACATGGGAATGTAGGAATAAATCTTAAACATCTGTGCCATTCCCTTCTTTGTAGAAAATTTTCTCATCTGGCTGTTTTATCCAAGAAATGTTAAAACTTGCTGTGGTCCCCCCTTCCTTTAGTTTCTGCTCCATCTGCAAAACAAATAGATGCGACAACAATCGCAAGTGAAAAGCTTGATAAATTAAGTACATTTTCGCAATTTCTTGCTTGCTCTTTTTTTACTCATTTTACAGTCTTTCCTTACAGTTTATGCTCTGTTCATGTGAAAATATTTTTCCCACACTTGCCAGAGAAAGGATGGCGTCCGTCACAGCAGGGTCATTCAGGTCGGTCGTGGATTTCAGGGCCGTCAGCTTAATACGAAACATGTTCTTCTGGTTTACTGATAAAAAAAGCAGGCACATATAAACTTAGCAACTGTGTCAGAGCAGGAAGAAAAAAATGGTGTGATTTTGTCTTAAAATAACTCACACTCCTCATAGCACATGAAATGAAATTCTGTTCCACAGTTATGTTCGATCAACTTTCCAAAGTTAGCAGGATCGATCACACTGGCTGCGCAGTCCCCCGTGAAGCTTCTTGGATGTCCCTCTAGCCAGTGATTGAAGATGTGCTCGGAGCCATCGGACCACAACTTCCAGGTGTATCTGTGCATGCCCGTGAAAGTCACAGTATCCTCTGGTACCACCTGCTGGATCACCTCATCCTCTGTTTCTGTTCTGATACTGGCCAGGTCTGTGTGGTGCTGGAGGCAGTATTCACGAGCTTCATACCATGGCTTTCGTTCTTCGACGAAGATGTATCTCTCAGTGGAAGTGATGGGCAAGTCTGAAAAGAGAAATTCATATATACAAAAGATTTTATTAACTGAATATAGATACATAAAAGGCTAATCTGATATATAATCTGCCCTTTGTCTCCAATTCTGTTCTTAATCTTTATGTACATTTGGGCGCATCCAGGAGCAAGGGGGTTTCCACTTCAGATGATGTACGATTGCATGTTTGCTGGTGGAAGACCTCCAGCAGTCAGTGTGGGCAGTTCACCACTAAACCTGGAGCAGCTGGGATGAGAATCTGCAGCTTCCAGCGTGAGACCATAGTCATCAGTCGGAAAAGGGTGGATTGAATCTAGTGGGAATTAGTTTCTGCTTCAAATGGAGTTCAGATATCTTGAAGTTCAGATGTCTTGTTCAGGTGGGGATAGAGAAGGAAAGTTGTGTTGGATTTGTTCTATCAGGAGGTGGCAATCCCAGAGCTTGCGAGAGAGATTGGATGGCTTGTGACCTTGAATTTTTTTTAAAAATTTATTTCAAACGCACGTGGAGTAATAAATGTAGTAGACTTTATACATTTTTGCATCACAGTAACTAAAACAAGTTACCTCTCACTCACCGGTATTTGTGTTGTTGTAACAGACAAAGGACCATGGCTCCTGACAGCTCGAATCACGCAAGTAGCCTTGCACTAAGCAAGCGCATAACTCCCACTGATTCCTTGAATTATCTGGCTCACCATGGGCCCACTTGACATTGTATTCTTCTTCTCCAAAGAGGTAGTCCTCCGGCAGACTCCACGTCCAGCTCCACCATATGTCATACAGGCCTATCCACACCCTTCCGCTGTAACCGTTGCCGGCAGCAGCAATCAGTCGTTCCATGTCGTCCATGTTCTCTACGGTGGCCAAGTCAGTGTACTTCTCTCTGCAGTAACTTTGGGCCAGAGCCCAATTCTTTGACTCTTTAATTAAAATGTAGTGACGAAGGGATGTACAGAGGCCTGAAAACAATTATTGAATGTAAATATCTATATGAAATAAAAATGCTTAAAGGAGACATACTGTGCCCTTTTTTGTGAGATATTTTGATCAGAATACTACAGCAATACAATACGAAATGACCCTATTCAACAAAGTTTTTGCAGCTCTGTTTAAAGCAGCTGGTTTAAGTTGGTGGAGTCAGTATCTTAACTCCACCCACCTCTTCTGCAAGGTGGGTCTGTTTGGAAATAGGTCTTACAGCTACCCACTTCAGAGGTACAGAAAATGCAGCACGATATGAAGGTGGTAAGGTTTTTGAGTTAGTAGTAACTTCAAGCTGAATAAATTCTCTTTAAAATAAACATATATCCTAAATTATATGTAAAATTTCTTAAGGTTAGATGACCCCAATCCCCATGAAACAGGCTTTGAGCTCAACAAAATTCATCATAGACCAGAAAAGTAATAATAACAGTGAATGGATACTGATGTAAATATGATGTCAACATCATCTATATATGGATCAAACACTAAAAATACTGCCTTATATGTGACAAAGTATGCAAGACAGATTCAAAGAAGGCATACTTTGAACTATATTGTGTTAATGGCACTAAATCAGATTGTCAATACTAGCAGTTGTTTATCTGCATTTACCCCACATGTTTCATTCAGTTGTTCAGAAAAGACCAAATAATTACATGCAGCCTTTATATTGAGCACTTTCCAGGTCTGTAAGGTGTTAAGTATTTGGCAGTATTTTATACCATTAAGAGTAAATTCTGTGGATATTCTCATTTATCCAGGTAAACTCCATTCTCGCACCAATTGAATCATAGGCAACTGGACTTAGATTTGTCTAGAAGACATTTCACCTCTTATCCAAGCGGCTTCATCAGTTCTCAATGCATCGGTCTGACTAGTCCGAGTAAGGACTAGTCGTCTAGTCGTTTAGTCCGAGTAGTCGTCGGACTAGTCAGACCGATGCGTCCAGTTGCCTATGATTCAATTGTTGCGAGAAAACATTAAGAGCAAACAAATGCAACATAAAAGGCAAGTAAAAGTTGGCTCTATGTAATCTGAAATTAGGTTAAAAAGTAGGTCTGCTTTAATTTTAAATGTGTCGGCACAAATAAGAAATTTATACAACTATTTAAATTAACACATTGTGTAAAGGAGGTAGAAACACTACAGAGTAGAACAGTAACACCTAACAGAAGAAAACTGCATTTAATTAACTCTGGGTGCACACACACACACGCACACATATATATTAAAGAAAATATCCCGCCTTACCTGATAAAAGGAAAACACACAGTATGCCTGAAAATGAGACATTATTTTAATCAGAAACTGTTAATACATGCAGCAGTTTAATGCTTAACCAATGAGAGGACTGCACGTTCACTCAGTTTTCTTAAAAGGTAACATATATTCTGACTGTCCTCAGTTATGTAACATGCACCACAAACAGAAAACCAATTTTCCTCTTCTTTTATCTCATTTGTTGAACATATTGCGTACCTGGAAACACTTGGCTGCAGGTTGAAGACATCTCCAAACTCCTCAGTTCTTGTCCCCAATCCAAAACTATATCAATTTTATCTCAATGAAAGTTGTGGTTGCACCCTATTATTTGTCCTTTTCTCCCTCTAATCCTTTGTTTTCTTCTGCCAGCCTCGCTTTAAATAGATTCTTATCCCTTATGCAAAACATAGCTTTTCCAGTATCATGAGATCCTTTGCATCTTGTTTACAGACCCATCCCTAAACGATGTTTGATATGTCTTCAGACAGCCACAATTCAAAAGAATATATCAGTAATGAGAAAAACAAAAACAAAAACAACTTAATTATTTTAATGATGTGCAGTGGTGTACAGGACACAGTTTATAATCTGTCAGTGGTCAAAATTTTTTCAAATAATCAAAAAATTGAAAGGAGAAATAAAATCAATGAAAAGATTCGGGTTGTGATTTCTTGGTGTAGCAGAGGACGGAAGAAGGGAACGGCAACAAATCTTGGTGCTTCACTCGTATCCTGTAAACCATAATGACGCTGTTCATTATAATGTTGTAATTCTCAGAATGAATTCACTGGATGAACGTGAACACGACCGTGACACGTGAAACATAAAGCAGCGTTCTATGGTCAACAATTTTTGTTTCGTCTCCAGCAATGCAAAGTAGATGTAAATCCATTTTGACTCACCTTATGCTAGCAATAGGTTAATGTGAAGTGATACATGGCTCCCTGTTAAGATAACTCACTATGATTCTGGAATAAAAAAAAATATATGTTTATTTCTTGATCAACAAAACACAAATGGGAAATGAGTCGTAATCTTGCACAGAACATGAGGGGAGAAACAGCTATCTATACTGCTTGTTCTCTGATTTGTTAAGAACATAAAGGGGGAAAAAAAGAAGAGACAATGAACAATTTACTTGAAAAAAACATTGCCTGGTCTGATGAGTCTGAATTTCAGCTCCGACATTCACAAGATAGGATCAGAATTTAGCATAAACAACATGAAAGCATGAATCCCTCCTACTTTGTATAAATGGCTCAGGCTGATGGTGGTGGTGGTGTAATGGTGTGGGGAATATTTTCTTTGTAGACTTTGGGCCCTTTAGTTTCAACTGAGCATCATTTAAACACCGCCGCCTACTTAAATATTGTTGCTGATCATGTTCATCTCTTTCTGATGGCGACTTCCAGCAGGATAATGCATCATGTCACAAAGCTCAAATAATTTCAACCTGTTTTCTTGAACGTGACAAAGAGTTCACTGTCTTTTTTACTGACCTCCAGCATTTCCTTCAGTGGAATAAAGGCAGAGAGTTTTGACATTTGTACTGTAGTTAGGTTCAAGTAAGCACTTACATCATGCGATCTTGACTCTGAAAATGAACTTAGTCACAAAAGCTGAACAACCACTCTGGCTTCACTTACTAATGATTCAAGTGTAAATAAGGAAGCTTTTATGTCATGTTGGGTCCACTCTTATCTGAAGGAAAACATGTCCCTGTGACTGTGTAATGCTCTGCTTCATTTTTGCAACCAGTCAGCAGTTTAAAGGAGGTAATTCAGGTGTGTCACAAGTGGAAAATGTTAACCATTGGACTCATACACCACACCCATCATTCAAACACATTCTTTCCTTGTATGAGGGCTACTATTAAATATTTCCCAGATCACACATATGTAAACACAAATGCACACACAGTTTGTGCCATGAGATGCCCGTTATCCAATAATGATACGGTAATTGATAGCAGGTTGTGTTGTGATGGCTGCTATTAAAAGATGAGGTGATTCAAGTGAAGCAGACTAATGGCTGAAGAGAGGGAGGGCCGATGAATAACTGTGTTGACGTTACAGTTCCCTTTGTGACAGCTGGCTCTGCAAGGTATTCACAGCAGGAGCCACCTGTTCTACGCTCAGGACGGTGCTTCAAACGAGAGATGTAAGTATTAGAAACTTGTATTATGTGCCATAAATTAGAATATTACTTCAACTTGTGAAAAAGTAGGTTGTAAATTTAATCAGTTTATATAGCTCAGAAAGGGATAGTTAAAAGAGGAACAACACTTGTGGATTGTATTTCAGCATGTTACAGGTATAAGTATGTCACAGGTGGTTAAATCTACATTTTTATTAGCTTTTTTTTTAGTATCACTGCTTAAGAGTTCTTCATTGTCAAAGAACATTTGAAATAAAAATCTATTTTAGAGCAACCCTTCATCAAGTATATATATATATATATATGAAGTTTCTTTAACTTTCCGTTCACAAATTATTTCTCTCTTTCATTTGGCTTTAAGGTTCCTAAAATGATGTCAGTCCTCAATGAATGAATGTCTTGATTATAATATCCGATTACATTTACTGTAGATAGACAAACAGGTGTTGGATGTGGATCAGATGTTCTGCTCAAGATTATATGATGGTCAGAATTGTATTGCTGTTGTTTGTTTTGGTGTTAAGCATTCAGTGTGCTTGTGTTCACACATAAAGGAATACTTAAATAGTCTTGTTCTTAGGGAGTCTTTGCACTTTTACATTGAAGAACATTTTTATGCACACACACAGAGAACTTGCCTAAACTGGCTGTTGTCACTAACAGCTTCTGCAACTGATGATGCACAAAAAATGTTGTAAAGATAAACTCCTGCTATAACAAACCTCATATAAATCAAGAAACTACTTAAATGTGCACCCAATACATATTTCCATCACAAATCAATACTAGTCCTGGAAAAAATGACTCTAGAGTAGCATAACTTGTCTCTTTCTTTCAGACAGAACTTCTTTGGTGCTACAAAAGTTACTACTACTACAGTACTTTAGCAGCTATTCTAAAGATGAATTGGTATTATCTGGTTTAGTAAAACAGATTAATTTCAAATACACAGGAAATATCAGATTTTTAAAAGTCCCAAAAATAACAAACCCACTTGAACTAAACAGATCAAAACAGATCACTTGTTTATAGAGAAACATCATCCAATGTTACATCTTGCTTGAAAAGGGTAAGAGTTAAGTTTTAGGGTTAATGCAGCAGCAGTGCACGTGGCAGGAATGAAGGAAGAAAGCCATCGGCAGTTGATTTAAGTTATGTGTCATTAAGGAAAATACTGTGTTCTGCAGTAAGACAGTTTGACCGTCAGAGACATAGTGGTGGCAGAATCATGGTTTGGGACTGTTTACTGCATCTGAGCAAGCCTGACTTGCCATCATTTATTGAACAATAAATGTTTTTTTTCATACCAGCAAATACTAGAGGAAAAATCTACTCTTGAATTAAATCTTAGAGATGGTATGTCATCAACTTACCAGACAACAAGCTTTTGTCAACATATGTTTTTAGAAAGGAAGAGTTATTGCTGTCATGCCAGAGCACACTTTTGCCAATAACAGATATAAAAAAGATTTTGATTTTTGCGACTTTCTCCCATGAGTCAGCTGTGTCTTTATACTTTTCAGATTTTCTGTTTATGTAACTTTCCTTTTGTTGCAAGCAGCAAGAGTTTCTTTTCTAATATTGGAGACATAATCATTATTGGTTGTGGTGTGTTGATATGTTGTTGGTTTTAAATTAGTACAACACATCATTGTGTTAATCTGAGTGAAGACTGGGTGTGTCTTGTGTGCATAGCTATTGGAGAAAACAATGACGAACACACCAACCCCACCAAACAGAGATGGTTGAATGAATCTTGAATTTCAGGAAGAGTATGCTGTACTTTAACATATTTACACAGCGACCTGTGAATGGAAACCAGGAGAGTGTTATAAATGTGAAAGTTTAGGTCTTTTTGCTCTTGTTATGAATATCACTAGTATTCCTGATGTTTTTGATGTTTCTCTTCCTAAAGGTGAAAGTGACTTTTGGTGGATGGATTGGTTTAATTTACTTCCTTGATTAAAGCTGATCAACTTCCTTATTACTTCTCTGGCAGATAATGGCTTCCTCAGGTAACATGCTGCCAGAAAAACAGTTCCAATGCACCATCTGCCAGCAAGCGTTTAATAACCCAGTGACCACTCCTTGCGGACACAACTTCTGCCAAGCCTGCATCCAGAGTGTGTGGGACAGCGGTGACGTCTGCCAGTGCCCCACCTGCAACAGGTCATTCGCCATCCGAGGACCTGAAACAAGCATCAACACGGCCTTTCAAAGAGCTGGCAGATGCGCTTAAACAAATGACCTCCTGCTCGTCCGCCTCCATCGCTGTCTGCAGCCAAACCTGGTGAGGTGGCGTGCGACGTCTGCGCTGCCATGTCCCGGCAGGTGAAGGCCCTGAAGTCGTGCTTGGTGTGTCTGACATCATACTGCGAAGCCCACCTGGAACCTCACCAGAGAGTCGCCACCTGCAGCTGCACAAGCTGATCCAGCCAGTGAAGAACCTGCAGGACCGGATGTGCAAGAAACACGACAGGCTTCTGGAGATGTTCTGCAGGGACGATCAGATGTGCGTGTGCCAGTTCTGCACTGAGACAGAGCACAAAGATCACCAGACGGTCCCAATAGAGGACGAGAGCAGGGAGAGGAAGGTATAAAAAAGAGGCCATTTTCATGACAATGTATATATACAGTCATGGAAAAAATTATTAGACCACCATTTTTTCTTCACTTTCTTGTTCATTTTAATACCTGGTACTACTAAACGTCATCATGTGACTAAAACAGACAGGAAAGAAAACACTGAATGCATAAAAGCAGTGTTTTTGGCAGTACAACACCATAGCTATTGATGTAAAAACTTAAGTGATTTAGGTTATAATCAAGAAAACCATGGAAAATGGTAAGATATGAGCTCTTAAATAAAACTCTTATGAGCAATCTTTGTGGTTATCGTTATGTTTGTCCAAATAAATGTACCTTTAGTTGTACCAGGCATTAAAATGAACAAGAAACTGAAGAAAACAAGGGTGGTCTAATATTTTTTTTCCATGACTGTAGATATATATAAATTTCCTTTTGCATCTCTTTAGGTCCAAATGAAGCAAACTGATGCAGATTTCCAACAGATGATCCAGCAGCGACTGAAGAAAGTGGAGGAGATCAAGAACTGTCTGAAACGCTGCTCTGTAAGTGACACAAATGAAACAAATGTACGTTTTTCTTATCAATCAAATATTTATAAAGCCGTATCATGAAGGATTTCAGTAAAAAAACACAAAAACATATCTCTGCCTGAGCTCTAGAGTAGAAACATCATGGCATGTATTTATTTATTTTTTCCTCCAACTTTTTTCCCGTTCTTCCAGCTGAGTGCAGAGAAGGAGATGACGGAGAGCGACCGACTTCTAACATCTCTAATCCGTTCCATCGAGGAGAGGCGAACCGAAGTCCACTCAGAGATCAAGGAGAAGCAGAAGGCAGCAGAGAGGAGGGCGGAGGAGCTCATCAGTGAGCTGCAGCTGGAAACCACTGAGCTGCAGAGGCGAAACACTGAACTGGGGAAGCTGGAGAACACTGAGGACCACCTGCACCTTTTACAGGTGAGAAAGTTCATGAAGATGCAATAAAGCAAAAACCGTTTCCTTCAGGAACATTATTGCATTAAAATGGATTAACATGCAACACAGTTCACACCAATATATGAGTTTCCTTTCTGTGGTAGAGCTCGCCTTCTCTGGTGTCACCTCCACCCACCAAGGAATGGACGGAAATCAGCATTTGTCCTGATCTCTGTGTGGGGACCATGAGAAGAGCATTGTCCAACCTGGATGACACCTTCAAGAAGGAGCTGGAAATTTTGAAGAAAGAAGGTAAAATGACCAGGCCACCAAATATAAAGCTAATAGAAACAGTTAAATATGAGTAGTCACCTCTTTTCAGGTGACTTGCAAGCCCCTGGCACTCCCGTACTAACCGAGAAAAATGTTAAAAAAACATTATTTCGTTACTCACCTTCAGCTGAAATAAAATTTCTGACCACATCTGAAAGAACCATTCATGACAAAGCCATTCATGAATGTGCAAACATTCTGACAATCAAATCTGAGCTTCACGTGTTTTACAAATCTGGAGCAGGTTTTTAGTAAGGAGCTGATTTACGCACTAATCTACGAAAACTTCACAAGTGAGGCTCCTTATGTATGAGAGGTAGCTGGAAGTTGTTGTCTTATTCCGCATCTGATTTAGGTTTTGTGACAGCTGTGCCAAATTATCTGCAAAATCTCGGTTATCAATGGCTGATAAGACCAAAACTGATGGAAGATTTAGTAATCCCCATGTTTTTTCTGTGCTTTACAACCAGTGTTGGGCAAGTTACTTCTAAAAGGTAATAGATTACGTATTACTAGTTACTGTTATTTGTATAAATTACAGTTATTTGTGTCTCTGTATTACAATATTACTGTCTTTGAATTGTTATATATTACACTACCTTTACATACACTTACGGCCTGAACCTGTAGTCTACTTATGGTCCTTTGTCAGATTTTGTCGATTCTACTCCCCTCTTGACTGAAGTATCTATTAAAGCGTATCAAGAGAAGGTGCTGACAGTGTTCATCGCCAAGATGGTCGCGTTTTGGGACGAGCACAAGACTGAAAAGTCTTTCTACAGGTGCACTAAAAGGTGCTGTGGTGTTACAACGGAGTTGCAGTTGTGCAGGCTGTGTGCCACGTGTACCTTCTTTACCATGTAATAGATATCTTTGGATACTGACGAATATCAATGAAAGTCACCGTTCTCAGTTGTTTTGACATATATTATCAATGTTAATGTAAAATAAGTGACACAGAAATATATATTTCTCTAAATTGAAATAACTGATTCACCCTGAATTGTTCTGAACAATTATTTCAATCTACTGCTCAATCAATGTCATCATTACAGCTGTATGTCTGGAAACAGATCATACATTTAACATCTTTTTTCCTCTGACAGAGATGAAGAGGATGCAGAAACATGCAGGTATGAGTGTGCTTGTCACTGATATCCAATTGATTTTTGGATTCTTTTAGTTATTTGCCGAAGCTGCAGTTTTATAGTTTTTTTTCTCCACCTGTTATTAATGAAGTTTATCATTTTCAAAGATTTTTAATAACCTTAGATGTCTGACAGTTTTAAGCAGGCTGATCAATCCACTGCACATCAGGAAGCGGCAGTGGACTAAAATATGGCATTTGTGAGAGTTTGTTTGAACTGCACCTCATCTCTGCAGTGGATGTGGTGTTGGACCCAGACACTGCTCATCCAAACATCGTCCTGTCTGCTGATGGGAAGCAGGCGGGCAGAGGTGAGGTGCTGCACGTTGTACCCGACAACCCCCAACGTTTTGACCCTGTCATCTGCGTCCTGGGCAAAAAGGGCTTCCTGTCCGGCAGGTTCTACTTCCAGGTGGATTGATTTATTTCAGTTTACAGTTGCCATGAAGTGACGTTGCACCGAGTAGTGGGAGTCACTAATTCTCATCATCTGTTTGATTTTCATTCAGGTTGCAGTGGGCCAGAAGTCCTACTGGGACCTGGGGGTCGTCAAAGAGTCTGTAAACAGGAAGGGCATGATCACCTCCAAGCCAGAGAACGGCTTCTGGACGGTACGTTTGAGGAACGGCACTGAGTATCGAGCTCTGGACTCTCCCTCTGTCCGTCTTCCTCTTCATAAAAAGCCACAGACCGTAGGAGTGTTCACAGACTATGAGGAGGGAACGGTGTCGTTCCTGGACGTAGAGGCCGGATCTCACATCTACACCTTCTCTGCGTGTTTGTTTACTGAGAGGATTTTCCCCTTCTTCAGTCCGGGGGTCTTTGATGAAGGGAGGAATGCAGAACCATTGATTATTACACCAGCCAATCTTGAGCCATCGTCTTAAAAATGAGTCTTTAACTGCATTCTGAAGCTGCAAGCATTGTTTGATGTATACAAAGTCAAAGTTTACACCGTTATTGATCATTATGTGTTGGACTGCACACAGGAAGATGGGCTTGTCATCAATCAGAATGATAATAATAATGAAAAAAGGGGAATCCTCTGTAACGCAGCTGTGTGGTGGTTGGTAAAATGAGTGGCTGTACGGTGAATGGTCCTGACAAAGTTAGTGTACAGTGATTGGCTGAAAGTTCATTATGACATAAGAACCTGTTATCTGTGTGGGAAAGTAACCTAAAAAGAAAAAAAAAAAGAGGATGAAAGTTTCTTTGTTTTCACGGAGATCCCAGGTCCTGGAAATCACTCAGCAAGCCTCAAAAACTGTTTGGTCAAAATGTGCCTAAAGACTTGCACTCAAAAAGTGTGGATTTATATTTGTCCGTAAATCATTGTGGTGTCATTAGCTAAATTTACTCTTTCATTCCTGTGAACAGTTAGATAGATATTAGGCTTCAAAGATACTTTTGTCCAGTCAGGTTTCCAGCTACAACCTCTTGTCAAAATAAGGTTGCTTCTTCCTTCAGCGGGACCACGACGGAAACACCTACCAAACTTTATTTCATAAACAAACATAATGGCTTCTTTTTCAGTGTACACGTCCTGGTAACTTCTGCCCTAACTTCTTCAATAATGATGCTGTGTATAAACCATGATTATTGCTGTTACCTGCGTGTTCACACGTCTATGTTCCTCTTCTGTCAAACACAGTAACACAGTCTGGTAAAAGGAAATTTCAAACAAATTTAACTTACCTGAATCAGTGCTTTATGAAGGGACGAGTCATAAAACCCTGAATCTGAAACCTTGAGTTTTTATTCCAATGTGTATCACATTTCCAAATGCAAAAACCTGAATGTTTAAAGCTTTTAACAATGACTTTGACTTTGTACTCCTCAAACTTAACATGATTCTGCAACATGTATTTGTTCTTAGCACAGATTAACTGTGTTGAGCCTGATTACACATCTAGTGATAAAAGAGTATTAGTTGTCATAGAAGTTAATGTAGTGGAAACTGTCATGGAGACCAGGTCACCCTTTCAAGCAGATATCCGGCAAAGGAGACTAAACCAGGCCAAACCAGGTAATCCTTCTGTACGCCATTTAAAAAAAAAAAAAAAAGTAAATAAACCACTCTGCAGGCAGTACATATTAGAAAGCATTCTCTGCTCACAGAAATAGAGATTTTTGTCTTACATTCATCAAATTACTGGTGGTTCATTAATCCTACTATGACTTAAAAAGAATGATGCCTCGACCACCAGCACCTTAGGATCACTGTTTCTAATGCCTGTGTGTGTGGTTTTTTTTTTTTTCTCTTTCTTGTTTTTCTTCTCTTAATAAAGAGGGATTCATTGTTTCACTTTTTTGGTTTTGCAAGACTTTTGCATCGGCCTCAGGATGCTGCCACCCGTTTCCATGTGCTTTGCATAGAAGAGGTTGTTTTACAAACCAGGCAAGGATCACTGCTACAGGAGGAATTATTCAAGAAGAAATGTGAATTACACTGAGTTTTTTTTATTCATGAATCTTTCTCTATGGTTTACAACAGCTACCATTGGACATGAAACTGGTTTATAAATTAATTATGATCTATTTTATTTTGGAAATCTTGAGAGAATCAAACTATTTTTTTTTTCCAAAATCAGATATTATCCACAACTGATTTTTTTTAATTTTATTTAAATCACACTATGAAAAGATAAATCTGTCTTCAAGCAGACTCTCTGGCTCATCACATGCAAGTCTAAATGCAATCATTTCACCTCCATGTAGTCAGGAGGGTAAAGAAGTGCTGAGTGGTTGCTGTGGTCGGTAGGAAAGAAACTTACAAAAGTCACATCACAACCAAAGCTGATATCTGTGTTGTTACCAGCGCGACCCATGCAAAGTATTTGGTGGTGTCTGGGCACATCTGATGTGGTTGCTTGCAAATAACAGTGCCATATGGTCTGGCCTTAAAAAAAATCTGATTTGAGAAACAAATCCGACCTGCAGACTAAACAAAGCTGTTTCTCATATTTGGGCACATGAGGTCCAGAGATATGAAATATAGTTGTGCTCAAACGATTGCATGCATTAAAAAAAAAAAGACATTATTTTTCTTTTACTTCATCAGTTTTTTTTTTTTTTTAATGATTCTCTTCAAATGTATAAGTTTACATGCAGTTGGTTGGTATTTGGTAGAACAGCATTTAAACCGACAAACTTGGGTGAAACATTTTGGGTAGCCCTACACAAGCTTCTCCCAATATCTTGCTGATGTTTTGTCCCATTTTGTCCCTCAGTAGAACTGAGGTCAGTAGAACTAAGGTCAGGGGTTATGCTTCATTCTGTGGGGGGGTTGAATACTATAAATATTTTGTGGAATCTCAAACACATGTATAAGTCTGCCCACATGAATAAATTCCTTTGATTTCACATCTTTTTTTTTCCATTCTCTATATGGTACGTGCTTCGTAACAGTGGTTGAGACTTACATCTGTCCTTTTTAATCTACTTTTATCAGTAAATTGTGGCTGTAATGTACAACCTGAATTCCAAAAAAGTTGGGACCTTTTTTTAAAAAAAAATTGAATGAAATGAAAACTAAAAGCCTTTCAAATCACATGATGCAACATTTTATTGACAACAGAACATAGATAACATATGACAAATGTTGAAATGGAGGAAATTTTACAATTCTATGCACAAAATGAGCTCATTTCAAATGTGATGCCTGCTAAAGGTTTCAAAATAGTTGGACAGAAAGGTATATAAAGGTTTTAGTGCACGTTGAAGAAATGAGGAAGTACCCACATCTGTACGATTCTTGTTCTCCACACCACAAAGACAGCACATATTCTAGTAATTCATGGAGGGAGATTGCGATGAATGTGGGTCTGGATACGGCCGAGATGGTGAGAAGGTGGAAAAACACAAGAGATAAGTTTAGTAAATTTAGCTCATTCGTGATTGTCGCTCTCGCGTTGTGGCGTGGAATAACACAGTGGAGACCGCGTTTGGGCATAAATCCAAAATAAACTGCGGCATGTCATACCGGTGACAAGATGAACTGCGACACATTGCGCGAGAGTATACAACATGCCCTTAAGATTAGCATGATGAATTAAGCCCCCAAAAAGTACGGCAGGACTTTTTCAAACTGATGTCCCTCTTGCGTTGTGGCTTGGAATAACATAGCGGAGACCGCGCGAGTATAAATCAAAAGTGTCTGCGGCATCTCTGCGTCAACCTGACGGCGACACATTAACGCGGCCCTTTCTGCTTTGTTGGTTTTTAGATCTATGATTGATAAATGATCATCTTAGCGCCCCCTGGTTTTAGTTAATAGACTGAAAATGTTGGTATTAAACAGGGCCGACGGCCGTAGACCGGACGGCCGGTCTGGACTTTTCCAGAATCCACAGATTACCAGTCCGCCCCTTTATTCAAATTAAAAAAAAAAACCTCCCAACTTTTCTGGAATTCTTGTTGTATACAAAAGATGGTTTTTCATCTTTTTTTTTTTTTTAAAGATCTTTTGTATGATATAATGCACATATAAATTGTTTTCAGGTTTGTCCTGCGCATCCCCATCAGCAATGTAATTGGATGAACCAGACTTGTAGAGGTCCACAATTCTCTTTTCTCGTTTCTTTTGATTTTCTCATGATGTCACACAGTGTGTTTGAGGTGTGCCATTGAATACATCCACAGGTGTGGCTCCAATAAACTTGAATGTTGTCAAGGTAACCTATTGGAAGCTTCTAAGCCATGACAACATCATCTGAGCTTTCCCATATTGTAATCTAACTGTATGCAAACCTCTGACTTTGTAGAAAGTAATAAAACATTTTCCTAAAATAAATTGCTGTCTCATTATTCTGGCATTTAGTAAACAGAAATGATTTTGGCAATCCTAACTGAACTAAAATAGGAATCGTTTTGACGGATTTGATGTCAGACAGTGAGAACAAAAAAATATCACGTGTCTTTTTGTATAGTGTATGAAAAACTTCTGGTTTAAGATGTTTTAAAAAGCGGGAAAACAAGAGTTTGACATGTGAACCAACAAAAAGCGAAACAATGCCACCTGGTGAACGACTCGTTTCAGTGGAAGCGAGTGGGTGCAGTTTCAGTATGAGCCCGCTGGTGGCGCGCGAGGCGCCCGGCTCTGCTCCTCAGACGCCTTGTACGCACGCAACGCAAGCACGTCCGTACGTCAGGAAGGAGTAGCCTCTCTTCGACATGGCGGCGACCATAGACAACAGCAATGCTGTACAGGCGACAAAGAAAAAGCACCTCGGGATCCCCGAAGCAGTGTTTGTGGTGCGTAGAGCTCGACATTTCTCCGGGCACCCTCGGTTTATAGAGACATCACCTCAGTGCGGTCGTAGCGGGTGTGTCGGGGCGTTTTCCCGCTGCGAGCTCGGCAGCTAAACTAGCGGCGGAGCTAACGGTGATAATCCTGCTGTGTGTGCACGTTGGGCGGCTGCTCGCTTCCATCTATGGGCATCCCTGTCCGTGTCACAGCCCCCTTTTATATGTGTAGGGCTTTGTTTCTGCTGTCGGCTTTCAGGTATTCCAGTGAGGGGTCTGACTCGGTGAGCTGCAGCTAACTGAAGCTGCAGTTCAGTTAGCTGCAGCCTCCCCTCCATTATCGTGTCGATGATTTATTCAATCAGTGGTCGATACTCATTCAGTCACTCTGGAGATACTGAGGCGAAAAAAGCTTAGTATGATCAGGGTGGTGACTGCCATCTCTGCTGTCAACACATCAGGAGTTATTATAATTAGTTTTCTAATAATGAAGAGATGAGGCAAATGAGAAGGATTTAATCTAAACTCTTATATAGGACAATGAAACCTGCACGTGTCATTTCTTTCATTAGATTTCTTAAAGGTAAAGGAGCCATTAATTTAAAAATAATTAAGTGCTAAATATGCACGAACGTCCTGAAATAAGCATATATGTAAATTAATATATTTTTGAATCTTTTTTCCCCTAATTGTCTGAAGGTTTACATGATGTAGACAAGATTTATAAACATTAACCTTTCTTGAAAAGGTGATTATAAGGTTTCATCTGAGTCTAAAAGATCAGGCAGCAGTTCATTTTCAGCCATTCATCATGTTTAGTTTAACAACATAAAAAAAAAATCAAAATGGTTTTGATAATCGGCTGATTGAGGTTATTTTAACGTATGTATTTTGGCTCAGCAGTTAATCGAAAATGAATCAAAACCAACATTCAGCTATAGTCAAAGGACTCTTGTTCACATTAATTATTTTATTTTTCATTTGTGAAAGTTTCCCCTTTTACTTATTTTAAAATCATAAAGATATGTAAGCCTTCTCTTTATTACAAAATTATGGCAATTATAATTGTGGGCCGTATTTGCAGTAAAAATTTTGTTAGTCATCTTTGAGGGCACAAAATGAAACAAAAATGATCATTAATTAATTGTAATTAAGGTAAAAATGTTCAGTTAATAATAATAATGATTTAGTTATATCACTCAGCCCTAATTTGGACCGATTACAAGGTTCCAGGTTCTCACAGGACTTTCTGCTTATGTTCGTCATTTATAACAGCATATCTTTCCCTTTTGGACAAATCAATACCTACCAAAATAGCTCTTGAGGTTCTGTTGGTTTTGCTTTTATCTGACAAGTCGTTCAACATATTATCTATAAAAAGGTCGGCTGGCAGATCAGTCGATGCAATAAATCATTTTTGCTGTCCAAGCTGACCCCCTTTAGTATTCCTGTAGTGTTTGGAGTGGCCAGAAACCAATCCTGATCACCAGAAAGATATATCTGATAACCAACAAAAGATAATTATTATGGAACATTTTTAATCATTTAAGGCATCTCCTTTAGAAAAATATCCAGTTTTCCTCTCAGCTGTATTTGAACTCAGCACCTTCTCCTTTATATATGATACTAAATAGAGTCTCCCTGAGTTTTAAGACAAAACAATTATTGAAGGACACTTCCTTGGGCTAAAATTGTGTTTTTTATCTCTTATTTGAATTCTGTAAGCCATAAAATCTACCGAGCAGATAATTAATTAGTACCAATAATTA
Source organism: Hirundichthys speculiger (assembly GCA_018398805.1). NCBI lineage: Eukaryota > Metazoa > Chordata > Actinopteri > Beloniformes > Exocoetidae > Hirundichthys > Hirundichthys speculiger. The sequence continues at coordinate 1,948,540 of JAGFBZ010000292.1, read as the reverse complement.
TTTGATTTTCTTGCTCAAATATTTTTGCAATTTTGAGAGTTGGACAGTCCTTTTAAAAATCAGCAAGAGCCTCATCTGTCATCTCCATTTATTGATATTTCACCAAAGAAAAAAAAAAGAGGAAAAAAGGGGTTTTGTAAAATGTTATTTATGAGGTAATTCAGAAACTGTCCCATCACAGTAAATCTTGTTCACCAGTCAGACTTGAGATATCAAGGCCTTTTCTTTGTCTCATTTGACCTCTCATTTTTTCTCAAGTAATTAAGTCTTTTGTTATATTTTTATGGCCCTCTCTCTTGCTGCATTTTTTTCACAGGAGGATGTCGACTCATTCATGAAGCAGCCCGGCAATGAGACGGCAGACGCGGCGCTGAGGAGGCTGGACGAGCAGTACCAGAAATACAAATATATGGAGCTCAACCTGTCCCAGAAGAAACTCCGGTATGGCAAACAGAAGGAAACCCAAACACATACAAATAAATTCAACATTTAAGGACAGGAATAACTGTTGAACAGATTATTGTGTACTAAAAGAAACAACAAAATGTTAGCAGTGTTTCTGTATTATTGTGATGTTATATTTTGTAATAATTCGTAGCCACTTTCAGTTTTAAATATTTCCCATCTTTGAACACGGGTTGGCCTCAACATACATGTAGACATACACACTTCCTTAACCCACATTTCATGCAAATATATACACTGCCTAGCCAAAAAAAAAAAAAAGTCGCTATCTGGATTTAACTAAGCAAATAGGTACGAGCCTCCTATTGGATAATTACTGCATGGGTGATTATCTTTCAGCTGGCAACAAGTTATTTAACCCCAACTGGTAACCCAACTGGTGCAATAAGTTGCTCCTCATTTCCTAAACAACCATGTTGAAAGACACACATGTTGGCATCAAGCAGAGAAAACATCTAAGGAGATTGCAGAAACTATCAAAATTGGGTTAAGAACTGTCCAACGCATCATTAAAAACTGGAAGGAAGAATTAATGCAACACTGGATGGAAATAAATCTTGTGACATTGCAGAAGCTTATCGAAACAATGTCAGCGAATGAGTGCCGTAATCAAAGCTAAAGGCGGTCCAATGAAATGTTAGTGTATGACCTTTTTTTTTTTGGTGGTGACTTTCTTTTGGCCAGGCGGTGTAATTATGTTTTCATTTCTTAAATGTATTTATTTTTCTTGACAATTTTTTTTTTTCTTTGCATGTAGGTTGAAAAACCAGATCCCACAAATCACACAGACACTAGAAATCCTACGACACATGCAGAAGAAAAAGGTGCGTAATATACTGTTATCATTTATTTTTACAAACGCGACTGTGCGTCAGACCATTTGCTGGTAGACTTAACATCTTTCCCTCTGCTATCGCTGCCTCATCAGCAGCTCCGTCTTTCTCAGTGTTCCAGAGGATGATTAGTTTATTATCAGACATCTGAAAAAAACTCATGATTTGTATTTCAGAGCAGCGTTAAATGCCTGAAGATGGTTTAATATCTTTCTAGCAAGCAACCTCCCTCCCTGGCGCACAAAGATCATTCAAGCCATTTTTAGTCATATAAAACATTAGGGTTGAACAATTGATCAAATTAATCAATTACTTCAAATCACAGAAACAATCTACTCAAATAAAAACAGTTACTTTAAGACATAAGCTGTCTTCCGAAGCACATGTGCCCTTTAGGCATAGACTCCAGGTGTCGACAGGTGTTATTCACATCCTCCTTGACAGACAACTCTTTCCCCCACAGGACGCCACAGAACCCATGGAAACACACTTCCTGTTGGCTGACAGCGTCTATTGCAAGGCGTCAGTGCCGCCCACTGACAAAGTCTGCCTGTGGTTAGGGGTAAGTAGTGCTCAGCATACCTTTATTTTCAAATGTGTAGCCATTCAACACAAAACAGTTTGGATAGGTAATACTATTTAGAGATTATTTTAAACTTTACTCATCTATCTATACACACAAGTGCTGTCGTTAGTAAAAAAAAAAAAGGCAGTTGCGAAATTTCTCTTGATCATTTGCATCTGACCATCCCATCCCGTCTCCTCAAAGGCGAATGTCATGTTAGAGTACGACATCGATGAAGCCCAGGCTCTCCTAGAGAAGAACCTGTCCACAGCATCTCGCAACTTAGAGACAGTTGAGGAGGATCTGGATTTTCTTCGAGACCAGTTCACCACCACCGAAGTCAGTATCCTTTGAATAACGTCCGTTCAGAGTGAGTTGACTTCAGAAGTGATAGGACTTACTGCCATCGGAGTTATCCTGGGGCACATGCTCATGGGTCATCTTCTCGTGTTCCTCACTGTGGGCTAAAGAGAGCTTACTGACGCATTCATTGGTGAAGATGTTTCCTGGTTTTGGAGACATGAACGAATGGTGACATCTACTGGCCTGAAGTTTGGCATTCAGTTTGTGGCCATAATAAGACAATTAGTTAACCTGGAAGCATTCTTTTAGCCTTTCTGCCTTTTAAATGCAACAAACAACCTGAGAAAGTCATGGCATTTAAAATTACTTTATAATTTTCACTCAATATTCAAGCAAGCAGTATACGTGTAGCATTCGCAGTAGTACTGAAGACTGGAGAGAAATCATTTCCAGTTATGGGCTTCATTTTGGTTTTCCTTCATCTGTACAGAGTTCTTGTGCCAATTGTTAAGTTTAAAAAAAAAAAAAAAAAGAAATTTGCCTTATTTTGGAGCCAAAATAATTTGAGCTTTCATACTCATATTTAATTTTCCTGAAGTTGTAATATGAAGCCTTGAAAAAAAGCAGTGTGTGAAAATGAAGTTCACTCCAACTGCTTGTAAAAAGCACTCTTTTTCTCTTTTTTCCCCAGCAAAAACTTGAAGTAATAATTTTCTGCATCACCTCATTAGTCTGTCACATCATTGTAGAGGAACTTTGGCCGTGTCTTCTTGACAATATTGCTTCTATTATTGTAGCGACTTGAACTTTGCCATGCTGGGGCCAGTCGAGTCTGAGGTGTGGCTCCTCGCTGTTTCTCCCAGTGTTGCTCGGTCTAACCTTCCAGGGAATTTGCAACTAAGAAAAGATTGTGAATAAACTATAATCCAATAATCTAAAGCATGAGGCGGATGACGTGGACCATGTGTACTGAGCCCCAGCTGTGTGAAACTGCACTTGTTTTATGGGGATACTTGGCAATCTTAGACCTGTTTCAGTGAATTAGTTTGTAAAAACATTCTTGAACAGTGTTCAAGAGCTTCAAATGGTACATTCAGATCTTTGCAATGGAGTTTAAGAATATGAAAATCTATTTAAATAATAAAAGCAATTAAGTTGATAATGCTTTGATTAATGAGGTTTGGGTATTTTGTTTTTGTAATGTGCTTCCAATAGTTAGAAGGCTATTTAAAAAATATATATATCTTAGATTCTCACATTTTCAGATTGGAGAGTTTGAAATTATTGGTAGGTGAAGAAAATGTTTTATTTGGGGCCTCTGGTTTTCGAGGAGCCTTGTGTTATTTCATGTTAGATAATATGTTTTGCATCACGTTCATATACAGTCATGGAAAAAATTATTAGACCACCCTTGTTTTTTTCAGTTTATTGTTCATTTTAATGCCTGGTACAACTAAAGGTACATTTGTTTGGACAAACATAACGATAACCACAAAGATTGCTCATAAGAGTTTTATTTAAGAGCTGATATCTTACCATTTTCCATGGTTTTCTTGATTATGACCTAAATCACTTAAGTTTTTACATCAATAGCTATGGCGTTGTACTGCCAAAAACACTGCTTTTATGCATTCAGTGTTTTCTTTTCTGTCTGTTTTAGTCACATGATGACGTTTAGTGGTACCAGGTATTAAAATGAACAAGAAAGTGAAGAAAAAATGGTGGTCTAATAATTTTTTCCATGACTGTATATGTGAAATAAAACCGAAAGGTACAAAATATTGTAAGCTCCGAAACGTTCTGAAATGAAAGGAACGGTTCGAAGGCTGGTTCTGTCCAGGTTAAACCGAATGAAACCCTGGATTACCGGTTTTACTTAACCCGCCGCTCTCCTCAGACATGGCGCGAGTCTACAACTGGGACGTGAAGAGAAGGAGCAAAGAGAACGTCCTGAAATCAGCAGACAAGTCTTAATAATAACAAAGGAACACCCACACCCTCTTCTGCCGTCTCTCCCTAGTTATGAAAGTCATGTATATGTTTCTCAGAGCTTCAGAGCTCGGCACCTAGAGGACGCATCTGAAATATTCCTGGAGGTTTTGGCTGTGCTTCGTTTAAACTCAAGATCGTTTGGAAGCGCAGGTGCCACATGTGAGGCTAGACACCAACTCAGTCTGATTTTCAGTGTCCCCTCTATCAGTTGAGCTTGAACTTCTGCTACTGTCTTCTGTTGAATTGTTACTTTTTAAAGTATTTTTTCAAGTAAAACTAACAAAAAACAAAGGCGACGAGGCAGTTTTGTATTCTTTTTAATGATTTATGTTTCTGTGATTTTTTTTTTTTTCTTCCCCCTCTTCCCCCTGGCAGGTTATGGGTGACAATTATCTCACATCTATTCCTCCCTGTTTTTTCTCTCCCTTGCACCCAGCACTTCTGCTTTTCTCAGCCTGCAACAACATTCACACATGGGACGTGTATTTGAGTTAAGGTAGACAGACAGTTGCTGTTATACTAAGTGGGATCTAACCGTTGGGGTGCTGATTATCGACAGAAGATGAATGCAGAATGCTAAAATTTTGCCTTGTGGCTTTGGTTTTTGACTTACTAAAGGACTTTTAGGGGTTCACAAGGATCAGCTGCAGTCCTGCTTCACATCCACCGCGGCTCCGTCCTTTCAGCTTCCACACATCACCTCCCCATGCTCCTCCTCCTTACCACTGTTCTGTCTGTATTTATTTGTTTCTTACTGTACTCATTAAACAGTGAATGAAGATAAAGAAAAAGATTTGAGCAAAGAGATCAGACCTCGAACTGCTGCTGTGTTTTATTTTACGAAGGGAAAAAGATGAACTAAACTAATAAAAGGAGTTGATGGAAGTTAAGTGGACCATATGTCCACTACGCAGGACAACATCTGTCAGGGAAGTGATTATAGACTTTGCTATATATCTACCTGGAAAATAAAAGTAGATATTGGCACAATGTTATCCAAATAAGTGAATTACAAACACTTAAATCACCAAAGTAAGGCCTGTTGAGTGTCGAAGTGAAATTGTGATTGGTTGAAATGTTGGAGATTTTCTGCAGTTTGTCTCTTGATTTTCCTGGACTTTCATCTCAAACTTTTTTCCCTCTTCCTCCAAGATATATCCAGTCTCCTCCCCCTTATCCTGTCCCCTTCTGACTTCAGATCTCGATGAGAGCCTAAATAAGTTTATTTAGGCATCTTTCTCTAGTTCTGCACGTGATAATACTCGCTGCTCAGCAGACTATAAACTTGAGCTCATCAGCTGATATGAGTAAACTAAGCAGTCATTTTGTGGGGTGTAAAAATCATTTGATATTGATCACAATGAAATGGAAATAGTTGCGCTATGAGGTTTATTCTGGAACAACATGCTGAGGGAGATGTACAAGTAGGTTTGTGTGAACTTGAGCAACACCATGGGGCAGATACACAAGGCTTTGTGACAATAAACTCATCATAAATACAAATTTTGTGCCCTTTAAATAACTAGTTTTTCCACATTGAGGCTCTCTGAAGAGTAAACTTGCAAAAACTGCACTTTAGGAAGATGACATTGAAAAGAAGAGTGTTATCAAACAACGTTCTGAAGTTATTTTGGTGCTTGGCTCTAAGACTTTAATGTATTAATAATTCATGACCGTGAAGTTTATCTTTACAGTAGTTATGTCACTTTGTTTTCATCCAGAATCTTTTCTTCCAGAACCACTGAGTCTTCTAAGAATCTAAATTACTGTCTTTGATGATAACGAGCATGAAATGTCAAATTATAACAGCAGAAGTTGAATTTCCTTTTGTGTAACTTTCTTAACCGTAACTTTCACATTTTACATCAGCTTATCCAGTGAGCATGAAACTGAGAAAGATGTGTAGAAACAGTTCAAAGGTGAAAGAAACACTAAATAATATTTAGGCTGTATTTTGTCTGGTTTTACAATATGAAGAGGTAAATGAACTCGCATCCTTTGCATTTGAAGTTGCATTTTTTTTTTTTTTTTTTTTTTTTTGCTAAAGGGCTAAATCACTATCTTCAGTGAAACAGTTGGATTCCCGTCTGTTACAAACAGCTGATGACCAGAGGCCCTGCTTTACTTAATGCTTTACTTATGAGAAGTCAAAGCTGTAACCCCACATACACAAACTACTGGAGCAGTTACAGTTTCTTATTCATGTTTTAACTGATTTAAAAGGGGATGATGGTTAGCACGGTGGCCTCACAGCAGTAAGGTTCCTGGTTTAAACCTTTCTGTGTGGAGTTTGCATGTTCTCCCCGTGCTTGCGTGGGATTCCTCCGGGTACTCCAGCTTCCTCCCACAGTCCAAAGACATGCATGTCAGGTTAATTGATGTTTCTAAATTTCCCGTAGGAGTGAGTGTGAGTGGTTGTTTTATCGTGACCCTGCGTTGGATTGGCAACCTGTCCAGGGTGTACCCCTGCTTTTCACCCTGCTTTTTCACCTGTGACCCTGTATAGGACTAAACAGGTATGGATGAAAATAACACTTTCTTTTCAGACTGTGACAGACTGGCGACCTGTTAAGGGTGTACCCCTGTTTTTTACCCAAGGAGAACTGGGATAGGCTCCACCAGACCCCCGTGATCCTGCACAAGAATCAAATGGGTGAAGATTATGAATGGATGGATATAGATGTTCAGATTACGTATAGAGTACGTTAACCGTTGGTGTTCACCACACAGGAGTTTAAACTCTAAATCTGTTTCTTTTATCTACTGACATATTGAAGCACCTTTCGCACTTTTATTTTGCTTCTGCTTCTTCGGTTAAGCAGTTTGCATGTGTGTTGACTAGCAGTTGTTGATCAAATAAATAGATAACGGCTGATTTTGACTTCTAAGGCTGTGAAATAATCCAGAACGTGAACCCCTGTAAAACCAGGGGTTTGGTTTTTGAGGGTGTGTAGATGTGCAAGAAGTATTTATGTGTCTTTCCCAAAATTAGATGGAGAAGGCTTAACAACCAGTCCACTGGTTGTTAAAAAAAAAAAAAATGTCAAGGATTGTGAGAGTGCCAGTGAATCAGCCTGTATATCGTCTTGACACAGCAATCTATCAAATGAGACGGTGACTTCAAAGCACCCTTCACTCATCTCTTCATGTGTTATGAGGGGACTTTATCAGGATACCTGACTCTTCAATATCTTTCCCATTCTTTGCTGAAATGCCCTCTCAGCATGGGAACTGCAAAACTTCCATTCATCCATCCATCCATCATCTATGCCTGTTTAATCCTATGCAGGGTCACGGGGATCTGCTGGAGCCTACCCCAGCTTTCTTTGAGCGAAAGGCAGGTAACCACCCTGCACAGGTCACCAGTCCATCGCAGGGGCACATGTAGATGAACAAACATAGACACTCACAATCACTTCTACGGGCAATCTAGAATCATGTGTAGCATCTGGCCTTAATTTGTTCATGTGGACTAAGTACATAAAAACCTGTATCTTTCAACACCAGTAGTGACATGGTTACTGCAGACCCCTCACTGGCATTGGGGAATTTGCTTTTTCAAAGGCTGCGGTTCATAGAGTCATTTCCACAGTGAGATTCTAGGAAAGAAGATGCTTCTACTATGAAGGCGATTGTGTTTCTCAAGATAAGACCTGACTTTGCAAATTTTCAGTTAAAAGAAGGGCTGCATCTTGTTAGTCTGACTTTTAAGGCCAGTGGTACTTTATTACCTCTGCCTGATGGCAGGAGCTGAAAGGAGTCATGTAGGAGGTGAGAGGAAGGTGAACTATGAACATAAGTGCAAATTTTGTGACATTAAGACAACCGTCACAATGCTGAATACTCCAGCCAAACAGACCTCCCACACTCCCTTGACCCACAACTACCCTGTAACATCTCAGCTGTCTCATCTTCTACCTCAGTCATGGTTCTTGCTGCTGCTCCGTTGTCGTCTCCAACCTCATCAGCAGATGCCAGGGCCCCCTCCACCACCTGGCTGTCTGTTTCTATCGGTCAGCTGAAGAGGCAGCTGGAGAGACTATAGGAACAAGCCTGCAGGTCCAGATGGTGTCAGTCCCAGAGTCCTGAAAGCCTGTGTGGACTTATTCAACATCAGCCTGAGCCAGGAGAAGGTTCCGGCGCTTCAGGCATGTCTTAACCCCGTAACAGTCCCCATCAAAAATGCTTAAAATACTTTTAAAAAGGCATAAGTACCACAGGCGGGACACTGCCTGTTAACAGGTTTGCTTTTAAATTCTGATAAAACAGAGGTTATTGTTTTTGGTCCCAAACGCCTAGGGAACAGATTATCTGATTTTATGTTGGCCTCCGGTACACTTGTGAGAAACCTCTGAGTTATTTTCAATCAGGATATGTCAATTAAACAACATAGTAATCAGGTTTGTAAGACGCCTTTTTTCACCTCTGTAATATCGGCAAGATTAAGAGCATCCTCTCCCAGGGTGATGCTGGAAAACTAATCCATGCGTTTGTCACTTCTACACTAGATTGCTGCAATGCATTATTAGCAAGATGACCAAGTAATTCTCTGGACAGCCTCCAGCTGATCCAAAATACAGCAGTGCAAGTGCTGACAGGAATCAGCAAGCAAGATCACATCTCTCCTGTGTTAGCCTCCTTCCACTGATTTTCCATAAAATTTAGAATCAAATTCAAAATTCTGTTACTTTCATAAAAGGCCCTTAATGGCCAAGCTGATTGTTATTTACAAGACTCAATAATGTTTTATGCTGCTAATAGAGCTCTCTGCTCTCAGAGTGCAGCACAGGAGCACCACAGGGGACTGTACTCTTACCATTCCTCTTTACTGTGTATGCCTTAGACTTCCAGTACCAGTCAGAGTCCTGTCATCTGGAAAAATACTCAGATGAGTCTGCAGTTGTGGGGGTGTATTAGTGATGGACAAGAGACTGAGTCCAGAGAACTGGTGGACTGCTTTGTGGCATGGTGTGGGAACAATTATCTCATTTTAAATGTGGACAAGACAAAAGAGATGATTATGGATTTTAGGAGAACCAGGATTAAGTCATGGGAGAAGAAGTGGAGGTAGTGGAGGAGTAGAAACACCTTGGTGTTCATCTGGACAGCAGACACGAGACGCAACACTGATGCTGTTTATTAGAACTGAACTGAGCAGGCTTTACTTCCTGAGGAAGCTTAGGTCCTTCAGTGTTTGCAACAAGATGATGTATATTTTCTATGAGTCTGCTGTGGAGAGTGTAATCCTATCTGCAGTCAACTGTTGGGGGAGCAGCAACAGAGTCAATCACTTAAAGAAACTGAGCAAACTAATAAAGAAGGCTGGCTCTCTTCTGGAGACTGGTCTGGAGCTATTGGAGCTGATGGTGGAAAGAGGATACTTCATAAAATGAAAAACATCATGGACAACTCTGAACATCCTCTTTACAACACAGTGATTCAGCAACAGTGTCTTCAATCAGAAGTTTCTTCAGATCAGCTATAACACAGACACTACAGGAGATCCTTCCTGCCCACAGCTACTTAAACCAACTACAATAAATCTTTGAAGAGACTTAAATTATGACAGTTACTGCAACAGTTGAATTTCCCTTCAGGGCTCAATTTTTGAATTTAATTGAATAAAACGTTACCTTTTTTGTTAATTTTTAGAAACAAAAGAGCGTTAGGGAAAGCTAAGCCTTTTTCTTTATTTATTATTTATTTATTATTATTATGTATTTTTGCATTTCATTCAATAAGGAATAATGCAGTGTGTATAGCAGTGGAAATTAGACCAATGAAACATCTTTGAGAAGAGTTTTTTTTTTTTTTTTACTTAGTAGTAGTATCAAATCAAATCAAACTTTATTTATAGAGCGCTTTTCATGCCCTCAGGCAACACAAAGTGCTTTACATTAAAAAAAAAAAAACGGTAAAGTATAAAACCTTCGGCCATAGTAAAGCATTAATGGAAAACATCAAATGACATCTTGCAAAGTGTGTCAAAATGATGTAGTGTCCTTGTTAGAATGTAAAGAACTGGATTTAGCTGGATTTTTTTTTTTTTTTAAAGAGAGAATGTATCCCAATGAGAAATATATAAATATATAAATTGAGCACAAGGACTTTAAGGACATTAAGACATAAGTTGTAACAATGTTTCTTAGTAATACATCTTATACTGTTGGAAAGTCTGCGCATTTCCCTTTTAAATTGTGCCACACTTGTAAGGAACATGCATTTGTGGGTACATCAGAAGAGCTGAGTAGGTGGATTGAGCCCATAAAAGATTTACCAAATCTTCTCTGGCAATGTCAAACTACTTTTTTTTTTCATTCTGTTGACTCGTTTGGTGGATTAGATGACTGAAATATGTATGAAGAAATGATACATATAGACAATTTAAATTGAAACTTAGCCGAGTATGTGGGTTGCACCCACAGATGTGCCAAATCTTCAGCTTTTTTTTTTTTTTTTTTGATGTTGCTATTAAGTCTTGTTTGAGGTTCTGGTATCCCCGGGGTGCTGACTGTCAGGTGCCTGATTGTCATGAACATGTTCAGGAATGTCAATCTCAATGCAGAGAGATAGTGAGATGACATTCTGCAACCAGTGGCAATCCTGTATCTCCAAAGTCTGGGTCAAACTCCGTTCTCCAAGATGACAACGCTCGCCCCCACAGAGCGAGATTTATCAGAGACTACCTCCAGAATTTGGAGAGGATGAGGCTCATGTTTGTTAAAGGAATAAATGTAACATTGCTAAATTGTGAGTATGTGTCATTTCTTCAGACTTCCGTCATCCAATCCACCAAACAAGAATCAACAGTAAAAAAAAAAAAAAAGCTGTTTGGTGTTGGCAAGGAGGATTTGGCAAATCTTTCATTGGTGCAACCCACATACTCAGCTCTGCTGCTCATCCCACAAATGCATATTCCTTACAAAAGTGGCACCATTTAAAAGGGAAATAACCAGGCTTTCCAACAGTATACGATTTGTTGCCAAGACGCATTGTTAAAACAAAGAAATAATCTATCAAACACAATTTTTTTTACTTTTTGTGCTTAGTTTATATACTGTATTTATGTGTGTGTGAGCATCAAATTAACCCAGTGGACAAGTTGAGGAATTTCAAGTTCCTTTAGGTACCAACAATGCTACAAGTCTCAACCGTATTGATTTGTAGCAAACACAACAATATATAGGGTAACGTGGGCATCTTAGTGTAGATACTTTTCTGATTTGGTGTTGTCAAAGCATAAAGCAAGTACCCATTTCTGCTGTTTCTTGATGCAGCACTGCCTTTGCATGCTGTTTCCTGACATTTAGAGGAGCAGTTACTGGTCTGAATTAGCAATGTTAAGTGATCTGTACAAAATGAAAGCACACCTTAAAGCAACAGAACATATTGTAATTTTTTTTTTGGTTCCCTGACAACTGCCCCAAACATCCAGCAAGCTGGACCACTGATCTTTGTCTCAGGCTAGCTGTCTCCAGCAAGTAGCTTCATATTCAAGGCATATTCATGCTTTCTGCCTCCACAAGTGTACGTCCAGTGTAAATCAGGCTAGATGCTTGAGTCTGTCGAGGCTCTGTTGAACAGCAGCATGCCCCTCACATTTTTGACCATACTTTCCTCATACAAAAGAATATGGATGTTAGTTTTGAAAGACGGACGATTAGGAAAATTCAAACCTACATTACAGGGCAGCAGGACATGCATGATCAAAAGATTGTGAGCAATCTTTTGATCATGCAGAGCAATTGTGCTATGTCCTTTTGTGTTTGGGAACAATATGTTCTCCAAACATATAATCGCTCCACAGCAATAATGTTGCAGTCTCACAAAAAAACTCTCAAATATGGTAAAATTACTATCATTTCTGTGATTTAAAATTGTTCCATGCCTACGTCTCCCTTTTCTAGTCACAACTTTTGCATAATGTGGAATTAGACTGCGAATTTGTTAGGAAGCAGAGCTGAGTTTTGTCCCCATCTGACCCAACGAGTCCAATGACCTTTCCCCTTTCTGGAATAATCAGCTGCAGTTAGAGTTAGGATTAGGTGTGAATGGGGGTTACATAATAACAGGTTGGCATCACATAACCTGACCACTGCTCTATACAAAAACAAAACAAACAAACAAAAGAAAAAAAAAACAAGAAAAATGCATCAAGTGTTAAATCTCCAAGTTTCTATTTCAACACTACTGCACATTTTCACGTGAGAATGGGCCTGTTGGGAAAGCAGGTCAAATACCTGCACCTGCAGGTTATTCTACTGTAGTTGCACCTCAGCAATAAACCATATTATGGTGCTACAGCCTGTTTTATACTGTTTTATTTTCATATAGTTTGTTGTGAAGATGCTATAATTAAAAACTGCAAAGTCACAGTCAGCCTGTCAGTAGATGCCAGCTGTCTTTCTGTGTTGAATGTGAGCGAAATAACCCCCTCAATAACACAATAGTGACCAGTCTATGTAACAAGCAGAGGCATACCTTTATTTGCTGTATAAATGGAAATACATGAGGGTCCACTGTTCGCACTGTGATTTCAACAAGTCTCCATCAGTCTGTGCACGTGGACACAAAAACCTTGAATTGGGCCCTCAGTGTACAGACTTCAAATGTACCGGGTTTTTTCACTTGCGCTTCAGACAGAAAGTAAATGAACAAAGTCCTCTAAATGTAAAACTGTTCCTAAATAAAACACAGTGCAGAAAACCTTTAGTTTTCTGAAGCTGAACTTTGTGGCTTTAAAACCGTATGTACACCAGTTGGATGTGCATTTTAGCTCTTGTCACTATCTTATATTGTGTGCTTGACACTACTGTAATAGCTAACTACCCTGGTGGTTGCATCCACCTGTAGAACTGGTGTGTATTCAGCAGATTTAAAAAGCAATGTAAACTGCTTGCGCTGCATTACGTTTCCTTGTAGTGTGCCTAAATTTGTATCGTGGAGGCTGGCTTGCCAATTGGGCCTTCCCAACATGGGCTACATTTGTTTCTGTCCTGAGCGCATTGTGAGCAGTGTGGTTAATTGGTGGAGTCTATTATCAAGTATCCCTTGGTTTAGTGAGTTTCCTCTGTTGGTTTTGCCTTCAATAAATAAAGTGTCCCAGCTCTTCAGTGGTCCCACATGAGGCTCTGCATTTCAGACAGACTATTAAGGTGCTTTCCATTTCCGAGATATTCATAAATCCACTTTATGGGTTCAGTAAAAGACAGAGTATAATAAGTTTTTATTCTTTCCCGCCTTTGTCAGTTAAGCTGTACACATCTCTTCTTCCTGTAAGAGTCCATTAGAAATTGGATGGGTGGTGGTGTTATGCTATAGTGTGATATTTAGCGGTGGATGTAGCCATGAAATCAATGTCACTGAGCTCACTGGAGACCTAAGTCGCTCTAAAGAGAAATCAAGTAGCAACAAATTCACAGGTCCATGAAGGAAGCAGCTCCTCCCCTGTGTAATGTATAGGACCTCCAACGGTCTTCCACTGGGTTTTGGAGTGTGGAGCTAGATGCCAGCACAACAGAGACACAACTTTAACGAGGATTTAACATTAGCGTGCTTCAAGTAAGTGTTGTAAATAAAAAATGCAGAAAAAGATGTGATCTCTTTCTATGTGGTGATGTAATTGCATATTGAGAGGGAGGAGAGGAGGAGAGATTATGAGAGAAAGACAGACAAAATAAGAGTCATCATGTTTTGAAAAAGAACCAAAATGGATCCTCTTTCTAAGGCCTTTGTAAGACTTTCTGGGAGTCACTATCAAAAAAGAAGCCCAAAACTTAAAGGAATTCAATCATAGGGGCCCCCAAATAAGCATCTTTGATCCTTTCTTCTGAGAAATAAAATAGATACAGGTATGGGAACAACCCTTTGAGTCATCCACCCACATTCAAGGTGTTCTTTTACAACTTGTACAAACATTTTCACTGTATCCAGTCTAAGGGAACAACAACAGAGGGTAACCAACAGTTTCAATCAGAGGGCCGACGCCTCAGTCCATCAGCCTCTCCCCTCTGAATCCTTCACTCCACTGAAAACCTTCACTCCTGTTGTTCAGGGCTCTTCCCAGATCAACAGAGACAGCGGCGGTCACTCTTGGTGACCTCCTCCGACGAATGAACCACATTAGGCACAAATCCACTCTTCACGCCCTCCCAGCCCTCCTGGATTGTGATGTCGCCAGACCGCACCAGGGTGAAGATGTCTTTGGTCAGCTCAGTGAAGGCGTGCTCCACGTTGATGGCATCACGGGCGGACGTCTCGATGTAACGCATCCCATACGCCACTGCCAGCTTTTCCGCCTCTTGCCGGGTCACCTGCAAGATCAAATGCGTTGAGGTGACACTTTTTTCTGCTTTTTTTTTTCAGTTTGATTCCTAACATCACAACAGTATTATACAAATGCATACGCAATGTTGTGGCGAGCACTTTGCACTGCCCTCTTGATATTTTTGCTGCTCCAAGTGACTAAAAAGAAAAAAAATAGAGCTAGTTTTGTACTGATCTAATTTTTATGTTTAAAATCCTTGGTTCCCACCTGGCGCTGTGCCTCCAGGTCACACTTGTGGCCCACCAATAGGAAGACGATGCTGTGAGGCTGGACGTGACTGCGAGCCTCCTCCAGCCAGTCGTGGACGTTCTGGAACGAGCGGCGGTTGGTGATGTCGAAAGAGCAGGAGCCCGCCCACAGAGTTACGATAGTAAGCTCTGGTGATGGACCTGTAGGAGGGGAGAAAACAAACAGGTCCCTTGATTCCACAAAGAACAGAATTGAAAATAAAATCATTTCCTAAATCTCAGTTCTGTAAAACCATTTGGTCTAGAGGCACGTGAATATGCAGAAAAACTTCACACTGGAAGACTGTTTCAGTTTCCAGATAAATCAGATATTATGATGATGAACCACAAGTTCCTGGTTTCTCTCCCTCGTGAGGACATGACCTGCTAAGTGGCCTCGATTCTGCGACATTTCCCCAAGATTTTTCCTTGAAGCTTGATTTTCTTTCTCGTCAGTCAGCTGCTCATGTTGTGTCCCTACTTCTTTAGCAGTAACTCCACAGCTCTTTCTAGACACATAACACAACCTGTACATGCCTCATATTTAAACCTGGAAAGACAGTGTTTGGACTTACTTCTAGGGTGTCAATAAAAAGCTTTTTTTTTTCTTTTCCATCTTTTCAAGGACCTGTTCAGGGTGCACCTTATCTTTCATCCCAACAGTATCTGGGATGTGTGCCAGCCAGCCAGAAAAGTGAAATGAATGTGAAAATAGGAAAAGTCTACTGTCAGTACCATTTTGAAGTACTTGTGCTGTAATGAAGTAATTCTACTCTATGTTTATCCACTGTCTCAGAGGAAAATGTTGGTAGGTCTAATTGCTACACTCATTTTTCCCCCTTTTTTTGAAAAAAAAAAAATTTATCTTGAGACTAAGGTTTCAAATCACATACAAAAAAAGTTTGATATCATTATTTAGTCATGCAAAATGTTTTCACAAATCAGGGCAAAAAACATCATGAGGTCCTTATCGGGTCTGAACATTAGCTACTGTATATACGAGCTCAGATGAACAGTAACATATAACATATTCCACTGTGCCATTGTTTAAAACAAAAACTAAGCCAAAATGCAATAGCAGCTTATGAAAAAAATCTAATCAACCTTAAATTCATGTTTTGGGATTTTGGAAGGAAGCCAAAGTACCCAGAGAAAAAGCCACTCACAAGCATAAAATAGTATTTAATAAATACATGTCTTAGGACTGGAAGGAGTAAACTTGAGTTATCGAGGAAAACCCATTGACAATTAAACAATGACACTAATAAAAAGAAATTTAGTTCAAGTGAAACAGTTTTGATTTGGGTTTCACTGAGCTCCTGAGAGCGACCCATTCTTTCACAAATGTTTGTAGAAACAGTCTGCATGCTGAGGTGCTTAATTTTATACACCTGTAGCCATGGAAGTGACTGGAACACCTGATTCTGATAATTGGATGGGTGAGCAAATACTTTTGGCAATATAGTGTAAGTCACAACGAGCAACAAACACAGTGGTTAAGATGATATACACAAACTATCATAACTTCTTATGTCTTCACTGTCAGCTGAGCAAGATGGCTGCCCTTCCTGAACCTGGTTCTGGTGGAGGTGTCTTCCTGTTAATCGGGAATTTTTCTTTCCTTGTACATGCTCAGGATGAAGGAAGGAATCAAAATGAATATTTAATCAAATCTGCTGGGTTCCTAGGCTGTTTTAAATGAACTGGAATTGACATTGATGATCAGTGACATGGAATGAACTGGATCATAAATAGATTATAACTGACTGAGAGAACAGATAAAGAAATAACAATTTTAGCTACAATATAATTGCATTGTATTTCAAAATTTAACAATGAATGAATATATTCAATTGCATTTAGACTGTACTGAACTTGTTTACTTAAAAAATGTGCCTTGAGAATGTGTGAATCGACGATGACTGTGTATATAAACTGAATTTAATACTGAAGACCAGCTAAGGACCAGATGATTTTGATTACAGCCTGACACATAAAACCACAACAAATAAAGGGGGCATACTTTTTCACAAGGCTGTATATGCTTTAAAAACTCCATAAACCATTATTATCCCTACTTAATCCCACAGAAGCAGCTATGTACCATTATTCTGTGCCATTCAGTATAAGCACGTACTTTATACTTCCATTTAGCTATTAGTGCTTCCATATTTCTTTACATGTGGAAGCGTTTCATAAGTGACTTTTAACAGTGACATTTTACAGCTGTTAATACTATCTGAATATCTTCACCTCCCCAGAGCTTGAAAAGCTGACTGTAAATGACTATACCTCACACTTATTGCACCAGGGAAATATCTGAACGAGAAAATGAAATAAACCCCAGTTTAATTAACTTCCTCTCCATAAAGACTGTGGCTAATGTTCTACATAAGCTCATTAAAAAAAAAAGTAGGCTAAAACATAAAAAGCAACACTATGAGACTCTCACTAAAAGGCTCCGCACATCTTTTAAGGACGTAATCCCACTCAGAGCTCCCTCTTCTCACCTGAAGCGCTCCTGGCCCGCGGTGTCCCAGATCTGCAGCTTGATCCGCTTGCCGGGCTCGATCTCCACCAGCCGGGAGAAAAAGTCCACACCCACAGTGGGGTCGGACACCTGGGCGAAGCGGCCCTCCGTGAAACGGCGGATCAGACAGGACTTCCCCACCGTGGAGTCCCCGATGACGATCAGCCGGAACTGATAGAGCCATATGGCCTCCATGACCTTTGGCGTGAGTTGAGCGTTGCTCCACGCGCGCGTCTGTCCGTCGGGCTGGCGGGGTACGAGCGCTGGGGACGCGTGTGCGTCAGCACGGGCTTGTGTGACTGTGAGGAAAAAAAGAGGAATTACTAGAATATCCTCATTACACAACTGGCTCTGTTTTCATTCAGGCTGAACAGTGTGAGAGTGTGCAGCAAACATTAACCAGCTCTGACCCTCACACTGCTGCAGCCCCGGCCCCCCGGCCCCGGCCCCGGCCCTGGCCCCCAAACAACACGCCACTGCTGTCTGACTGAAACTCAATTTAATATCCCAGGTTTCCTATAAAAAGCCAATTAAAGCCGTCTGTTTTGCTCTTTCGTCGCAGTTCAGTGATATGGTTGTCTTTACATTGTTAGTGCTCTTAAGATTAATTGGTCATGTGCTTGTGTGGAGAAGCCGCAGCATGGAGACCTTGATGTCACATTTTAACATGCCTGTCTTTAAAGCTGCATGCTGTAAGAGTTACACATGAAATACTTACAAATCAACCTAATGAATGTACACTGTAAAGAAAATGTGTAATATAGCATAATTTTACTGTCTATTTTACAGATTTTTTCTGTATTTTTAAAATACCATTTAATTTACATGTCAAATGTAAAATAACATTAAATCACTATAACTGTGAAAACACACAATATTTCTGTTCTTTTACAAAAAACCCATTAAAAATACATATATTTATTGTTAAAATACATTCACAAATATATTGTAATTTCACAAATACTTGTCTGTTATTTAAGGGAATAAACTATAAAACTGCTAGTGATCTGGCAGGTCCTTTTGGGTCATTTCCCAGCATCCTTTGCAGCCCTGGTTGTTTAGGTGCTTATCTGTGTTTATTTGTTAGCTGTTTTGATTTAATGCTGCCATGTAAAGTCTGTTGTTGGTTTGACCCCCCGTTGACTCAGACCTCTTACATTTAACATGTTAATTTGTGTCAACCTGAGTTAAGTCTGTCTGTGTTCGAATGAGTACCCTGTGAGTTTGTTTATGAAGTGCGAAAAACATAATTTGTACTGTGCAAAATCAGGAAGTTGACAAAATACTCCTTTTGCCAGTGCCATGGCCCTGTCAGGTGTTGCAGACCAGGCTCCACTACAATGTAAAGGCTACAGTCCTCAAAATTGTAGCAATTTTAAACCCAATATCTAGTTTTTCAACAGTTTTTTGACTTGTTTTGAATAGATGAATCACATTATTTTTTGTGTCATATACGGTTATATTACATCAAACACAAATTATTATACAACTTCTTTACATAAAATAATGTAATTGAAACCAATTAATAACAGCACATTTCTGTAAATTTAAGCATTATTATTCGTAATACAGCATTTACTTACCATATTTCTAGGTAATTTAATTGTTTTAAAATGTGAAAATGTTTTTTAATTAAATGTTAAAAACAACCTAAAAATAAGGCAAAATCTTGTTAAATATTACAACTACAAAAAACTGTGTTTTAATTATGGAAACTGTATGGGAACTGTATTTTTATGAGAGAGTAATTTTCTGTTATTTCACTGTATTTTTCTGGTCGCCCCAGCTGCCAGAAAATTACCGTTTTTTTTTTTTTTTTTACATTTTTTTTTGCAGTGTAGGTGTATCAAAAACTTGAAACATAAAAAAAAAAGACTGTTCTAAACACTACCAGCACCCTCTCCACTCAAAAAATAAACCATGTATCCATATGTGAAAATCTGGTTTGCCAGGTATATAGTCACTCCTGGAAATACTTGGTTTGGTTCGGTGAGGAGTGGCATCCGGGTTGTGTGCAAGAGGCAGCACATTGTGTGATAAGCAAGCTCAGCAAAACAAGAAATTGTGTGCCAAAATACATTTTTTAAAAAAAGAAGCAGCTGAGAATGCTGCCGCAATCATGTTTACGGAGAAGAGGTAAATCTTATTTACATTTTAATAGCGGCTACTCGAGAACTGCGAAATGTTGCTATTTTTATCTGAGTCAGAAAATGATGTCGGGCGATCTTTGGCCGCCATGACCTTTGAAACAGCAGCTGTCAAACCGCTCATTCTGTACGCAGGATTTGCCTGATTTGGAGCTATAACAAAAGGCATCGCCACGATTCTTTCTTGACGGTCATCTTTTGTCAGCAACAGCCCAAAATCATGCAACGTACACGAGGCATGACTCACAGTGAAGAAGATGTTTTCACCCTTGTCTTGACTGACTTTGACAAGTGGATGATTTACAAATCAGCTCCACTCGGTTGATCTGACTGCCACGGTTGATTATCCAATAACCTCTAAGGTATTTTTGGAAAGTGCCTGGCCTTTTCTGAATAGTCCTCATCTATCACTTCTCAATTGCATCTATGTAGCTAACCATCTGGCAGGACAGGAGAGGCGTTGCTGAATAAACCTTTTTGTTTACATTCCTATGGTTTGACATTGATTGCATTACAGAAATGTCATTGGCAGGCATACTTGTTCACCATATCTGCTCTTCGCACACGCTGGCTAAGTAGAACATTACTTGGACTTTGTACCTGGCACCAGGCAGGTGAAAGTTAATTTGATTGCTCTCATTAAAATGACCCATACCTGCTGTGGTGTGAGCCTTCAGACCTCTCTAAAGTTGAATCCGTGAGTTAGTTTTATCTAGTATGATATATTAATGGATTATTGCTGACTAATCAGTGTTGTAGCTATCAATGCAGAGCGTATTTTAGCTGTAGGTAACAGCTTATATTACATAGCACAGATGGGTCTTATGCTTTCTTATGTCTTATGTTATTTGACTGAGAACAGCATGGTGCATGGTGGAGTTGCATTTTTGGCCCTAACTTTTTGTGGAAAAATAAACGTTTCATCTCCACTGGCATCAAACCGCTACACTTTTTCCCTCCATTCCTTCGCTTTTTTTGGAAAATGTATGGCTCTACGTCAGGGGTGCCCAATCCTGGTCCTCGAGAGCGCCTATCCGGCAGGTTTTAGACGTTTCCCTGCTTTGGGACACCGTGATACAAGTGGCTGTCATCAACAGACTCGTGCAGACTTTGATGACAACCTGATAACGACCATTAATTAGAATCAGGTGTGTTGAAGTTTGGAAAACTCTAAAACCTGCTGGATAGGGGCTCTCCGTGTTTATCTGCTGCATTGCTTCAGCCTTTCTGCAACAGTAGGGACTCTGCTGCAGCTGAAACGTTTCAGTTGAGGAAAAAATACCACACACACACAAATTACAACACATATTCTTGGAATGACTTCAACTAAAATATGTTAACCTTTGACTATATGCCCTCTCCCTTGCACGCTTATCACACTCTTTCACTGTATTCACTGTGTGATTCAATTAAAACCACGTGGAGTTAGAAAATCCTCTTATGCTTTTCTAGTCGCTTGATGGCTTCATTTGATATCTTAATAAAAGGCTGCTTCTTGGATTATTGGCTCTGGCCCAGTGCCCTTTTTTTATATGAGGCTTAAGCATCTAAATGGAAGACTATGAGACCGAGGGTTGCTGGTTCTACAGTTTGTGTATTTGGTGCAGACTGTAGAACAAGGAACCCTGGTAAATAATAAAATATACCATTCATTTAGAATCATATAAAAATAATCATTGTTGTGTTTTTCATCATTTTAGAGCAAGCTATTTATGTGTATTTACACCACAGCCCCCCCTCTGCCTTGTTTCTATAGTACTCCAGGCTTTTTGAGTGTGTTTCACTGTAGCTTGAGCAGGGTGAGGCTGGGGTAATGATTTCGTTTTGGTTTTTTCCTTCCTCTTTTTTGTCAGGATTGGGGTGTAATCATTTGCATGTAACCTACAATTTATACAACAAAATACCACCTTACACTGCACCAGAGAGTTTTAAAGGGATATTCTAGGTTCTTTGAAGTGGAGCTGTGTGAAGTGTTTAAGAGTAGTTATCTGTAGCAGACAGTAGTCATGAGGTTGGATTAAATTGGCCCTCTCTATGGCTCTCATTCAGAGCAGCTGTTAGCCTAACTTCTCTTCTCTCGGGTGTTTTTTTTATCCTGTTTGTACGGGCTTTAAGAGAAACTGCTGCTCAGGCAACCTTGATTCATCCTTGTATAGTGTAAAACAGCTACTCCACTACAAAGTCAACAGGACGTTGCGTCATCCTCCTTTTCCATTTGTTTCTTTCGCCTTCCCCTTCCTCGTGTGTCTGCTGATCTTACCCTGTCTGTCATGTGGGTGCATGCATGAGTGAGCGCTGCTGAATAGGGGGTGTGGTGCTGGGACAGCAGCTGACAGCACCTGAGGAGCGCCGTCGTCACTGGCTGCATTTAGCCACCGGCTCTCTGCTTCAACCCTTGTCAACGTTACCTCTGAGGTACAGAGTTCTGATTGGACGGCCCTGTTCTTCCCGCCTCATCGACACCCGTGTCACCTCACATCACCTGGTTCTCTACCTTACACAGCCTGCATCATTTTATCCTTGAAGCTCTGGTTGGACTGATTTTTTTTTATTTCATTGAGAGTACTATTATTGACTTTCCAGTGACCTTGAGTTTTTTTGGGTTTTTTTTTTTTTTGAAAATGTTCCTGGTGTTTTGACAGCATTTTTAGTCTGTCTTCATTAGGCTACTTTTGGTATAAACCTTTCTGGCAAACCTCTGTTTCTGCTCTTGGGTTCTTTTGACGAGATATAACAATATTTCCACATAGTTTTCCACCCAAGGTCGGTGAGTCCATAAAAAAGGGAAACCATGTGAAAATAACATTTTAAAGGGACACATAAACTAGCCGTCCAAAAACAAAAGTCACACACTCTAATATTTCATTGGACTGCCTTAAGCTTTGAAGCATTCACTGTGGCAAATAAGCTTCAATGTCACGACATTCATTTCCGTCCAAAGTTGCATTAATGTTTTTGCTAAGATCTTGTGTTGATGATGGGAGAGTCGGACCACTGCTGCAAATCCTCTCCGGCATGTCCCAAAGGTTCTTAGTGGGGTTCAGGTCTGGACTCTGTGGTGGTCAATCCATGTGTGAAAATGATGTAAACCACTTTTTCACAATTTCATCCACCATTTCATCCACAACCTCCATTTTGAAGTGGGGTGTGTGTAAAGTATAAAATGGAGTGTGTTTCAACACTTTAACATAAAACACGGACCGTGTTACTGTCTGATACAGAAGTGCAAATCAATGCAAATATATAAGTCATGGAAAAAATTATTAGACCACCCTTGTTTTCTTCAGTTTCTTGTTCATTTTAATGCCTGGTACAACTAAAGGTACATTTGTTTGGACAAACATAACGATAACCACAAAGATTGCTCATAAGAGTTTTATTTAAGAGCTGATATCTTACCATTTTCCATGGTTTTCTTGATTATAACCTAAATTCACTTAAGTTTTTACATCAATAGCTATGGCGTTTGTACTGCCAAAAACACTGCTTTTTATGCATTCCAAATCAGTGTATCTTTTCATGTCTGTTTTAGTCACATGATGACGTTTAGTGGTACCAGGTATTAAAATGAACAAGAAAGTGAAGCCAAAAATTTTCGCGTTACGCGGGTTTCCCCTAATAATTTTTTTTCCATGACTGTATCTATAGAGCTTTGGCGCAAACAGTAATGACATGTATTGTTTATATGGCTGTCTGCTTTGACACCTGACCAATGATGACCTTGTAGTCTTAAAATAATATTTAAAAACTTTGCCTAACCATTTGAAAACTGATGACAAACTTGAAGTTGAAATAATGAGAAGACTCTTCGAGACCTCAAATGTGTGATTTTAGTGTATTTTCTTCAGCGCCACAGAGGCAGCTGTTATTACTACTTTTTGGATTTGGCTTGATAAGGAGGTGGATCAATTGTAGAGTCGAAATAAAACACGAAATACTCACTATGAGACACACATTTTCACTTGTGCATGTTTGATATATAACACTGTTAACAAAAAAGGAGGGGGGGGGGGGGGGGGGTTGAGACACTCATTGACTGTAACTGAGATGAGCACTTCCGGTTGTTTTGAAAGTGAAAAGTCCATAAAGGATTTCAGTGACAAATAATAGGTCACTTTGTGGTATTACGTAAAAAGAGGAAGAACCCCTTCAAATAATTAGAGGTTAGGATGAAGAAATAGTTTAGTATTTATCTATTATTAAGAGACACAATAAGACAGAGAAGTGAGAAGTGAGATGGGCCATTCCTGCTCTTCCATCCCATCCCAGTCTGATCCACAGAGGCTGTCTGTGTGGGACTTGGCCATGAGGCGGGCAGAGAGCCAGCCTCCCATCACCCCCCGCCCGTGCGCGTTCCCGTAGAGTCGGGCGGGTTGCGTATCCCGGTCGGTATGCAAACATAAGCGAGTCCCCGGTGAGTAGCATCCTCCGAGCTCCCGGTTTAAAGACGCACCGCGACGCAACGCGTCCCGCATGTCCGGCAACAAGCCGACACGATCGAAACATGAAACATGATTGTCTAATAAAGAAGTGAAATACACGATGAGTAAAAGGAAAATCCTACTTGGAGCTGGAGTGGAGTCCGCTTTAGGCCGGAGTTGTTGCTCTGTCCTCGCTCCTCAGCACCGGGCTGCGGGATCCATGGCACCCACCGGCACGGGTCGGTTCAGAGCGCAGGGCGCAGCGGCGGAGCGCAAACAGCCGCAAAGCCTTCCGTCTGATCTGAGGCTCGAAGGCACGAGTTGGTGGAGCTACGACAGGCCCTGGAGTCAAGGGGGGCTGAGTTCCTGTCTGGATGCCAGGCCCGATGGAGAGAAAAGCGCACCCGGGGCAGGTGCAACAAAAACCGGATCCTGCAGCGTCACGCGGAGCCTCGAATAACCCGAGAGTCTGCTCTCGCTTTCGACGGCGCGGATGTTTGCGGAGGCTGACAGATGGGGAGGGGGTGGGGGGGAACCCCGCGGTATCACTTCTGTGTTTGCTGAGTGTTCGTAGGGTTACTCCGCTGATGAAATGGCAGCGGCGGCAGTAGCATCATATAGCCTGACTCATCCCGCATCAGTACCACTACCGTAAAGGAGCGCGCAGAGGCGCAACGCGGACGGAGCTTTGAGGGATGGACTGAGAAAAGATAAGACAGAAAAATAACCCAAACAAGGTGATATCAAGGGGTGATGTTCTGCTGGAGCATGAAAACACAGAGGAGTTCAGCCTACAAAACCCTGCAGCAGTACGGACCATATATTGATAGTAACTCAGAAAGCCGTGTGACAAAAACACATCTTTATCTAGGACTTGGTAGCAACTTAACAAAAAAAAAAAAAAAGAATTCCAGATACGATAAAAGCCAATTTTGACTCATATTGGCCGTGTCACACACAGAACATAGAAAGAAGCTGTTTTGTAATGTCAATTTTAAAAACACACTTTTTTTAGGTGTTTGTTTTTAGAAAGTAATACCACAAGCCGACCTGTCCATGCGCTCTTGCGGCAGTGCGCAGGCGCGGAATTGCAACTGTTGGCGCTATTGCCACTGGGAATTGTAGTTTTTACACCAAAAGCGGCACTGGATAATTCCTCTGCGTGTATTACCTGGCAGTGAGGACATATATTTGACCGCATTGGCGCATTGCAGGGATGCATATTGATTTTTAAGTTATAGATTTGATTCAATGATAATGTAAGGGTAGTGCCTAAACTTAAATACAGGTCGAGGAGAAGCAGGACACCCCCACCCTCCCCACCCCACACACACATTTGAACCCCCTATATATAGCATATATTGCAAAAAAAAAAAGAGACCAGATTTACAACCCCAGTTCACAAAAGTTGGGAAGCTGTGTAAAATGTAAATAAAAACAGAATGCAATGATTTGCAAAGCTCATAAACCCGTATTTTATTCCCAATAGAACATAAAGAGAACATATAGAGATGCAGGCTTTTGAACTGTCGACTGATAACAAGCTGGATGGTCCCTCTCCTCTTTAGTCCACAGAACATGGCATCCACGGATTCCAAAAAGAATTTACAATTTTTATTCATCTGACCAAACAACAGTTGTCCATTTTTGCCTCAGACCATTTTAGATGAGCTTTAGCCCAGAAGACGGCAGCATTGCTAGATCTTGTTCACATATGGCTTCTTGTTTGCATGATTCAGCTTTTAACTTGCATTTGTGGATTGCACGGCAAACTGTGTTCACAGACAGTGATTTCTGGAAGTGTTCCTGAGCCCATCCAGTGTTGTCCATGCTTGTTTTTAATGCGGCGCTGCCTGAGGGCCTGAAGATTATCCACATCTAGTTTAGACCTTCAGTCTTGTCCCCTGCTCACAGACACTCCTACTGATTATTTGAATCTTTTGATCGACTGTAGATGATGGGATCCTCAAAATCTTAGCAATTTTTCACTAAGGAACATTTTTCTGAAAGAAATCCTAAATTTTTAGATGTAGTTTATCACAGATTGGTGAACCTCTGCCCATCTTTACATCTGAGAGGCTCTGTCTTACTGAAATTCTCCTTTTATACCCTGTGGGGTAGCTCAGTTGGTAAAGCGGGTCGTCCAGTCTGAACCCTAACTCGCTCCCAGTGGGTCTGGCAACACCTTGCATGGTAGCAGCCACCCACTGGTGTGTGAATGGGTGAATAGGAGGCCAATGTAAACCGCTTTGAGAGCACCTTGATGGTGTGGAGAAAGTGCAGTCCATTTACCGTTTTCTACCCAGTCATATTGCTGACCTGTTGACTGTTAACCTAATTAGTTATCAAATGCTCACATTTGCTAACCAGCTGGATGTAAAATAACCAAAGTGGAATGCAGAAAGGCAGAAAACAGGTCAAAGCCATATTTCATACAAAACAGCCACAATGAGATATGAATCTACCCAAATGAGATATGAAATGAGAATCAGGTCAAAGAAACGGATGCAAAATAAACCAGATGAAACACACAGTAAGACACAAAAGTATCCTCATGACATACAAAAAAAAAAGATCATCAGATCCTCCCTCCCCCCCAATTGAACACAAAATCACCACAGTGATACAGATCATCAACAAACGGATATAAAGTGACCAAAATCAGACAGTTTAGATGCTTAATGGAGGCACACACATAAAAAAAAGCTGAACCACGCTAAACATGCACAAGATAGAAACCAGAAGTATGTTTGTAGCTGTGTTTTGGTGCTCAGAATGTGGAACCTACATGTTGTAGGTTGCTTTGTCATCCGAGAAAGTAAATGCAAGAGGAAATAATTTCCTCAGAGGTTATGGCAACACAACAGGGACTGTGTTTATTTTCTGCACTCTTGAGAGAAGTGTTGAAATCCCTAATTTAAAAGCATTTCCTCTCTCTTTTTTAAGGGTTTCCCAGTGATTAGGCCTATTTTGGTACAAGTTAATCACTTTATAATTCAGACAGTTATTTCGGATTAAACTTTGTTCTCTTTTTTTCTCATTAAATACTATTTTATCTGTGTGTTTTGCATTTCACAAGATGAAAAACTGGACAGGGGGAGACTGGTGATGAACAGAGTGGCAATACGCATTTCTCAAACTTGCATGTGCTTTTAGATCACGTTTTTTTTTTTTTTTTAGCTCGATTCTGCGTTGTAATAGAATAAAGCACACGTATACATATAAAAACTGACTGACAGCCTGGGGGCGTGGTCCTCCGTCACCAGCCGTCGACAGGCAGAGCCGTCACCGCAGTCTTATCCGGGTACGCGCAGCGGAGGAGCGCGCACAAACCGCAGGCCGAGCAGATAACGGCTCTCCGTTTCTTCTTCTGGCTCCTCGATGACGACTGCGTTTTACAGCTTCTCTTTTGGCTCGGCTGTAAACTCTGTCAGACATGTTTGGACACCTACAGAGTTTGGACACCAGTAAGCCTGTCCTGTGGATGCACGAACGCAAATGCTGCCAAAAGAGATAATCGGGTCTGCAACTCTATAATATAGCCTATTGTTCTTGTGCGGGACTTTTGGATAAGCAGGAGTCAAAATAAATTTAGTAACTTTTTACAGTGTTTTTACATTAATCTAAAACGTTCAGGTTTTACTCTCAGGCCGTGCGTAAAAATTTGGATCAGATGTGAAACAGCCTTGGAAGTTTTTGGGAGAGGAAGTTCCTCTCAGAGTTGATTTGGTTTTATTTGTTTGCCTCCATGCGCGACTTTATATCTACTGCTCGTCAAAGCCTCTGCATTTCGCAACTCTTTCTCATGAGGAACCCATAATTGGAGACGTCACCGCGCTACCGTTTTTCACGCGCTCCCTCAACAATGCAGCATGAGCGCCTGTTGAAAGTTTTGGTCATCGGCGATCTGGGTGTCGGGAAGACGTCCATCATCAGGCGGTACGTCCACCAG
Organism: Hirundichthys speculiger; assembly: GCA_018398805.1. NCBI lineage: Eukaryota > Metazoa > Chordata > Actinopteri > Beloniformes > Exocoetidae > Hirundichthys > Hirundichthys speculiger. Next base: position 1,920,778 of record JAGFBZ010000292.1, on the reverse strand, counting down.
ATCTTCTCCCAGCACTACCGGGCCACCATCGGGGTGGACTTCGCCCTCAAAGTGCTCAACTGGGATCACAAGACGGTGGTGCGGCTGCAGCTGTGGGACATCGCCGGTGAGTAAAAGTGGGGGCTGATTACATCCAGCTTGAGTGATAAGCCCAGGGAACCATCTGCGTAAATGCTCGTGTTTACTCCTTATCTGAATTTGCTCAACATACAATAAAAACGTCACGTCTGCAAGACAATAATGTTCAGAAACCACAAACACTGAACTTTCGCAGTTAGGAGACAGGGAACCATCATGTCTGATTTTCCCTTCTGGGCCCGTTTGGCACAAATCCTATTTGGGGCCCATCTTTCAATCATGATACCATAAGCTGTTTGCACATTTCAAGCTTGGTACTCTGGACTCTGGACTCAAATAGTCTCTTTATAACCCAGATGACACCCAGAATGAAATTCTGATTAGGATTTAGTCCACTGGAGCACTTGGCAATGCACTCAATCATTCCCCCTTTTTGCTGATTTTCAAGATGATAAATGGATTACTACAGAATAAACATCCTTTCTGATGTATTACTACCAACTGGACCACTAGGCCATATATAGTAGGTAGGCAGAATCAGTCCTTCCTTTGGCAAATACAAAATTTAGGTACGCATAGTCACAATAAATAAGCCACATTATGTAGAACTCAAGCATAGTCTATATGTTCAGCTCAGTCTTGCATCAAAATGTTTAGCTGCATAAAATTGTATGATGGTTTTATTTTTGTGGGGCATATTGGTGGGGTGGGAGCTGGCATCCTGGCAATCCAAGAGACTGATAAATTGAGCTTTGTAACATGTTGTGTCTTATGAACAAGTAAATAAAAAACATTAAGAAATAATTTAAAAAAAAACTGCTACATGCATGCAGCCACTGAAAAAGAAACTAAACGGACACTAATTATGAAACTAAGGTAATTTTCAAAATCACACAGTGCATATTGCTCATACACTCTAGTATACCATACACACTGGTCTGGCAGTGGTTGCTATTATCTAGTCTGCCACTGTAAAAAAAAAAAACAACTGTACTACAGCACAATCAGAAGGCAGTATAGTATGTGAGGTAAACTGGTCAGTTGAAATTGTCCAACACAGGGTACCCCAAAACCACGAAAATGGTATCCTGTAGGGGGCAGCACCATTCAAAGCTGGTAGTTACTGCTGCATGTAGGGCTTTTGCAAGATGCAGGCAACTATGCAAGACTCCCACTGATTTAGAAAGCGCTGATTTAGCGCAAGGGTAAGGACAAAACAGGGAAGAATGTCGATGTGCTGAGCCTCACGAGAAATTCCAGCCTATATTCCCGTCAATTCAGCAAGGAACAGATCAGCACTGACTGTGAGACGAGTGGTGTTTCTGTCTATTCTGCCTGGAATAACTGGAGGAAGCCATAGTGGAAAAAAGGCACAGGTCTGAAAAGCCCCCAAGGAGGCCACTGCAACAGAAGTTGGAGAAAGATCAAGCCATCTCATAATTTTAGCAACCTTTATTGTAAAACAAAAATATTTTGTGCTTTGTACAAATGTAGCTGTTATACATTTTATATTGACACATGTGCTTAGATAGCCAACTGTGGATTCTTCTCTGGGATGGCGCTGGGTCACAATGATCAATGCATCATTTCAAGTTGCATTTTAATTGGCTGGTAAGCAGATGGAGTTGTAGGATTTCTGACACTGTCAGAAATTTATATCGTCTTTGGTTGCAAGACCAGTGTGACGGCCATCTCTGCTCATATTGTACGATGGAAGACAGACGATTTTGACCAAAGACCAAAGATATCCCAACGATTCTTTCAGCTTGTTGATCTTTCGTCTGTAACAGCCCAGAATCATGCAGTGCGTTAGAGCCCTTACTGAACTTAGTAAAATGTCTGGACCAAACTTACTCATGAGTGAAATCTTTGATCATGTTCACTGTTGTTTAGTGGTAGGATTATGCCTGTTTTCTTCCATAAATTGGGAGGCTAGCAAATAAACATGATGATGTTGTTCACTGATGAAGTTTGTTCTTGAGAACGGTGTACTTTTATAGACTTTGCAAGACTCAGCTATTTTTTTTAAGACAGATGAAAAGCAGAAAAGCTGTAGTATCAAGATGCACCTCCTTGTGCAATCACAATGTTAGCTCAAAAGTACAAGCAGTAACCATATGTCTTAATTATAAATGTGGATAATTGAGCTGTCTATGACATGTTGCAGGAATTACAAGTATGCATATCACTATTAAAGGTCTGCTTGAAAGTACATAAAAATAATCACATAGTATCTGATAATATTGCTCCAACGTAAATTTTATAGGATACACGTTTTGAGTATTTCTCTTTTAACTTATCAAAATTTGGATGTGGCAATTTTGCACTAGTCTAAATATGTTGCTCGCTATCTGATCTGTATCAACATTGCACTGTCCCAACACAATGTAACTAAGAGGCAAACCTCAGAGTACGCTCTCAGTGATCTGCATTTTCACACTTGTTGGCTGCATTTTGCTGGCACACCCAACGATGCTGATGCATGACATGAGAAGTAACTCCATAAAAATGTGGCGAGTCTCATTTCTGCAGATGTAAGTCATAAGAAAAGCTCCTTGTATTGAGCTTATGAAAGCATCATGTTTCCTTAATTAGGGACAATTCGATTTTTGTAAATAATGGTCTTCCTGTCTCACAAACATCTCTCACAAACTAAGGAGCTTTGTTGCGGGTGTTGAGTCTGGTGACAGCTGATAAGAACTGTCATTTGCATGTAAAAAAAAAAAAAAAACTGTCAGGCTGAGGCTTGTTGCCAAGTTGACTTTAGACCCGTAGTGATGACTTTGCTGGAGTAACACAAAGGTGACACGTCATCCTCATCAGTGTGTTAATGTGGTTGATTGCATCACTGAGTCTGGAAAGAGTGAAACCGATACTTCATCCAAGGTAACCGGAGATTTGGAAAAACAAAATAAGAAATGCTTTATAGGCAGAGAGGTGAAAAAGAGTCCTTCTTAAACTTCACATAATAAAAACCCCACAACAAGAGTCCTCTTTTACAAGCTGTTTTTTTTTTTTAATACGATATAAGACTTCTGTGAAATGATAGCGATGCTTTTATTTCAGGCTAATGTGATAACAGAAGTTTCCATTTTAAATCAGTCACAAATAAAAACAGGTTATAGCTATTGAGGGCATGCACACTGATTTCATTATACCTAAAACAATTTATGTCACATGTATGTATTTTCCAAAGCATGACATATAATATCCAGTCAAAGAGTTTGAAGAGAATAGCATAGGATAGCTAGCATAACTTAGCAGGAAGACTTGGAGCTGGAGAACTGCTTTGAATAACTCTGTTCAAAAGTAGAAACAACTTGTCTAACATACATTAATTATACCTATCAACATATAACATGTCAGTAAGTGAACTTTAGAGGTTGTGCTGCATCTTAGCAAACAGCTCTTCAAAACTCTTGCAGTGGTTTCAGTTATTAATCAATAGCATATTTTTGTCACGTGAGCCACAGACAATGCTTTCTGTTTTAATTGTGTTAAGGGAAACCTACAGGTTCTATGTTTTCAGGTTGCAGGTCTCATTTTCTGTGTTATTACCTTCTTACAGTGAGCGGGTAAGTCTTTGGATGTCCATTCGTGAGTGGAAGACTTAGATACCATCTGTTAAGATATTACTTTCAGAGCTTCCATGTTTTTGACATTTAAGTTAATGTACTCCATAAGTTGATGCCAACAGCTTGTCATATGTCATGTGCATGTGTGTGTGTGTGTGTGAGTGTCTCAGATGCTCAAATGCTGGTTCACCTCTATATTAGGATCATGTGGAAGAAGTTAGTATCCAGACAGAGGCTTATTCATATATTCAGTGTGTGTGTGAGAGAGAGAGAGATGCAAAAGATACAAAAAAAAAAGGAATGGAAATCGAACATTTGACAAAATGTCATCACACATTTCTTATGAGTCTGAAAAATATCTACTGCAGGAGTTCCTGTTAAAGATATTGCATTTAAAATCTAGCCGATGATTTTAGAATATAGAATGTGATGATTTGCAAATCTCATAAAACCATATTTTCTTCCCAATAGAACATAAAGAACATATCAGATGTTGAAAATGAGACGTTTTACCATTTCATGGAAAATATTAGCTCATTTCAACTTTGATCACAGCAACACATATCAAAAACATTGGAACAGGGGCAACAAAAGGCTGGAAAAGTAAATGGTGCAAATGAAAAACAAATGAAGGAACAATAAACGACTAATTAGGTTAAATGGTAGCAGCAGGTCAGTCACATGACTGGATATCAAAGGAGCGTGTCAGCATGCCGCAACTGCTCTGCTCACTTCCCAGATGTTTACAGACTATTTGAACATTCTGAAATCAAGTTGTCTGGAGGGATGACCAGAATGAAAAATAGAAACGTGTCATGGGTGGAGAGAATGTGCCTCTGTTTATCTTTGTTTTTAAAGTCTGATTCTTAAAGTTAAGCTTAGGTTATTTGCTTCTTTGTGGTTTTGTTCACATTTGCAGCTGATATTTCACCTTTATCCTGATCAGATCTGATACAATGATGATGGTGAGAAAACTACAGAGATATAATACAGACCTTGGTTTTTTTTTTTTTTTTTTTCCTTAAAAAGGACAAGAACGCTATGGAAACATGACTCGTGTGTACTACAGAGAGGCAGTGGGCGCACTGGTTGTCTTTGACATGACCAGGCTGTCCACGTTTCAGGCCGTCCTAAAGTGGAAAGGAGACTTGGACTCAAAAGTAAGTTCGATGGCGATGGTGGTCCTTTTGTTATTTATGATTAACTTCCATATATTGTTCTTCAATGCATCTTTAAAACAAAACCCTCCTCGCATTTGCAGTTAAAGTAAGACTAATTTCATGTATTCAGATGAAAAAATAAGAAACAAAAACACTTCTTGGGTTGTATCAAGGAAGTATACCACGCTTGTGGTTGATAATCAAGTAGATAATCAAGGGTATTTATGTAAATATATATATATATATATATATATATATATATATATATATATATATATATATATATATATATATATATATATATATATAAATTTTTTTATTTATTTTTTTTTTAGGGCCTACTGCAGCTGACAGTAACACTTTAAGTTAAATCAGTGAACTAAAAAAGTAAATCAGCAGATCAGACAGCAAAACAGCCAGCTGATCTGCAGACTCTTGGGGTTTCAGTTCTTTATGCTCAATGATTTCCCCTTCATTTCTTTATCTCTCTTCTCAGGTTGCCCTGAGCAATGGGAGGCCAGTTCCAGCCGTCCTGCTGGCCAACAAGTGTGACCAACGTAGTCACGGTTTGTGCCCCAAAGTTGCCCAAACTGGAGAACTTCACCCAGGAGTATGGTTTTGTGGGCTGGTACGAAACCTCCGCCAAGGCAAGATGGGGTTTTCTTCTGCTTGTGTTTGTCTCTTGCTACTCACCTTTACCCTGTAATCATCTGTAAATGAGGACGACTGTATGTTTTTACAGAGCAGTCTTGAGCAGCCATCTATTGCACATGCTTTTATATGTTGTTTAGCTGTCAACATCACCGGTCCCCAATTAACCGCAAAAAATAAGGGATCACTGTACTTACAGGATTTATCTGTATCTTGCTGAGCTTTTGAAAGGAACTAAAGAAGTAGATTTCCAGTTAAATGTCTTTTACTGATGCTGGCTTTATAAATAATATGGCTCAGCAGTTAACACATTTATCTACTGCAGGTAACAGCTGGTCTAAGTTTAGAACTGATTTCAATTTGTAACTGAGAGCCTGAAGGGGATTTGAAAGATCTGTGAATGAGGCCTTGAATGTGGTACATCTGTTCCATTTTGATGATTAGATTTTTTTTTTTTTCTTAATCTACTTATTCAATTCATCTGATGTATTTAAAGCTGCAGTTTGGAAGCACAGCTTTTTATTGTTCCCCATGAAGAACCCTTATAGCCTCAGACTCTCTTTGTCTCCATTTACATGTTTCAGTACAGAGGGACTTTTCATTACAGTGAAGACAGAAAAGATCAAGTTCAGCTCACATAATATTCAATTCAGTTCAATTCAATAGGGCCCTCCCACAGTCCAAAGATATCATGTCAGGGTTATTGGTGGTTCTAAATTGCCCATAGGAGTGATTTTGCGTGAATGTTTGTTTACATGTGGCCCTGTGATGGACTGGCGATCTGTCCAGGATGTACCCCTGCTTTTCGAAGAGAGCTGGGATAGACTCCAGCAGGTCCAACAGATCCCCGTGGTTCTACATAGGATAAACAGGCAAAGATAATGGATGGATGGATGGATGGATTCAATAGGGAAACTTGTCTACTTGACATGTAAAAGGGCAGACACACCTCTGTCTCCCCACTATAGCTTCCTCTAGTTGTTCCAGGCAGAATAGACAGAATCACCACTCATCTGGCAGTCAGTGTCGATCTGTTTGATGCTGATTTCGACGGGATCCAGTGGATGCCATTTTCACAGAACTCAGATTTTTTCCTGTTCAGTTCAGCTCATTGATATTTATTTATCCCTGAAGGGCAATTCTGAAATCGTCTTCATTTCATAAAGTATCATAAAATATAATGAAGTCAGATAAATCATTAAAGATAAATCATAGAATGATTTTTATCTTGAAGTAATTACCCTTATCACCCCACCCTGATGGTGAGTCATCTGTATAGTACCAGGGAAAGGATATAATGATGAAGGAAATGTTTAATTTAACTGAGCAGATATGAATGCGTGGTAATTAAAGCAGTAGTCGTGTGGATTTGATTGTTGCCAGGAATAATATTTGGGCATTTTAAATCAAGTATTTAAAGGCGTACTGATTAATGTTTCATGCTGGTGGTGGTGCTTGGTTCCCTACGATTATTATATATTCTCTCTCATTATTTCACTTGGATCATTTCTGTCTTCACAAGCCTTTTAGAATCTTAAAGCTCATTCACTGAGATTTAAACTTCAATTATTCGGCTCCCACAGCTCTTTTCAGATTTTTTTTTTTTTTCCCACATAACAGGCTGCTGCTGAAGGAAGAAATGAGTAAATTCCTGTTAGAAATTCAACAGTAGCAAAAGTCAGAAAACACAGATATTTACTTCAGGAGTTGTTGGAGACCAAATCCACTCTGTTGTCACCCTCTGGTTTATGGATTGCTGTTTTGAAGCATTGGATTTCAAAAAGGTCCTGCTGGTAGAGATGGAAAGTGAGACTGTGTCTTTGATTTCTAATATCTACAGTGCTTTGGAATTATTTTGGAAGAGATTGACAGGCCTTTCATTAGAGATGTTTATTGTAACTTAGAGGAGCAGAAGGTCTTTTTGCAGCCAGCTGTCATTCGGCGCTGTATCGTAAGGCAGTTTTTCTCAAACAGTGGGCCGCGACCCCTTTGGGGTGGTGCGATGCTGGGGGGCTTTTTTTTTTTTGCCGTACTATGTGCTAAATGTTTTCTTCTTCCTAGGGAGGCCACGGCAAACAATAATTGAGAAGCACTGCCTTGAGGGTAACCTTTCAGAACCACAGATGAGGGGAGGGCATCTCCAGCTCATTTTATTTCCCGGAGACATATCTGATAACATTATATTTTAAAAGACAATGTTTGAAAGAGTGGTTTCTGGAAACTCTGAAACATATAGGGTTACTGAGTACAGTTTGCTATCTGAGGTTGTAGTTGGGGCTGGTGCACTGCCCTCTAGTGGCTCATTACTTATTACAGTACTTATTCATCGACAAAAACAGTGTATAATTACATTTATGCTTCTTACCTCCGTTGGTTTTAAACATGTGTTTTTACATGTTCATATCTGACTTTCAGAGGACCAGTATGATTTCATGCATGCTTTTACTTTGATTCATCTCTTACTAAAAATATGAATTACAACGTTTTGTGTCTGCTTTTCATTGAATTTTTTTTTGTTTGTTTCTTTTGACTTCAAGTAATAAAGGAATTCAGGACTTTACAAGAACAGTGAAGATCATATAATTATGTGTTTAATGGTCATGTGGCTCCTCAGATGTAGGTTAGAAATGGAGGCACTGCACTGGATTCAACAATGTTAGCAGTTTTGTAACTAGACTTTTTTCATATCTGTTCCCAGTCATCCAGCCAGACTGAAAACCTATTTTGATCTTGTTTTTGAAACCAAACAAGGAGGAAAAAGAGTTTAAATCCCCCAGAGATTTTTCAAAGCAAAAGTCTGTCCGAAGGACAAGTGCTGCTCACTTGGGTCTTAGTCTGTTCTCCCTCTAACCTCATCAACCTTATCTGCTGTTTTCTTTTCCTCGCTACAGGACAACACCAACATTGACGCTGCCATCACCTGTTTGGTAAAAAACATCATGTCTGTGGAAGAGGAGAGATCTCCAAATGAGCCAGAGGGGAGCGTTCTCGTTCTGCCTCGCTTCGACTACAACGTGAAGGAGAAGGGACTCGGTGGATGTGCAGGATGCTCCTCATTAAAACCCAAACATGAACACAATGACTGAAGGCAGCTTTGTTCTTCTTTATGTTTTTCATCAGAAAAATCCAATGCAACCAATATTTTAATCCAAAACATGAAGAGGTTCTTTCTCTTTTTAAGTATTTTTCTGAAAAATATTGTCATTAAATATTGGAGCTATTGTGCCTTATAACATGACTGATTCAGAAATTAGTTTTGTCATTACTTAAGCCTTTTATGTTGGAAATAAATGCTTTACAAATGTATTCATCTCCTTGAGAGAGAAAAATGAAACACAGGAATAGAAACCTTTTCAGAAAGATAATGACAGTTATTTTTGAAGCCACAGTTGTAGTTCTTTGTCTCTTAATGAAATATTTGTTGCATTGTGAGAAAAACATAATCTGTTTCGCTTCACAAACTGTTCTGTTGATAACTGTTTTAAATTTAATGTTGAATGCTTTACTTTGTGTATTTAGGTATGGTTGGCATTCTTTATTTATATTTTATTTAAAATAAAGAATATAATTTGAAAATTTGGAGCTGGCTTTTGCTGCTGTGTCCCTTTTATATCCATAAAAATGATGAACTAGTTACATTTATAGTGCAGTTTTTGTCCAGCTACAGTAGAAATTTTTTCATTCATTAATGTTATTTTTTTTTTTTTACAAATAAAGGCACTATTGAGCAGTTTTTTTGTGAGCTCAAGTTTACTTCTGCTATCTTTGAAGCTCTTAGTTAAAGTCACTCTATGTAGCACTACTCTCTCTGAGCACATGGGGGCAGCATATCTCAAAAAAGTTCACTTGCCAGCTCTTAGTGTAAGATCCATCAAAACGCACTTCTAAAAATGCTATTACAAAATGTGTGCTGGACCATCCTCGCTCATTGGCACAGTATTGCCGGCCGCTCTTTTGTCAAGATAGCAGAGCTATATACCCCAGTGTGGTCAGTGGTATTTATATAGAGTGTCATTTAGGCAGCTGGCTGCAGCTGTCACAGATGACAGTTGACTGATATCATTTACTCAAATGCATAGACATTTGCACAAATCCGAAGGTTTACTCTATGCTAACACTCCAAACCTTCCTGGTCAATGTTACTGACTTTTTTCATATGAAGACATTTATGATTTCATGCAAATTCCTGAACATTTATGAATCCTTTGCTCTAGGACATGTGTCAAACACAAGGCCCGCGGCCAAATGTGGCCCGCCACATCATTTTATGTGACCCTCGAGAGCTTCTGCATTATTGGCTTAAATTTTAAACTGATATTTTAAGACTTAAAACAAGCTTACACTGCTTTAAAGTGCATATTGACAATAAACTGCATTTCCCATAATGCATTTCGTTGTTACCCACAAGATAACAGCATATAACCATGAGCAAGACATCAAGACGATTTTCAGAACTGACAAACTTAAGAAAAACGAATACAAGTTTGTACCTCAAGGTTAAGAAACACTAGTCGTTTGTGTTATGAGGCGGTGTCAGTTATGAAAGAGTATAATCTCCGTCTGCGTTTTGACAGCAAACACGGAGCTAAGTATGCTAAATTTAGCCTACAAGAAAAACAAAGAATCGCTTCCACTTCTAACCATTACCTGTGTGAGAGCAGGTTTACAACCATAAACCCTGAGTTTAATATAATAATGAGTTAAAGACACTTGGACTACATCATAAATGCAGAAACCATTATTTAACAAGGTGTAGTTTAATTTACTTGGATTTATATTGCATTTTGTTACATTCATGCTGTCAATCTGGCCCTTTGAGGGCCACCATGATGCTGATGTGGCCCTCAGTGAAAATGAGTCTGACACCCCTGCTCTAGGAGATGAAGATCTGATTTTTATTTATTTATTTTTTTGGTTTACCAGATTTTTTCTAAGTACTTCATGTAAATTTATTTGATTAGTCAAAATATGTTCTGGACAATTTCCAGGCCATCACACTGATAAAAAAAATCTAAAGTAAAGGTGACTTGCCGCCTGTAGGGAGACCCAATGTGCTATTTATTGCAAAAGTTCCTCTGTGCTGCTTTAACACTGACTGTCTATAAAAAATACTGATCCAGAGAGCCGGGGATTCACACAGTAGCAACACATTATTAGTCATTTACTAACATATTCAAATCAAATTGTCAAAAAAGCTGAAAGAGGGCATTTTCTAGCATTGGAGACAGACCGGGGCAGGTCTAATTTATGTAATTTATGCATGTTAAATTAGTTGTAAGAAGAGATGCTGTGGTACAGTTGAGTCATATACAGAGAAATATTTCAAAACATAACATTGTTGGTGAGGTAAAGGTTTTTAAGGCTTTAATCAATATCTGGAGAAGGAGTTCAATACATGCATTAGATCAACTGAATTTTTTTAAAGTAAAAAATATTCTTTATTTACATTTGTCTGGCTATGAACCACTAAATCAATTTTTTTTTCTTAAGCTTAGATGTGTTTCTTTATAATTGAGACACAAGAGAATACAAGAAAGAAAGACCAGTATTTCTTTCCATCCATCTATACTCATTAACGTTCTGGTACTTCTGCCCTGGACTCCACTTTGAGATTACCACCAAGTCAAATCCTCTTTTTTTTTCTTTGTAACTTTTCACGGAACCATCAAATACACAATGTTTAATACATATACCACTAAAAGAGAAGTTTGAATAAGAGCTTTAAGTCGAATCTAAACCCAAACCCATGGGACATGTTTCTGCAAGAGAAGAGTCTGACAGCTGAAGACTTTGTCTTTCATTCTAATTTTGAAAACTCTAGGAACTGCAACTTAGCCTGCAATATGGGAGCAAAGCGCTCTCTTGGGAAAATATGCAACTATGAGATCTTTGAGGTTTGTTCTTAGGGGCTGTATATATTTGGAGAAAAAGTTTGAATTCTATTCTTGATTTAAGAGCCAAACAGTGTGTGATCTCTCCAGCTATTTCTCATCAGAATTCTCACTGCACCATTTTTAATCAGCTAGAGGCTCTTCGTGGGTTTTTGAGGCATCCTGATAATAAGGACTTGCAGAAGTCCCCTGTCGAAGTAACAAAAGCATAAACAAGGTTGTCTGCCTCATTTTAAGAGAGAATCTTTTTAACCTTGAGAAGACTACCAGTCCAGTCTGATGTGAAGAAATATAAATGGGACATTTGTCCATATGTCACAAGTGTCACAATTATGAAATAGCAATACTACTTTGCGTGTTGCTTTTTATATAGGGGGCTGTTCATGTGGCATGATGCCAATGTGTAACCATGTATTTATTAATGTTCTAGACAAGCCATTTTCTTTTTAATGTCTCAGGACAACATTGGGCCATCGTATGTTACAATCCACAGAAGAAAACATAGACATTGAAAGATTTGGGGGCCTTGAAAATATTTAAATTTTAGAATTATTAAGCACACGTGACAGTTTCTGTGATGTCCCAAACTGCTGCCCAAGTTATGTTTTTTCATTTGCTAATCGTACCAACATTCTGCCTCATTTCCATGTTACCTTCATCTTGCTCTCTTTCACATGATCCGCCTTCATGTATGTTCCCTGATTGCGTCTGCTTCAGCCACGCCGATTATTCTGATGTGACTGTGACTGATTGCTCTTGCTCAGTATTTAAACTTCTCTCCCAGTCAGATCCTTTTAGATCTTCTTTAACCATGCTTGCATTTCTTTCTTGTACTCCTCTCTTGTGTTTTGATCCTGTCTATTATATTGTTTATTAAACTGTTTCTGGTTTCTGATAAACCCCTGACTGACTGGGTTGCTGATATGATTTCCTGCGTGCTGAGCCGTTTGGATTTATTAGCTGTGTTTGAACTGATAAACTGTGAACCCAGATGTGCACAGAAATGAGCTATTGTTGCCCGGACAACAACAGCCAGCCAACCACGTGCCCTCTTTGGCTGAGCTCCTGCTCCAGAGGGGTGAAACTATTTACATTATTTTAGTTTTTGTAGTTTCCTAAACTGAAGTTGCATATAATGCTGACATTAAGTCCATAGTAGGTTTCACAAATAGCAAGGAACTTATGGTATTCAGTGGGATGCTTTTGTTTATATCAAGGGATATTTACACAATTGACATGTAGAATGAGATTCTTGTCTCCTTGTGTTCAAGAAATTAATTACACTTACCAGGTTTGAGCAGATACTCAGGAAAAGAGACCTCAAGTAGTTAATTTGAAGTATTTGGAAAACACAGGAACTGAGATCAGGCTAACCTTCAGCAGCAAGTTATATCCAAGGGGCTGCACCTGGATTGTAAAACTGGCTTCATTCAATAAGTACGAAAAAGTGCAGTTCCTCAACTGACCACCAGGTGCTGCTCCAAAAGTGAGTCAATCTTTATTGACCCCCATGTTAAAACGTTCACCTTTACATATTTACAACCTGGTACTAAAATGTTTTTCTCTCCATAGCAAGATTTCACATCCATGACAACAGTATGAGGGGAGTGAATTTTTATGTACCTCATTAAGTCCATTATATTATTCCACACATTTTATGCCTAATTAGGAGGATTTTTTTGAGTGACAGCTGCATTGCAGTCTATAATGTTATCTATCATCACTTTAGCGGCTCAGCACTTAGCATTTTCGGTGACTTTGACAGCTGAGCTGAGCAGATAGAGAGCACAATCACTCTTGCCACCAAATAAGCTGATAGCAAAATCAGTCTTTTGTGGGGCGCAACTGCAGACAACCAGCTACCCTGAAGGCCAGTGACCAAGTCCACGAATGGGCTGAGCTGTGGGGCTGCCTGCTCGAGGTGAGCCACCTGTACCCCCATGCCATTCAAGACCAATCTGGAAGGAGACACCTTGCTGGGCCAAGGTTAGGGTAGCAATGGATGGCCACTCGGTGACCCGAATGAAGCTACACCAGAGAGCAAGAGTTTCAGTTCTCTTTTCAGATGATCCAGTTACATCACTGGTTAGCTAAGTTAAGCTAAAATAGGTAGCTTGCAGTAACTGAGTTAAGTTGGGCATGCTCCATTGGACTGCCAGGCTTGTACCCCGTTTGCCCATTTTTGGATTAACTGGTTGGGTGGAGTCAGTTCTTGTCAACATGACATTCTCCATTGACGTCTACTCCTCTTCAGAAACCTGTGGGTGATGGTTTATCCAGTTCTTTTCATACAGTCTATGGTTAAAACACAGGTGCCAACAACCATGCAAGGAGGTTCATGTAGGAGATAAACTCTAATTCTGGCCTCATACAGCCACATTGCGTGCGTTGTCTCTGTCCATCTCTGTAGACTTTGAATGGGGTGCCATCATTTATTGCAAACTGAATTGTGGGATCTGATCAGAGCCAACTGCATTGGCTCTGTCAGAAGTTGGGAGATTTTCAACTTTCCCCGCTTCAGCACATGCGCCAGCCAATCGGGTTGGGGTTACACAATCAGAGCTAGCCAATTAAATCGCAGACAGAGGCAGGACTAACTCTTTCTGTAACAAGCAGGAACAAATTTGATTGGTTGTTTTTGGAATAACAGTTACACCACAATCCAAGTGTTGCTGCAAAGGGTAACGTTGGATTCACACCAGTGTAACCCTTACCTAAGGTACCGACGGTCCAATTGGTCTCATATCTTTGACCCATGTCTAGAGTTTCATACATATCAGAAGACATGCAAAACTAAACTGTAAATATGGTGAAGAAGCTGAAAGATCTGCATCAAAGTGTCATGGTTTCTTTACATGTGGTCTTGAGTTTGGATTTTAGGTTTTTTAGGTCTTCTTGGTTGGTCTGTTTCCTGCTTTACTTTGAAGGTCTTTTTTCTCCGTGTCGTATTTTGATTTACCTCCTTCTGCCCATTTCCTTGAATGTTTGCACCTGTGTCTCATTCGTTTCATTGTGTATTTAGCCTTCATCTTTCGCTTCTTGGTTTGCTGGTTCATCTGTTGATTTTTTTCCTTCTGGTCAGTCTGTAGTTTTCCTGTTCCCCTGTCCATGTTTGAGTATTCCTTCGTGTTCCTGCCCTGTCATCTCACTGTCCATCTGGATTCCTGCAGTTAGGTTTTGTTCTGTTTTTTGTTGTTTTTTTTTGTTGTGAAAATGAGCAACTTTGTTGAAAAAAAGTATTTGTCAGATGAAATGTTCCCTTCCTCTTCATCATCCACTATCACCCTCTTTTTTAAATTTTTTTTCACTGTTATTCAAAGTGTCAAAGTCTGCTAATATTCAAAGCTTGAACACGTCTCTCAATAAATAATAAATAATAATAAATGTGTAAATATTTTGATCAGTGTATAAATAGCCACTTGACAACTTTTATTATTCTTTTTATCTATTGAAATGTATTTTTTTCTGCTACACATTTTTGTGCAGTTGAATGTCATCATATTCTGAAATGTCTTTAACATGTCTTTTTCACTGCTGTCATTACATTAATCTCTATCCTTTTCTTATTTTCTCCCATTGGCTTATTCCCCATATCTCTTGCTTCCAGCTGAAGCTCAGAGTTTGAAGCCAGTGATGGGCAATTGTCGAAAGACTGACTGTTTTGTTCAACCTCACTGCTCCTTGCAGTTCTGCCTCACAAGTAATGCTCTGTCACTTCTCATTCACTGTGCCAGAATACTTTTTTTTTTCTGAGGATTGTGTTTCTTTCTGACATCATTCTGCAGCATTCATGCTGCAGGGTGTTAAGTGTTCTGCAAATACTTTGCAGGATATAAAAGAATCAGTTTCTTGCCAGATATAGATGCCTGAGGAACATTTAAAACAGTGAACAGTGACATATCGCCACTGAAGCTCTGTGTAGGACATCAAGTAAGTATTAAGGGGAAATATGTCATTTTCATCTTTAGCATAATGGCATTGCTACAATGTGCAGTTTCATTACAGTACATAGACATTTTTGGTGTCCTCATGCTGTAGGTCTTAGGTGTCTTTTCATTCTCACCATTTTTACCCAGTAGATGAACCATAGCTTCTTTTAAAGCACTCACAGTCAGACATCAGTCCAGACATTGGTCTGAGACTGATGCAGCATGTCTGTGAGATGCTATCAATGGAACGGCCAAAGACAAAATTACAGTGGACAATTTTATTGTCACATTAAAACAAGAAAATGCTCCAACAACACAAAGCAAACCAGCTACCAACAATACTTACTGAATCCAGCGAGAAGATTGCGAGTTCAGTGAGCCACACAGCCATGGAAAGGTGTTGATGTTGGTGTGATGCACTGCTGTAAAACAATGCATATTCCCACCAGCGTGATGTGGGACAGACCACAAAGTCACGAAGTGCATTTCCAGGCCAATCAGCCTGTGTCCAGGGGGGAGTTGTGTTCGCCCTGAGATAGGTAATAGGAAGTATCAGAAGGGTTTTGAAACTATTATTTAAATGTGAGATATTACACAGGGTTACTTAAAGAAGTCTGAGAGTGTAAGAAGAATAAAACCCGTGCTTTGTATAAATAAATGCAGATTTTCCGCTTTTATCAGCATTGGCTACTCGACTGTTCGAAGCTGAAAATCAGCAAAGTAATGTGGGATTGATTTTTTTCCGACACTTATGCAGATATTAATTCATGTCCTGTTCTTTTTTTTCTTTTCTAATTTATGACAAAAAAAATTATCGATCTAACTCACACATAGAGGATTTTTTTTATTATTTTTTTCCCCCACTGCAACATGAATGATCTTCCTTTGTCTTTTGTTTACATATTGATTTAAAAATTTTCATTTCATCCATTCCAGTATGTCATTATAATTTGCTTGGGAGAGAGGGTACTGTCTATTAGTGACAGGATGCAAAGACAAATAAGAAGACCAATACTGTGCATTTTCTTCAGCAGAGCTAAGTTGCCTTTGCAACTTAAAGTAGACACCCCTTTTTATATTGGAGACGTTAAATATTTATGGTTTTAGATGCCCTATAAGAAAGTTGCATGCCATTTCTGTTGTATTTCCTAAATCAGTTCACATCTTTGAGGTGGTGTTTGGAGCCTCTTGAGGTGGAATCTTGCTTCATTCAAAAATGCTTTCAATGTTCAGCTAAAATCTGTGCTTGAATGCAGAATATTATTCCTTTTCACCTCTTAAAGTAGCCTCTATTTTGCTGCAGTTTCTTCTGTATTGCATCTTGCTCTCTCCCTCTCTCTCTCTCTCTCTCTCTCTCTTTCTCTCTCCCTCTGCTTCCCTTTCAGTCTCCCTCCTGCTGGTCGAGGAGGAAAAGCTTCCACTTACTCTCCCTCTCGCTCCGCTGTTTTACGCGTGAGGGGGTCTTGCCAGATCTCGTCAGCGTGTTGATAACAAAGGTTACTGCTAATTCCTTGGAGACGGAGAGGCAGCCTTCGCCTGCGCTCCTGCGGACTGCAAAACCTGCTGGATGAACTGATGAGTGTTTCTTCGGCACTTGTGAAGAAGGAATGGATTGTGACAATTTTTTAAATCTTCTTGCTGGGAAGCCTGTTGCATCTTAGAGGGCTGATCACAGCAGAGAAGAGATATTCCACATTTTGTGCTGTGAGTCAAAATAACATTGTTTTTTAATTCTTTCCGTTGTCTAACCACACTGCCATTTGCTAAATTTTACAGTATTGTGAATTACTTTCTTTCCACGTGCGCGTTCATCTTATGTGTTTTGGTTGGAAAACATACAAATGATTTGACTTTCAAAATAGCAACTAAAAATCTTGGCTCATTTGGATCACTGGTATCTGCTTTACTTGCTGTGCATAAGTGTGTGCTCTTGGTTTTGTTGCCTCATTAGGATCTTTCTTTGTATAATCACTTATCCTGTTTGGACCAGAGGTCTGTCTGGAGACCAAAGATCAGTCCTAATGAGGCTGCACAAAAAAAAAAAAAAAAAAAAAGGAAATCAGTGCAATGTTCTTATAAGGACAACTGCACAAACTTTAAATTAGACAGTAGACGATATTCTGCTAAATAATTCAAAATAAATCCTCTCCTCACTGTTCTGTATGAACAGGCATCCTCTCCTCGTCTTCATGGCAGTACATCTGTGCTGGATCTCCTCCTTTTGTCTTATATGAATATGAATATGAGCACGTGACACGGTGGCAATTCTTTCCTCATGCTATTTCTGGATGCTAGTTAAATTTGCACATTCCCAACGAGCTCAAAACATTAACTAACAAGAAATCATAATCAGATCGACGTTAGTGATCCCAGAGGGGAAATTGCTTTTCATTACAGTTGCTCCTTCACGAATGATCATGAAGATATGATATATGAAGAATATCTATACTAAATAAGCAATAAATATATGTACAATGTAAAAGTATCAAGGGAAACGAGTTTATAATGATATGATATATTATCATTCCTCATCTGTTTGTTTTTTTTTTCTCCACTTGCCCACCTGGGCAGCTCAGCTCCACTCCTACTGCGCTCTTGTTATTCCAGGTACCTGCTGGAGCCACCAGTCCAGCTGTGGGGTTACAGCTCCCAGTGCCCCGATCACTATTAGCACCACTGCTGCCTTCACACTCCACATTTTGTCCATCTCTTCCTCCATCCCTCGGTACTTCTCGAGCCTCTGATAGCTTGGAGGGTGTCTGGATAGTTGCACTACATGCCTGAATGAGTGATACTAACACATATAGAGTCACACCGGCCTCAGATGTCACCCGGGCTAACATGTACACAGACGAGATATTGGTTACTGGAACAAGACACTCATTGAGCAAAACAGATGTGTGTATGTATATATATCTGTCAAGTAATGACTGTAATCGTGTAACTGACCAGCACGTTGTGAAGTGGGTCGTCCACCACACTCCAGGGTGACCTGAAGCTTGGACAGCATCCTCCTCTTCGACACCACCATCAAGAGCGTCCAGCTTCATCCCCACAACGTCGCTGGCCTTGCAGATCAGTCTGTTAAATCTGTTGGCATCCTCCACCTTCAGCCTGCTTCAGCCACCACAGAAAAAAGGATGGCGCTGGCTACCACAGACTAGAAAATCCTGAGCATAGTCCTGGAGATGTTGAAGGACCTCAGCCCCCTCATAGGACATAGAGGCAGCCCTGGTCCTTCCTGTAGAGGGCGTCTGTGTTCTTCCTCCTATCCAGTTTGTTTTCAATATGGACCTCCAGATATTTGTAGTCTTCCACAATGTCCACACCAACCCCCTGGATGTAAACAGGAGTCCCCGGCTCCTTGGACCTCCTCAGATCCACAGCCAGGTCCTTGGTCTTTGTCACGTTGAGCTGTAGATGGTTCTGTTCACTCCGAGTGACAAAGCTATCCAGCACAGCCCTGTACTCTGTCTCATCACCTTTGCTGATACATCCAACCACTGCAGGGTCATCAGAAACCGTCTGGAGATGGCAGGTCTTTGAACAGTCGTTGAAGCCTGTGGTGTAGAGGGTGAAGAGAATGGGAGAGGGGACAGGCTCTTGTGGGGCCCCGGTGTTGTCAAACACAGTGTTACTGTGGTCTGCCTGTTAAATAGTTCACAATCAGATAGTTCACAATCCACGAAACAAGAAGGAAATCCACCTGCATCGCTGCCAGCTTCTCACCCAGTAGAGCCAGACGGTTGGTGCTGAAAGCACCAGAGAAGTCAACAAACATGACTTTCACACGGCTTGTCCAAGTGGCTGTAGATGTGGTTGATTGGGTAGATGATGATGTCCTCAACTCCAGTTTGGGGCTGATAGGCAAACTGAAGTGGGTCCAAGTGCAGTTTGACTGTGGGCTGGAACTGTTCCTAGATGAGTCTTTCCAGGGTCTTCATAATGTGGGAAGTCAACCTCACCGGTCTCAAGAGGTCCTTAGAGCCACATGGACATGGCGTCAGGCTCATGTCAAGGACATGCTGGAGTATTCCACAGACCTGAGTGGCACAGGTTTTAAGCACTCTGGGAGTAACACCATCAAGGCCTGCAGCCTTGCCAGAGTGTTGTCCCATCAGTTGTCTTCTGACATCGTCAGCAGGGACATTCACTGTAGTGGAGGTGGTAGTGACAGGCAGGTTAATTTACACCGATCTTAGCAGCCCGGGTCTGGACAGAGACTATCTGAGGGTGTCCTGGAGTGCCTGGTACTGGGATATTACTTATAGATCCGTCGGGCTGTGTGGGTTGTGGGATCAGGCGTCAGTGATATGGGACTGCTTCCTGCAGATGACATCAGTGCCCATCAGATTGGTATCTGGACAGTTTGAAAGCCTAATTAAAATCTCAGGATATGTTCTTTGAGTTCTTTCTAAAAATAGGTAGGCCATGTCTAACATGTCAACACCTGCAACACATCATGACACGAAATTGTAAATATTTTCCAAAATTTATCAGTGGTGAAATTGTCCCAAATTAGGCCCAAATGTGCCTGCAATCATGAATTTAATTTAGCTCCAGCCCATCAGCCCATCAGTATATCTTCCCTGGTCTTTACTCCACAGAGACAAATTCCTAGTTTGTGTAATACTGTGTACTACATGGACAATGGCAATAAACCCCATTCTGATTCTGAATTCTGATTCTGAGATTATTGCTTCCTGCCAGTCAGGGAACACACTGGCCCATGACTATTAAGTCATATTGTTTAGCCCTGCCTGAATCCAAGTATCTGCACTCTCAACTCAAAAAACCTCCATGACTATGACAAAAAAAGTACTAAAGCAATTTTAATCAGCACAACAAAAAATATGCCTTTCAGTGCTTCTCTTTCAACAGCAACACGCTGATTTATTTTACTCCAATATTTGTTTGTGAATGCAGGTAATTTCAGTCGTAACCAACCAGCTTGTCAGTTGAAGCCTGTTCATGACATGGATCAGTCTTGAGTACCACCTATCAATCTCACACTGTTTGATATGTTCTTTGAGTACTTCCTTAAACGTTCAGCAGAGGTCAATGTTGACTTGTTGGGGGAGGCAGCAGATCCATGTTGCCATGTTAGAGAGTGCAACTGGTCTGCAAACATTTTTAGGTAGCTGGCAGGTGTCAAAATGAGATTCATGTGAATGCCAGGAAGTTTTCCCAGCAGAATTTGTATTGTAACAAATTAAGAAGCATTTAGTGGCAATACCTGTTAATACATGTAAATGTCTCCTGTCTTATCAGTAAGACCAGTCCGGCCCAGAGATGGCTGCTGCTGTAAGGATCTTCATCAGTTTTCTGCTAATTTTACACTTAAGCAGAGGTAAGTAAGAAGTTTGCCATCCTGTTAAAACATCATGTCAGTCTGTTTATCTGCTGATCATCTCAACCCAAAAAGTTTTTCACTGCTTTCTGTTTTTACTTTGGACACAAATTCGATACGGTTGGTACATATAATGAACTGCAGATGCTGGATCAAAAAGAAGCCTTTGAGAAAAATGAGAATCCACATGATACACGTGCCACAAAGCTTATTGATGTGATGGGTTGCGTAACTAAAAAGCTCCGTGAAAATTACATTTGCATGGAGAAAGAGAGGCTTGAAAGAAGGAAAAGACAGCAAATGCCCCTTGCAGATGTTGGTTATTATGGCGTTAAAGAAAGACGCAGAGATTGGTAGCACTAAATGAGGGAAGACAATCTGCCAGTGATGGAACAAAAAATCAATTATATGCTCTGTATGCTGCTATCGTTTATACGCTCTTGGTTGTGCCAGGAACTAGATGATTGAATAAGTCACTTTATGATTTTAGTTTCACTTTTTTCCTCAAATCTCCTCTCATTCATGTAAAATCTATTCAAAGTAAGAAATTCTAGAGTCTCCAAAAGAGACCCAGGTCCACAAAAGACACTGCTCATGAACTGCCTGAAATACCTCGTCTGAAGTCCAGACATTGTGCACAAATATATTTGCATTACACTTGTTCAGTCCTCATGTCCGGAATACAGATTGTGCAGTTATTTTACGCTCTTTTTCACTGAAGGCTGACCATGTGGAGCAGTCTGGGCATTTTGATGTAGAGGGATCTTAAAGAGAGTATTACAGTAAAGTAGTGGTATAAATCAAGTTTCTACTGGATTGTATGAGCAGGGGTGCTGCCAGATATTCTGGAGCCTGTAAAAAGACCATCATCTCATTCATCAGTCATAATGGATAATCTCATTTTATGTTAAATATTTGGTGCAATTTAAGTTACAGCCATCTTATTTTTTGTTTTTTTTGTTTTTTTTTTTAAATACAGCATTATGTCAGAAATATCAGCAGAAATCCCAAGCTATATCAAGTTGGATCTTATCACTGTGAGTTATGTGCCTTTGATAAATAACAGCCTGACCTTTATCTTTAAACAGAAACTAAACATATGTGTCAAGCTCAAAGTGACACATGACAAGCCAAAAAAAATGTAAATGTGGAGCCGCGAAAAGGTCATGTACTGCGTGCGTGTGCAGGTGGGTGTGTGTGTGTCTCATACTGTGGCAGAAATGTAACAAAGGCAACATGTCAAATTCATCACTTTAATAGACCATTTTCATAAAGATGACAGCAAGGTCAAACGTGTCATTAGTAGCAATCAAATGCCAGAAATAATAACAGAAATCTTGAGGGAGAAATAGCTTTGCAACAAAGCTCTTTTTATGGTGCTGGGACTTCAGATATGCAACTGCCACAGCATTTCTGAGGATATAAAACTGGCTTCCTGGCAGGCAGGCAGCCCGTGTAGGGAGGCACAGTCGTCCTGCAGCTGGTTGCAGGTTTGACTCTTTCCTTCAGTTTACATTCAGTGTTGCTTCAGCATCTGAAACAGTCAATGTTCACACCAAGAGAGACAGTCATGCTCACAACGGGGTGCTGTGTCTGTGTCTCTCTTATTTCTTCTCCCTCTTTCATGTCTGGCTGATTGTTTCCGCCTCTATTTCTACCTCCTCTGATCTCATTTTCCACTTTGTGCATCCACAACCTCTCTCCTCGTGTCTTAGTTCCTGCCACTGTAGACGCGAGCGACAAGTTGAGGACACACACAAGCAGACAGCCGGCAAGACAATAGGCACAAATTAAGACACTGTTGCATCAGAGCCATCATTTTTTAAACTGACGGAAGCTAAATATGACATGTGATGTGGCACAAGTGTGTCATCAAGCCATTGTTTTCCTGCAGCATAAAGCTGCATTTTATTTCTGTCAAATGAGTATTAAAGGTCTTCGTGCCAGCTTATAACTAATTCCACTCACGGCGCAAGTTTAACATGTCATGCCCTCTGTGGAAGTCAAAGATATCAAATAGTCTTCTGTTTATAGATCCTCCAACAACCCTCCCCTCTACTATCTACCAGCTCCTCCAGGTGTGCCACAGACGCTGAGACGTCCTTCAAGAAAGAAAGACGGTTTCTGGTTCTTTCTGTGTTGAGACCGTGTAGAGACAGGAGTTTCTCTGAGTGCAAAAGCTGTGCCTATGTGTGGATGGCTATTTGCTTGTGTTTTAGCCCTGTGATCAACTGCTGACCTGTCCAGCATGGACAGAGGAAACAAGGTGGCACAAATTAGGCAAATGAGATGAGTCCACTGTGAGAGTGTCTCTCTGCTCCTGTAGGCATGGCAACCTGGCTCCTTGGCAACCACACTGGCTAACTCAAGTTTGACACAAATAAATACATAAATAAATACAGTTAATATGGACAAAATTCATCATTTACTAACATGCCAAATTTTGCCATACACCCACTAGACTTGAACCAAATGACCTTCAGGACCTGCCCTTACCTGTGTGTACGATACTGAATGAGCCGGGGTACAGCACAGGCCATAACCCAAATACAGCCCAGGTCATAACATGTGGCCCGTGTAATATTTGCCAATACAGTGGTACCTCTATTTACGAAATTAATTGGTTCTGGAAGTAGTTTTGTAACCTGAAAATTTCGTAAGTAGAGACACGTTTTCCATGTAAATGCTCTAATCCGTTCCAAGACCCCCAAAATTCGAACATAATTTTTTTATAAATTATAAAATGTATCAAAACATGTAATAAATACATGTTACCATTAGATTACCGCGCAATAAACATAAAATGAGAGTTGTACATAATGTAAAAAACAAAGAATAAAGTAAAGAATAAAAATGATGTTCATTTACCTTTTAACTGCTATCGTCAGTGCAAGGAAAACGTGCAAGGCAAACATCATCATAGTGTGCGATAGCCTGACTAGAGAACACTTTTTCTGGGTGATTCTTTTCAACAAATTCTGAGATTCAGAGAATTCAGAGAGAGATGCCGGGAAGATGCTAGGCGATAGCCAATGGCAGAGCAGCTACAAGTATGTTTACATTCGGTAAACTCTGGGAGCTGCTAGTAGCAGCACGTACTGTATTCTGAAATTTCTTTCGTAATAAGAGGTAATATTTTCCCGTTAAGGCATTTGGTGTAACCTGAAAATTCCGTATGTAGAGACGTTCGTAAGTAGAGGTACCACTGTATTTATCAGTGGTAAAATTTTCCCAAGCTTGGCCCAAACGAGCCAGCTTGGTCTTAACGTAGCTGCAACCCACTGGTCCATCCTTATATGTTCTCTATTACTTCCCACCAGTCAGGTAACACATTGGTCAGATCTGATCATCAAGTCATACAACCCTAACCCTAACCTGAATCCAGGGATCAGTGTTCTTAAAAATCAAAATTATGTAAAAATTAATAAATAAGATGGGTGCTGGCCCAAAATCCCAATGTCTATGACAAAAAATAAATAAATAAACAGCACCAGCACTTACAAACAAGTATTATAGCAATGTGAATTAGCATAGCAAAATATACAAAGTCTTTCAGTCCTTGGCTTTCAACAGCAACACGCGGATTAAAACTTCTATGGTTTTTCTTTGTGAATGCGCGTATTTTTTGTAATAACGAGCCAGCTTTACAATCACAGCCTGGTCATACCTGAGATCAGCCTTCAGTACCAATTATCAACACATTCAGCTCCTTTGAGCCATCTTCTGCCTCTGTGTCTCCTTATGGGCTCAGTTTATCAAACCATTGTGGCATACACAGGGTTAATTCTTTTGTTCTCCAGATTCAAGTACTGCTGATTTCAAAAAATGTCTTATATTTCTAAACATAATGTATAACTGTGGATATGAGTTGTGTGTAGGCCAAGAAAAGGGTAGCAGTGAAAAGTTAGCTTTATAGTACAAAGTTATATTACCACAATTCCCCATGTGTCATTGAAGCCAAAAAAAAAAAAAAAAAAAAAAAACAACAACAACAACAAAAAAAAACAAGCTCCTAGGAGCAATTCTGGCTTGTTGTGGCACATGATTTTGGAATAGGCATTATAATGTAATTTCCAAGGTCATGGTGTGATGAAATCAAATCATTCATCAAAAGATGCTCTTGTTCAGTTTGTTGTAGTGTGTATGTAAGGTTTATGCTCCTTTCTGTATGTTGGAGTCTTACACGTGTCTGAAAAGAGTCTATAATGAGGGAGTCTGTCTTTATCTGTAGGTTTTATTTAGCCCTTTGGGTATGCCCTGAGCTGCAGTTGCTACATCATCACAAAAACACTAGAGGGAGATGTTGAAGTTTTTCCTTGACCTTTTTTGTGCTCATCACAGGTCTAAAATTAGATGTCACTCTGCATGCTGTATGTGTGCTTGAGCTAACCTTGACATTCACTCAGTGCTCCTGGCATTGAAATACACCCTAATTTCTGCTACAAGCTTGAAGACAGCTCCCAGTGATACTTCACGCTGTTTGTACGTCATCACAACATCTTTTTGTGGGTATGTTCTAATTTGTTGTACTCTTTCTTGCTTCTTTTTCCAGCTCAGAAATCAAGTGAGGACTCTACCCACATCTCCCAAGTCCTGCTGAGTCCTCAAACCATAATCAGCTTCCTGCTTCTGGGTCTCACAGTCACCTTATCTGGCAGTGTCTACCTGTGGATCCTCAGATACGTCTGTGTTGGCTGCTGCCAGCCGATCGCAGTTGGCCCCGAGTCAGAGGCTCTGGCAGTGATGGTGTGAAGCCATTAGCCGCTGTCTGAATTACACCAGTGCTCATATACTTACAATTACACAGGTGGTTTCCCTTTCTTTTCAGGCAAATGATACATTTCATACCTGTGAACTGAGCCTGTTACCAAGGAGATCAGACTTCAGATATAAGAAAGATGTGACTGGTAGATGGTATTTCAGGCCACAGAGAGCAACATAATGCTTGCATTATAGTTTATAGTTAAGTTGATTAAATACTTTAGAAAGCCAAACACGTCTTATGGAGAAATAGAAATGAATGAATGTGCAAATTAGTAATTTGCTTCAAAATCACTAACAGTAGCCTGGTCCCTGTCCTCCCGGTTGCCACCCTCATCTCTTATGTTTTTTTTTTTTTTCAATGATCAACTGAGGCTCATGGCTGTTTCTGATATGGAAAAGAATAAGGTTAATTTAAGAATAAATGTTTGTAACCTGCCGGTATCAAACTTTAAAAAGAAAACAATGCTGTGTGTCAATATTGCCAAGCAACATTTAGATAAACAAACACTTGTAGAGATTTAAGTCAACAAAGTAAAGGAAAAATATCAAATCTTCCCATATGTTTAATTGTGAATATATTATACTCTACAAGAATACCACAGACAGCTGAACTGGGTTGATTGAAACACTGCTGGCACATCTGGTTGTGTTTTGTCAGTTGTTCATCCAACGGCTGGCTGTCAGACTTGGCGAAGGTTTTGGGTGAGTAGCTTTGGGTCAAGAATTTGACATTTAGACCAAGGACTATGCGTGGTGGCCAGGTTTAATATCATCACCTGAGCTTCAGCGAGTGTGCCCGTGCCAGTTCTGGAACGTCATTCAGACTGTTTCTGGATTTGGGCCAACATGGGGACAGCTCTTTTTAGCTGCCTGTGTAAACCTATTATTACTTACAGTCAGTAGCTTGCAAGTTCACACCAGAATTAAAAGGTTGCAAAATAATAGAATACGTAAGTAAGCAATGCTTTTTTCTCTCTCTCTCTCTTTTTTTTTTTTTTTTTTGCTTTATGGGTGCAAAGCACAAGGCTGCAGACACAACACTCAGATGTCACTTTAAGCCATTGTAGCTAATATTGTAGCACATTAGCTGCCTTTTTATGCAGTTGACATTCATTTTAAGTCACTTTACCAGCCAACCTGTAAACCTTCTTTTTGGCTGCACCCTATCACAGTGTGATCCACAGGATTAGTGTGGCACTGGTGTTTTACACTGGCTAAAGCCACTGGGATTTGACCCCAGACCTCCCTATTTGGTAGGTGAAAGTGCTACTGAGCCACCAGGATAGACTTTATGGCCAACCAGTCATTGTTTTTAATTGAAGAATTAATTCTTTCAAGCTATTATACATGGTCACTATGTTAGGATGATTTAGAGATGGTTCCTGGTGCAGCTTTGATATTTCAAGTCATAAGTCTCAAAATAATACATTTGTGTCCACAAAAATGAACCAACTCTTGGAAGAAAAAAAAAAGTTTTTAAGTGGACATGTGGTAATCCAACATAAAATCTAAATGTAGATTTAATATTGATCGTAGCGCAATGTAGATCAGTTGTTTGTTGTGTATTTCGAGGGACTACAGATGCAAATTAGCTGCCAGCTAATTCTGGTGTAATTGTACAAATTGTGCACTGTACCTGTCAAATAGATGAAAGGAAGACAAAAATGAAAAAAAAAAAATATTCACAGTCCTGAGGCCATAATTAAAACAAGGATAGTTGCAAGGTCAGTGTCAGCACTGAAGTCTTTTTCAGAAAAAGAGGAAAAAGAACAATCTGTATCCTCATTAATTCTTATTTGTACAATGTGAAACTAATTTAAAAGCACAAATAATTGTTTATGTGCATGAAAATGAGGCAATTTAGGATCTTGATTTACAGACTTGCTCAAATCAATATTAGCAATTTGGTCTTTGGTGTATGAGTCATCAGTAAATGTGTTGGGTTTTTTTTTTCTTTTTTGTACAAAGTTGGAGATATAAAGACATCTCTTTGTTTCTATGGATGAATAAAAACATAAAAGAATGGTTGTACTTGTGAGTTCTTGTGTAATTCTAAGTCAGTATGTTGGCTTCTTTCATTTCATTTAGCACGACTCTACCTAACTCACACAGACATTATCACACAGGCTTTGAATGAATAATAACATAGAATTTCCGATGGGAAAATAAATCACCTTACAGATTTGAAGAATGAATTCTATCTATGGAATTTAGTGCGCTAGTTGATTTATTCTCTACTTCATGGAAGACAGACAAGATAAGCCCTTTTTTTTAGCTGCTGTATACAACCAGAACTCTAGAAAAGTTGGGAAATTTGAAAAATTTCAATAAAATAAGTGGTACAAAAAAACCCCACTTATTTTGAAACATCATTACTTCCAATAATTCAATGACTGGAAGGCCCAAACATATCTGTATCTGAACAGCTGCAGTTAAATTCAATCAGCCTCATAATTCAACAGCTCCATGTCTCCTAAAAGCTGGTAGACAAATGAATAAGTCATCTGAGAGAATTTCAAGCAGCTGTCAGTTTTCACAGTGGCAGTGTTTGATATTTTATCCTTGAAATTAGACATACAAACACAAATACACTGCTTCTCCATCACCCATGTTTACTGAAGAATTTATGTAAGCTCTGAGAAAGCACTATGCTCATAAATTATGTTTTAGAAGATTTGCATGACAGCCCCTATTAACACATGGTTTTCAACATTTATTGCTCTGACTGCTCTGAAGTCTACTGCTCTCCCTGACATGACGCTGCCCCGACTGACAGGATGAGATGCACAGTGTCGTTATGTATTGGTATGCAGCTAACGATTGTGTGCATCTCTTCACCTTATCACATCTAGTTTGTCACGAGTCGTAAATATCAATTCCAAGAACCTTTTTGGAGACACCCTTTCTGCAACAGGGAAGAAGTGCGGGCAAGCTGCAGCAGTGATGGATGCAAAATCTGCCATCCGCCATCAAGATAGCAGGCATCATCTTAGGGAGGCAGAGGGGGCACTGACCTGACAACAGAAACACCTGGTCAAAGGCATCCATCTCAAACACCAAACAGTAGTGATAAGGGACGTGCACTGGCAGGAAGAAGCAGCTAGATGTTTCAAACCTATAACACAAGTGAGGCTGGGCGGCTGGATGAAATGAAAGGATGGCCCTGTAGAAACTCACATGAGACAGCCACCAGAGCATGGAGTCATATAGGCTAAGTACGTTTCATCATCAAAGCCACTTATGACGTCCTGCACTCTCCAACAAACCTAAGTATCTGGTTCAGATGCAGATACACTTGGTGACACAGTCAGGTGCTTGCCAGCTGATACCCGATCTCTCAACAATCATGCAGTGCACACAGAACACAGATCCTCCATCCATGCAGGAAAGCAGCAAGCTAATAATCAACTCCTCACCACCCAACTAAGCACAGCCAGGGACTGGAAATGCAAGTGGATCTAGGTCAGAAGCTCATTTTCACAACAGAGATTGCAATTACCACGCTGCGACCAGACTGGGGGGCCTCAAGAAGAAAGACTTGCGTTCATACAAAAATTTTGCATACGGACAAAAAAATTCTGATGTTTGAAACCGTGCATAGGCACGATTCCACGCAGATTCTGTTAGTACATCATAATCAATGTGAAATTGAGCACACATGCAAGAGCACAGCTCTCTACTCTGTCTCCTCCCCCAAGTAGCTGGAGCAATCTGAATATGATAGGTAGCCTATAAATACACATGCGGATATCAAAATGGAAAAAGCAAGAGGAAAAAAAAAAAAGATTCATTGAGGTTGACGTCAGGAAAAAATATTTTATTTGGCAACTATATACACTCAGTGAACTTTTAAAAATGGGTTTTTCAATTATTTAAATTTTAAACGCATCACTCACCAAGAAGCCAGGAATCCTGCCCTACCAGGAGCCTCAATCCCACCATCCTGTTTGTAAGAATATGAGTAGAAGATTGATCCATTACTTGTACATTTATGGAACACAACTTTACAAC
Source organism: Hirundichthys speculiger (assembly GCA_018398805.1). Taxonomy (NCBI): domain Eukaryota; kingdom Metazoa; phylum Chordata; class Actinopteri; order Beloniformes; family Exocoetidae; genus Hirundichthys; species Hirundichthys speculiger. The sequence goes on along the minus strand of JAGFBZ010000292.1, from coordinate 1,891,369 downwards.
TTGGCAGCGGGTTCCAAGACGATGGCTCGTGGAAATCTATGACTTCTGACAAGCCAGTCGTCATCATGGAGTCAAAAAAATCATTGTGGTCTCTTAAAAAAATTCAGGTCCCTTCACTGCATCACCTTTCCAAGTATCGCCAACAGACAAAAGCCCTAGAAATGTGCTACGCCAGGCAGGACATTTGCTTGGAGGACGGTACATTTTCACTTTCATTTATTTCACTTTTAGTATCTGAAGGTGAGCATGAAAGATGGCGTACGCAACTTTTTTTTGGGGGGGGGCGTAAGCAAAGTTAGTACATGAGGCCTCTGGTCCTATTGGTTCTAGCAAGTTGACAGGATGCAGCCGATGAATCCTATGATCATTAAAAGCGCCAATCTACAACAACAACATGCTTATATAATCTAGCAACCAAAGCACAGGACAAAGGTTGGGAGGTGAAGGTGGATGGGGGTGGAATGAAGGGGTCTAGTCATCTGCTCAACGGTGCAGCTCTTCAGGAAACAAAGCATCAGCTACTGTTAGCGGGTTACAGCAATGAGGAAACTGAGGGCAGCACTGGTTGAAAATGTAATTTTTCTACTGAAGTCTATTTAGCGGACTGGTGATCCCCAAGAAGAAGGGATCACCAGTGTCTTTATACTGCAATCTCTGTTTGAAAGTGGCCAAATACAATGGTCCTAACTTAGCTGGTAGTTAGAAGTTTACCTAGTGTTAAGCCTCTGTCATGACCATTAGGACTCCATTGAACTATTGTTAGCATGGTTTAACCTGCAGCTGAAGGTTAGCTTGATCTCAGTTGCTGTGTTTTCAAAAAGCATCACATCAACTACTAGTGATCTCTTTTCCTGTGTGATAACTTAAAACAGAAGTGTCAGACTCCGTTGGGGCCACATCAGCATTCTGGTTCCCATCAAAGGGCCTGTTCTACTTTGTTGTCTCAGCCGCTGGTTCCTGGTTTCAGTCTGCAATGGCGTTTCTCGACACCTGATGTTAAACGCCTGTATCTGATTTAAAAATGCAGGGGTTTGTGATTTCTTTAGCCACAATAAAGCTGCTTTCATTGCTGCATCATTTCTCTGCTGTAACTTTTGCTGATGCATTCTGTTGAAAACGTAGGCTGCTTTTTTATTTCTCTGACCTTTTGTTGCTTTTCTCTGAGGCCAAGGTTACCACACTTACCTCCCTGTTTGTCGAAGTGCCGTCGTGTCCTATGGGCTCTCTCAGAGTCCAAGAGCAAGGACAACGTACTTGTCTCAGTTAAACACAAACATGCTTTTCTTACACAACTCTTTTTAAATTGGCTTCCATCTTCATAACTCTTTCTTGCTTGGATATTTTCATTCCAAATCCATCGCTTGACTGCAAATAATTGTCGTAAATGGCTTCATTTGGGATACTGATTTTCAGTGGGTACATGACATCATAGGACAGGAAACCAAAATTGGGTTGAATTGTGGGACACTTACTTGTGGTATGCGCATGCCTCTCAAGCTATTATAAGAGTATAAGATTGTCTTTGCACACTCTAGGACACTTTGCGAAGCCATGTAAACTGATGTGGCAGGTTCTGAATTGGCCTACGGGACTCAAGTTTGACATATGAAACCTGACACAGGTAAGTTTTAGCACAAGTCTAATTTCTTTTAACACCAGGAGACTAAAACTATCTAAAACTAAAAAGATCTACCCTCACTGAGGCCCATGCAGAGTGCTGCTTGAAATATAAAAATGCATATTTCTCGAGCAAAATCTATTTCCCAAGATTATTCCACGTCTTTTTCAACAGGACCCTGTGGCCGAGGACAACAGGACTCATAGAGGCTAATGCTCCCTTTGAAACACTTTAATGATGACAGTATTCAGTATATGTCCTTTATTTATTACAGTAAATCCTTTTTTTTTTTTTTTGGATGTGAATTACATTTTATAAGTAAAACAATACATTTAATGCAGGCTTAATATTGGCATCATACAATACATCCAGTTCTCCAGACAGTTTAACTGTGAAACCACCGAACACATAGTTCATCTTAAAGTGCAATCATGACCAAGTTCAAACTGCAGATGTGTGTTAAACTCAAAAGGTTCCAGTGTTAGTAACAGATAACCCACTGCATTGGTCGCATGTTCACTGGCAGTGCGCTGGCCAAAGTTTCAGACAAAACAACAACAGAACACACAACAACACAGAAAACGATCACATAATCCCACTGTTATGGAAGTGGCTATAACAAAATGTTTTATGCAACGCTGTTTTTTTTTTGTTTGTTTGTTTTTTTTCCCCTGAGATTTGGAAAGGTTTTGCTCACAACTACTTTAAGAGCTCCAACATCCTCCTGGTGTGGTGTTGGTGATCCTAAAATGACTGCAGGTCTTATGGTTGTCTGCCTGTGATCGCAGTGATTCCCAAAGTGTGCGCCGCGGCCCCCTGGTGGGCCGTTGTGGTACTGCAGGTGGGCCGTGAGAGGTCATTAAAATTAAACAAATATGTTTTAAATCCTTGATCTTTTTTAAATATGTTTTTAATTACCGTGAAATACTTATGACATAATTTAAAAAGTAATAAAACAAACCAGTTAAGTGTTATTCTATTGACATCTTAACTTATTATGACAAGTTCATGTTATTTGTTGACCCCTCACATTAATATCGGAACGTAGCTTCTAGTCCTGTATGTTGAACACAGTTGTGATTAAAGGTTTGGGTGGGCCGTGGAGATTTTTTACATCTCAATTGGGCCTTGATATTCTGAAGTTTGGGAAATGGCTCCTCTACAGCGTATAAATGGATCATGTATAAATCATGTTCTAAAGCATCTGATTCTTAACTGTTGAGTCATATGTGTCATGCTTTGGCTTCTGCTAATCTGCACAAAACAATAGTATGGAGAAAGAAAACGAATAGAAAAAGGATGCCCACAAGAAATGACTGCAAACTCCTGGGGTGGTCAATATTCATTATAGTAACATATCATTAGTTCTTCCACTGAGGAAACAAAGGATCACATAATTATGGGGCAACAAGAGGAAGATGGTCCTGAAACAAAGCCATGTGGATACAGTCTATATTATTATAATTAGAGATGGATTAACAAACAGCCCTGTGGGACACAAATCCAGCCCAGAGCCTCATTGACCCCCTTACTGCAGGCTGTGAAGTGACTGTTATAAAGTCCGCCCTTTAGCGGGTCGGAGAGTGCCATCATATTTATTAGAATAACTCATTTTTAAAACTTTATCATCTTGTCTATCATGTCACATAACCAGCCTTAATGAAAACTTTACTCTGGAACATATGCCTCAGTAACATGTCTGGTTGTGTTCATCACACCTCTGCTGTTGCTGAGCTACTCCCCTGATCACAGTCATGGTGATCATGTTGGTAAACATCTTATCTGACATGCTGGAGCCCATTTACACATCACCGATGAGTCGCGCGCCCTTCAGGGTCCTGTGCTTTTCACAGGTGTCTCTGCGAGTGCTTCCAGGTGATCCTGTCCCTGTCACCTGCCCGGGAATGGATTTATTCCTATCCCTCTGAACATCCTGGCCTTCAGCGAGGCATTGGCGCATCCCATGATTGACAGCTGCTGATAGGACTCCGATCCCGGCAGAGAGGACCGTTGCCAGGGGCTACAGGAAGAGGTGGGGAGGGCGCTGGCTGTCCAAACGTGCAGTTGCCATGGATATTGTGGGTTCACGCCTCCTTCCACCTGCAGATGGCAACACTGCTCTCCGAGTGACTGGCACCAAGCAGAATGTATAGGGTTGAATCCCTGGTTTGGAGTGCTCACCCTTGGTTTACCTCTGCCTCCTCTGAGAGCTGCAGTTGCTTTTCATTGCATGAAACTCAGAAGGATGTTCCATGCAAACATCAATGAAACGGTGCCGGGCTGCTGCGTGTCTTTTCCTTTTATTTTTTACACTAATAAAGAAGCGTTTCTCCTCGTTAAATCTCATGAGAACCGAAATAGAAATGATCGCGAGCTCAGCATCTGCTGCAAGAACGCAACTATGAAGCCTCTTATGATGAAAAACAGCTGCCATAGTCTACTGTCGCAACTGACATGAAGGGAGGATTATTTTTTTCATAGTTTAACCCAGAAACCGAACCCTAGTCTGGGGTTCAAACTGTGCAGCGCAAACCACTTGCATCTACTGCGGTTGCATTTCTTATTTCCTTTTTTCTGCAGCATTCTCATGTGTCAGCACCCACATCAGATCTGGCAGGAAAAATAAACCATATGAGCACAGTCAGGCTCAGAGAAGGGTGGATGCAAATGCTGATGAAGTCCTCTGTTTCATTCTTGACAGTTCAGTGGATCTTTCATCTTGGGAGACTTTGACTAGTGGGGAGTGCTCCCACGGTCCCAGGAATTCACCTCCCTGGTGCTGCTGCTGGGGTCAGTTTGCAGTATTTCTCACCGTGGTGGGGAATACTGCAGACTACAGCTGCTACTCTGAAACTGACAAGAAACTGTCTGAAACCTCACAGGAATACCTGGCGCCTCTTCCGTGAGGTATATCACGCAACTGCTGCCTGTGCCTTCTCAGTTCTACCTCGCAGAACCTTATGAACTATCAGTTTCAGGTCATGTGCAGCTGCATTAAAACCCACTTCTTGCATGTGAGCAGTTGCAGTGAAATGTTTGAAGCAGTGCCCTGCTGTCTAATTAAATACTACAGGCTTTACTGTGTGAAATGCAGTCAACCGCCACCGGTTATTTGATTTATTCATCTGCTCAGATCCGGTGAGGGACCCGCTATGTGCGGTTACCCGTTGACTTTCCAGCACACCGTGTTCTATAAAGTCTGGAGTCAAGCAAGGACACGGGAGCCTTTCATTTTGATCAAGTGTAGACGTGAAAAGGGCTTTTTTTTTCATAGTTTAAGCATCCTCTGAGCTCCAGCAAAGATCCATTCCAAATTTTAAATTCGGTGCATGTAGAAAAGAAAATTCCGCTGCAGTTTACACCGTGACACCTGAAAGGCTTCACCCTCTAGCCGGGTTTTCGCAAATAGATATTGGAGACATTCAAAACCATCGGAAATGTAGCCACAACTACGCGACCCCTCATGTGGGACTTCTAAATTCAAAACACATTATTGTTCAGTCTTTTTTTTTATATGTATATTTTTAAAAAGAGGGTTTATATCCAGCGCATAAAGGTTTGACTTTTTTAAGGTGACAGTTCAAATGTTTTTTTTTCTCTCTCTCGTTGCACCGCTGAAGGAGGAAGTGGTTTTGAGCAGCATCATAACCACCAATAATCTACGTAAACATTCACTATTCTTCTGAAAGTGCCTTGAGTGGACGAGAAAGACGCTTTAAAAGTAGGCTACTTTGTTGTTGCTCCTCAGAGTTTATCTGTGGACCTCACACAAACAGGGTTAAGTAGCAATACATTACATATCACCTAATCAAGATTAGGCCTATGTTGCTTTATACTGATTGAAAAATATATCGTTTAACAGCAGTTTTTCCATAAAAATATATATAGTTTTAAAACTTTATAGTTTTAAGGTTGTTAAGTGCCTCTTTTCGCTGTTTCACTCTAATTGTTGGTAATTTATCAGGCGTTTCCTTTTTGATCATTTGTAGTCTCGTCAAGGTTCATCTTTCTGTTTGCATTAGCTGTGCATGATATCAGAATTTATTCTTTTATTTTGTTTCTCCTTGAATCGAGGAGCTACTTGAACGCGCGGACGGACTTGGACGTAAAATATTCTAAATTCCGAGACTATGGGTTAAGACGTGAATGCAGCACAGTTGTGATATCAGCTGATTTTTTACGCTGCCATTTTGTCCGGCGAAGCAGCAGCCAGTCAGTCAGTGAAGAGAAACCACCGGCGAGACTTCACAGACAGCGACGCTGGCCGGGACTGTTGGTGGGAAAACGAGTGTAGTGGGGGCTGTAGGAGGATAGCACCAACTGAGTCAGAGGACCGTGAAGGGAAACGACCCAGCTAAGGGAGTTGTCACTTCTAAGTTCCCGAGTCTGCCGGTGTGGCTCGGCTTGCTCTCTGCCTGCCTGGCTCATTAGCTGATTCCGCTAGCTCCGCGGCTAACATCCAGTCCACTCTTCGCGTCTCTCCTCACCGGGAAGAAACTGCCCCCGTAGTGGTTGTCAGTTTTGCAGTACCCTCGCGCAAACTTCAAACAATGTGCTGTTTAATTCCAAGTGACTTTTCACGCCCGAGCGGAAGTTTAATACACACTTTATCGAGCGAGCAGTGATAGCTTTACCAGCCCAGGCTAACAAGTTGACGTGGAGGAGGAACTTGAGGATTTTTTTTTTTCCTTTGGATTGTTGCGGTTGTTGTTGGTGTTTTTCAAGCTCTGATTTCAAAAGGATTATTCTTCTTTGCCAAGCCCAGGGTTGACTCGTCTCTTAGGTGATTCGGAACTATAATCTCACAGGTTACAAACCATCCAATTAGCTATGTTTATGTGTGGCCAGAAAGTAATTTCAAGTGTTTACAAATTCCACAGCGGGACTCTTTCCTGGTTCGAGTACTGCAGCGGAAACATTAGCTAACACAGACTAGCTCAGATTAGTGTCATTCTGGTTTATTTACCCGAAAGAGGAGGAACAAACTGTTTTGCCAAACAATTTTAACTACAAAGAAGAAATCTGCGACTCGGCTGTTGATTGTGAAGTCGGATCGCTTTGTTGCACCGGTGATCTGCTGCTGCTGCCCGCACAGGTTTTCTACGCACCTGGGGGGAAAAAAACAAACAAAAGAACTTAACTGTGGGTGTGTGATTCAACGCTTTACCTCTGCTTCACAGTGAGGTGTGGATCCACTGATCGGATCATTATTGTGTCATTTTTTTTTAAAAGCTGATTTGAAAGGGGGAAAAAAAAGTAGAGGGAGAAATAAAAACGATGTCGGGCCAATCTATCACGGACCGGATCACAGCGGCGCAGCACAGCATGACTGGATCTGCCATCAGCAAGGCTGTGTGCAAAGCCACCACACACGAAATCAGCGGACCCAAGAAGAAACACCTTGACTGTGAGTATATCCTCTGTGTGTGTGTGTGTGTGTGTGTGTGTGTGTGCGCGCGCGCTGTCAGCCAGCGGAAAGGCATCAAAAGGAGGCACAGCTGTCTCCCTCCGGACTATAATGAACACATTCTTCCTCTCTACCTGTCTGCTTGGACAGCATCATGAGCACAGTCAGAGGAGGTGGATTTGTTCATACAGGAAGACAAGCTGTTACTGTGATGCCTTCTTTATATTCCTCTCCTGTACAGACATATCGGCTGAATGCAAAATGAGGCGTTTTTAGCTCTGCCGATTTTATTTTTATTTTTTTTAAACAAGTGTATATCACGTTTTCAGTTCTTTAATCGAAGGAAAATTTTCTCCATCTAGCCTTATGTTTCTTAGTCTTTGGAGATGTTGGCAAATGTATTTTAAGAAGGTCAACTAATATTCTGGAGATTGCCTTTCATTAGTAATTGTAACTGTAATACAAATATTATTTCCTTGATCCTTTCTTTTGTACTGGTTTCAGGAACTAAAGTTATTGTTGTTTTAATTAAATAAAAAAGATTAAGATTTTAGTTTGAAGAAGCTTACCATTTTCAGAAAGCTTGGTGATCTGGCCATCACAGACACAGTCCGTGCGTTTACATGGGAAGTTTAATTCCTCTTTAATTCAGAATTAAAGTTAAATCCGATTTAAAATGATTAAAAATTACCATGTAAACACCTAATTCCGAATGAAAATGTCCATTCCGAATGAAACTTAATACCGAAGTAAGTGGCTGGTTTATTCTGATTAGGGATGGGCATAAATAATTGATTAATCGATGATTGATCATTAAGAATTTGGTCGAAGACATTCATTTTCGTTGATGAACCGAACGTTTTTTTTTTTTTTTTTTTTTTTTAAACAATCCGAATGTAGGTTATCAGTGCACGTCCTCAAACAATGCGATGCATTTCGCTGTGCCACCGATAGAAATTTGGCAACAGGGGGCAACATTTCACCATCACTCTACCCTGGCTGGTCTCAGTTGTTACATGCGAGCTTCTGTCATCGCCTAATCATGAAGCGGTCGCGGCGAAGTGTGGCGTGGGACCATTTTCGTTTAGAAAATTAGCCACTGTACTGCAATCACTGCAATGCAAATTACAAATACAATTAATCGACAATGACAATGTTGTATCCCTTGAACAACGCGCATCCAAGCCTTGTAAAGGATGGTGGAGGCGGTTCATCATCAGCCTAGCCTAGCCTAGCCTCAACTCGGTGTTAGCACGGACCAGAAGGAGCTGCAGCGCACATCGAGCACACAACAAGCGCATCTTGCATCTCGCATTTTTAAGAAACAAAAAGCCTGTAATACTGGCGCCTTGATATAAATTGTCCTTGTTAAGTAGTCTCCTCAAGATCTCTTGTTTTATTATCGTTGTTTTTTAAAAGAAAAGAAACAGGAAATGACACGTTATTGTTGACCACAAACATCCGGTTCACTGAACACATCCGGGCATGCACGGGCCATAGCAACCAGGCCAAAGGGGAAAACAAACGTCACGCCGATATCGAGAATAATTGTGATAGTTTTCAATATAAAAATGTTAATGATTAATCGATTATTAATCATTAATTCTCCCGACGATCGACGAATAAATCTCGACCAAATGCCCATCCCTAATTCTGATTTTAATTCCGAATAGAATAATTCCACGGTCATGTATACACTCATTCCTGTTTAAATTAATTCCCGTCTTTCTGTGCATGCTCGTTCTCTTGCCCGTCTGTCGCGATGACGCTTATATTTCGCGCTGGGCTTGTTTTCAAAACAAAGTTTCAAGATGGCAGCACGCAGTAAACGGTGGTCAAGAGCAGAGACGATTTATTTAATAAATAGCTTGGAGGAACTGGAAATAATTAAAAGAACAGATGGTAGAAAACATAAAAATTGTGAGCTTTTCAAAGTTGTAGCGGCCAGGTTCAATGAAGGAGGTTTCGCAGATAGAGATGCCACCCAGGTCAAAAATAAGAGGAATGTTGTTGCTAATCGAGTAAGTTTGTTTTCTTCTGGTAGATGTAAAGACGTCCGCCCCCCCCTATCCAATCAGAACCCTTCCCAACCCCCAGAACTTAAGCAGAATTGGATAAAGCCGAACAAACGTGTTTTCCATGTAAACCTCAATTCGGAATTACTATTTCCATGTAAACTCGAAGGAAAATAGTTTAATTCGGAATTATTTAATTCTGAATAATTAATTCCGAATTAAAAAACATCATGTAACCGTGGCCAGTGTTCCTCTTATGTGGTTGTTAAACCTTACACATCTGCAAGTATTTTAGTCCCATAAGGAATGAGCTCACGATTAAGACGTTTTCATCAGAGGATGTATCCAGCCTCATCACTGTTATCATTTAATCAACTGAAAGCAAGTATTTGAGCTGATGGTGATAATTTTGCATGAATGACGGAGTAAGTTCCAATCACTTTTTATAATTGATGATTGATTTATATTTAATATTGATGAAAATGACAGGAATGTGGATTTTTCTGCTGCTTAATGGCACCAGGTATAAGTGCATTTCAGTTTGCATCTCTTGATTTTTGCATTATAAATTTAGTTCATAAGATGAACTCCATGTAATCCCTTTTTTTATGCGTTTTGGTTCTGGGTCAGATGATTTGATGATGATTGGTTTTGTGGAAAAATCATATTGCATCTAATCTAAAACTAAAAGTTGCATACATGTGAATAGAGGGGAAAAAACAAAATCTTACAACTATTTAAGATATTTATCAAGTAATGCCTCATGATTGTGACAGCTGAGTGTGAACATGAAGCATCAGGTAGATCAGTGTTCTTGTTCACTCTCACACCACCGTCTGTTGTCATGGTGCCTATTAAACTGGCAGTGTACACAAGTGGAATATGTCGTACTTGAGATGCCATGTGTGCTCCTCGGAGTGGTAATAAAAATAAAACTGCCAGCTTCTATGTTGGGGATCACAGCTGACAAGTTTAATTAGGCACTTAATAAACTTTCTGCGTTCTGTGGGACTTGGGTTTTAGTCTTTATCTCTGATTGTTGTCTTGACAGAGAGGATCGTGTTGCTGTTGTTAAGAGTTGTTTAACTTTTCACTGTGATAGTTTAGTCAAATGATACCATAACATGTCCTGAAAGGTGATCTCCCCCCCCCCCCCCCCCCCCCCCAAAAAAAAAAAAAAAAAAAAAAAAAAAAGAATAGGAATTTTGACAATTTCTAGCTCACAGGGTCCCCCTATAGGCATGGAGGTTACAACACACTTTAAGATTTACTCTTGTTTGGTTTCTTGACTTGATCCCTGTCTAATTTTCACCTCCATCATTACTTCTCGAGTCTTTTAATCTCTCTTATGATGACCACTGTGGGCTAGCTTCATTGATGTATGACACGGTATCCTGAAGTGATATCCAGTGTCCTCTTGTAAGGACAACAAGGGTGGGAGCCCAGAGTTGCTTTGGGTGCCTTTTGCTGATTGTAGGAGACTGTGACAAGTAGACCACACTTCCTAAAAGTAATCAAATATTCCCTTAAATACTATTGATATTTTCGTATGGAAAAAAATGATTTGTTCTGCTTTAAAGGAGACATCACAAACGAGTAAATATTAAAGCTAAGATGCAGATATTGGCAGTGTTTGGCTTTTTGTGAAAGTTAGGAGTGCATGCTAATGCTCTAGTGCAAAAACGTGAGATTATTTTCATTGTTTCACTGAATCATTACTGTAGTTGATTTTTTGGTGTGACTTGGTTGTTTTATTCAGCTACTATTGTTATGTCAGTCTTTAGAAGTGATTTGGTTGAATTCTAGTGTTGATCCATCTTGTTTGGCCATAAATCTGTCAGGTTAATCAGAGGTCAGTTGTTTCACAAAGCCATAAAGGTCATTCTTGAATGTCTTTTTTTTTTTTTTTTTAAACCTACATCTCAAAACATTAACTTCCTCATCATAAAGGAAAAAAGAAACCAGAAAATATTTAAATGTATTCAGTGTCAGAGAAAATTTCCTTTTTAACCCTTGTTAAATATTAACCAAACGTAATTTACTGGTTGTTGTAATGTTGAATATGTAACGGCAGCAAAAACTGAAACGCAGCTTGAATCTGTAATCGTCTGTTTGCATCACAGCACCAGATTTCCACAACATCGTGGGCTGTCATGGTTGTGGCTCTTGTCCTCACACTCTTACTGCAGGTTCCTGTTTTCCAGACTTCAAGGCAAGTCGCAGACAGAGATGAGAGAAAATGAAATGGTCTTTCATCAGACCAGGTGGAAGGACTGTGTGTGTGTGTGTGGCTATTTTGATTTTTTAAAGACACAAATAGACAGAGCTGTTAACTACATTTTTGTTTTATTTATTCATTGATTTTTTTTTTTTTCTCAAAGTTTCACTCTTGATAGTCACTTGAAATCCTGCTATGGCACTGGAGGGGATTGTTACTTTCCATTGCCCACTCAGACTAAACTTGATTCATGTTGAAGGCAGAATTAATGTTATATCAAATATAAGCAAGTCACAGAAGTTATGCATGTGCACAGGGCATGTGCTCATGCTGGTGTTAGGCATTTCTGGGACTAAATGTGCTGAAGTTCGCTTCTGGGAACTGCCTGTGTTGGCATGGGATGTGCATGTTTGATCGATGCTCTGGCTCGATTGCCTCACATCCGTCAACGCCTACTAACTCACAGGACTCAGCTGCTGACGTTCGACAAAAAGTCATACATTGTCTCCGCTTCTTTGTGAACCCGGCCAGACCCTTTACAGCCAATCCTCAACGTCGAGCTTAATCATTGTCGGTTATTGATTTCTCTGTGAGAGCAACAGCCTCTGTGCCGTAGGGAGGGAACGGTCAGTGAAGGTCTGTTTGTTGTGTTATTTGTCTGCGTCATGATTTTACTGTAAATGTGCCGCGTTGTCAGGCTGTCATCTTCATTGTGATGTTGGTATTGGAGGGAAGAGAGACCAGCAGATACCAAGGCGGGATGTAGGTTTGCCCATCAGTCTGTAGATGGGTTGTTGAGAGGGTTAAGGCAGCAGGTGTAGTATCAGATTCCTACAAGGGTTGCAGAATTCTAGAAATGTTCAAAGTTGGAACCTTTTCATGGGAGTAAACAATAATATATGGGGATTAGTGGAAATGGAAAATTACTCAGCCTATAAAAAGGAACTCAAATGCCTTAAAACAAAAAAAAAACTATTAATGAAGTTTTTCTATTGACATGTTCAGCATTACTGTAAATTAAATTAAAGGAGACGTATTGTAATAAAATAATAATCATTTTCTTTGCTTAAGTGCAACTTTGACGTAACACAACCCCGTAATGCTAGGCCTTTACGTGTAACACTTACTTTCAAGGCTTGACATTTTCACTCGAATTCTGCCCCGTTGCATGTACAACCCTGAGGTGGAATGGTGGGACATTTTTGTCATGCCTCTGTTCCAGTTTGGGAAGTAGTAACTGAGGTGAAACAGGGGAGAGGAGCTGTCTGAAAGCATGAGCTGTCGTTGTGTCATGCTTCTGTCCTTCTAATGATTCTTTCTGGCTTGCATGTGTAATCTATTTGATCTGTGTGCATTTCCAAAGGGTAACAGCGGCATTTTAATGAGGATGGGTTTTAAATTATTTATTTATTTTTTGCACCGGTCTCGTGCAACTACTGTAAGTAGGGGCTTGTGTTTAGAGCCACCTATATCGTAAAATGTATTTCAATAAATCTGAATGACTTAGAAGGTTTTGTGTCCACATGGTAGAATTTAGACTTATCCGCCACCCTAATTCATTTCATCTTTAATACAAAGGATTGATCTGGTTCAACTTTGATTTCCAGGGCACAGTATCAATTGGACACAGAAGAAACTGGCTCTGGATACTATTAATAGGCATACAACCAGAGAAATGAATAGTGTTTTATTTTTGTAATGCACCTATATGAGTCATTGCATAAAACCTGTTACGATTGGTTTGATTTGTTCTAGTCCAGTGGAAATGCCTGTAAATGGGAAAGGTATCAGATGCATTTGACAATAGAATTATCGCAGTTGAATACATATGGCTGGCTTAGATAGATTAACAGTAAATAATCATTCAGTCAGTACATCACAGATGCCTTGCTAAATTAAATTATGAACACCAAAACAAGAATTATTGGTTTTAGCTTTTTTTGACATATATAGTTATCCTGGCTTCCCATCTTTATATTCTCCCAGCTTCATGCTAGGCTGCAGTCACTATAGCTTGAATGTGGGTAGTGCAAAGCAGTGGAACAGATCTCAAGAAGCACACTCTGAAGAACAGGGAGATGGAGCAGATTTAGATGACTGACTCCACCCCCTTAAATCCAACGGTATGAACAAGAGTTGTAAGTTCATGGCTGAGAAGCGAGCTGTTGTAATGTATTTCTGTGATGTTTTGAGTCACATTGGGAATCAATGAAATTGTGTACACCTGGTCGAAAAGGGCGTAATGTGTATGCTTTTTCCATTTAACCATTCCAAGATATTGTTCAGCTATTCATTTCTGTTAATTGCATTACATCATGTTTTTCAGCAGTTGTTTTTTTCCTCCAATAATATTCAGAAGAGGAAAAAAAAATAAGACGCACACTATCTGATGTAGGGATATATGTCTACCCCAGTTAATGCAAAATAGGGCCTGTGCATTGAATACAACTGTACATTTATTTGCAGGAGAAACAAGGCTTCTGCTTTTGTTTGTCAGGAAAATAATCCATTAAATTTCTACTCAAAAATAGAGATAAATCAGGGTAATAAATTTCTTTATTTTTGAGTTTTGCATGCATGTCTGCTTATGACCAAACAAAATGTTTAAGTTAATGTTTATGTATGATAACTTTCCAAAGTTTCCCATTACTTCTCATTAATTGCCATATATTAGTTTTTTTTCCCCTATTGAAAGTAGTTCAATTGTAATATTTCCTAATTTTTCCAATATAACTTCCTAAAAAAGGTTTCTAGAAATTTCCACAGCTTTTCAACCCTATTCCCGACGAAGCTAAATTCTCTCAGCTCTCAGTGGTTGGAGAGAAACAGAAGCCTGTTCCCTTTGAAAACTTGGTTGAGGTTATGTTTTTGCCGATGGCCTGTTTTTCTTTCAGCATCTTATTTTTCACAAGTCTGAGACCCTCACCACTGCATGCACTTACAGACAAGCATTATTCTCTGGTTCCTGTCTTGGCATCCAGTCGCTGCAAGCAGCTGTGGCTGTCTGACGGCAAGCTGTGAATGATTTCAACAGCATATTTGTATCTAAACCTAATAATCGTATAAACCTGGCAGCAGCCTCTGAAAGCTGCCAGCAGTGAAGATAGGAGGGTGCTGTTTGCACGGAGCAGCCGTGACCTTCACGCACTGCTGGTGAGAATAAGTGCCATTTTAAAGCCATTTAGTGTCATGATTGGGCCTGTCCACCTCAATTAACCCCAGCATGTGAGTCATGCAGCAAAAATGCCAAATTCCTCCCCTCAGGTTTAAAGAGCTCTTCTGTTTTTGAAGCTTATTGTCATACAAATTAATGAAAGAGGATCACAGTACTATGGAAAATATCTTCCTTCTTTTGCTTAAAGTTTGCGTGTTGTCAGTGTGAGAGGTATTGCACTTTTTCTGAGCAGCAAGGTCATTAGCACAATACACATCAACACATGCTTAGGCTGCTTCTGTCCACATTGGCATGGTTATTGTTTCATAATTTTCCAATTGTTCAGATATGCTCTATTTTCATCATTCTGGTGGCAAAAAAACAATTTGCCACAGTACCCTTTTTTTTTTTTTTTTTTTTTTTTTTTAAAGAACATTTTGCCTTGGTGACCTGAATAGGTCAGATCTTGTAATGTGTATGTATTACTTTTAACACAGCACAAATCCAGTTTGGCAGCAGTCACATTTATGGACAAGTACAGGTAGCGGCGGCAGGTTCAATGTAACGTATAATTAGGAATCTATTGATGTTACATATGTGATGTCTAAAAAGGGCTGTAAAGAGAGTTGTCACATTCAAACTAAAATCGAGTTTCCTCTTCTCCAGCTCTTTGCTGTCATGGTTAACTTAGCCAACTATGTGGTGCTGATTGGTCTTGAGTTCACAGTGGAAGTAGGGGGATGTTGAAATCGGACAGTGACTCAATAACGGTGCTGTTTTTCAACCTTTGTTATCTAGTTCAATGTTTGTCTTCAATATTGGATGTCATAACGGTTATTATTTTGTCTTTTACTGGCTGCCTGGAGCAGGGAGCTCTAACCCTCACACCTTGACATCACATAAGAAGTAGTTGGTAGTTGAGAGATTCATTAGTGTTGCATAAATGATGTGTGAATGAAATAAGTGGCTGCTGAGTGTTGCACTGCCTGCTTGTTCCAGCTTCCAGTGGATGTATTGTCAAGAAGCTTTCCTTAAACCACCTGTCTTCTTTGTCTTTCATCATCAAAGAACTAAATGAGAGTAGGATGAAAGTTAAGGTGAAATCAACCATACTTGGCCCATTTAGGGGTGTAAAACAATCACGAGAAGACCTTGAATTTTGCAGGTTTTTCTAGGAAAATAGGACAAATTTGTTGTTGACAGTTGTATTGTTAGATAAAGGTTGTGTTGAAATCTTCAGCCAAAAGCAAAACTGACAAAAGATCTGGTTGAAAGCTGCTTTGTACTTTAGAAATATCAAGGAAATGTCATGATGCCCCTTAAATGTTGTATGCTTTCATTGGTGTTTTTGTAATGTGAAAAGGTGCAAAAGCTCCCCCTTACAAAATGTTTCCCTGCATCTCTTTTAGTGAGTAAAGTAAAAACCTTTTTTCAGGCTCTTATGGTGTCAGAGATAAGCTTTGGGGCTATACAGTCACAGGCCTCCTGGATCAGTCCTGTTGGTGTTTGGACTCGCATTTGAACAGACCTTTCTCCAAAATGTTTATGTTCCTTCGAACTGGAGTTTTAAACTGCAATGCACCATTTAAATTAGTCTTTTTCTTTTATGACTGCAAGATGTGTGGGTTTTCTCTCTCTGTAATTGGGGAAAAAAAACCCTCCAGGTATACCCCCCCTTTATGCAGGAGATTACACGTCCATCAGGTTTCTTTTTTGAACTCGTCTTACTCAATTTTTAGCTCATCTCTGTAGGTTTAAACCACAGTGTTTTAGCTCAAGTGATCAGTCACGACATCCTGTTGAGTGCTTTCCCCCACACTTCTCTTTTATAGTGTTACCTTAGGTTGTGGCCACTTAATACAATATGCTACATCATTTCTACCAGCTGACTGAGCGGCTGATCCACATGTCCTTTGAGACCATATTGTGTTGAGCCATTTTTAGCTAAACCTTAAAACTAGGTTACACTTGCATGACAAATTGATGCAATGCTGGAGTAGTGCTTCACATCTACGCTTTCCGGTCTGAACTATAGTGTCTGTGTTTCTGTTGGTGCAATAAGTTATTCAGCTCTGGTTAAAGTGGTTTACATATCTGCCTGCAGCAAGCCAGTGCCAATTTGAACTTTACAGTTCTATTTCTGACAAAGCTTGCAGGTCATCTTGACATTTATCCCATTGTTTATGTATAGATGTGTGGCTGTATGGTCAAATATGTACCATTTAAGTCTCAACAATCATAGATGACAAGCTGAGGAAGGTATTATTTTTACTTACTGGGATTTATACTAGCTTTATTACCCAGCATGCTTTCATTAAATAAATAGTTCTATTAATAATTGAGCTTCCAGTTGAGCTATGCATGTAGCTAGACTTAACTTTGCTTGAACATAGCTTTGGTGGACAAGGCAGTTTAATTTGACCAGCATACAAAAACGTGAGGAAAGTTGATTATTTAATTTATTTATTGACTAAAACATTTCTAATTCAGTTCACTCTGGCCCTGTTTAGGCTGGTCAGAAGGAGTTTGGTCATGAGTGTGGTTCACTTGGGTCAAGTGTGATCACAACAACCGCACTCTGGTGCGCACCAAAATAGCTGTACCACGGCTGGTCTGAGGAGGTGGGCTTGGTATGGCGATAAATGTGAAAGCTCCGTGACCTCAGGCTGACCCACCTACGGGGTCTACAATGCACATTTGAGCTAAAAGGGCGTCTGTCATCCGCTGTAAAGTACATTGTTGGTTGTGAAGGAGAATGTAAACGTGGCAAAAGAAAGGAAAGCTCACAGTTGCAGATAAACAATTTCCAGTCCCTTTGTTTAGCTCTTCTAGAGTGGTACAAACAAATATAGAAAAAAAATATTGCCAAGTCTGTGTCAATAACATGTAGCTGTGTTGCTGTGCTTTTCAGTGCTTCGCTTCAGGTCATCATGGAAATGTTGTTCTGGCAAGACTTCTGTATACCAAGTACAGTACTGACTGGTGCGGCATTGGCATTTGGGCTAGAGTGAAAACGGTAACTGAAAAATGATACAATGTCATTTAGTGCTCACTGACGTTGCACCAGGATGCGCACCAACATGTGTGAAAACGACCTAAAACACAAAAACAATTGACAAAATCTTTAGCTGATGAAAAACGAGTACCATTTAAAGCAGTAAATCGGAAGACTTTATAGCAGTCGTTCCCAACCTTTTTTGCGCCATGGACCAGTTTAATGTTGAGCAATATTTTTCAGGGACCGGTCTGTAAAATATGCCGCAGATAAATGCAACAAAATAAAATGATACGACTAGCATAAAAACTGTGGCATTTTCTATATATTATAATTAGGGATGGGCATTTGGTCGAGATTTATTCGTCGATCGTCGGGAGAATTAATGATTAATAATCAATTAATCATT
The DNA here is from genome assembly GCA_018398805.1 of Hirundichthys speculiger. Classification (NCBI taxonomy): domain Eukaryota; kingdom Metazoa; phylum Chordata; class Actinopteri; order Beloniformes; family Exocoetidae; genus Hirundichthys; species Hirundichthys speculiger. Next base: position 1,873,553 of record JAGFBZ010000292.1, on the reverse strand, counting down.
AACATTTTTATATTGAAAACTATCACAAATATTCTCGATATCGGCGTGACGTTTGTTTTCCCCTTTGGCCTGGTTGCTATGGCCCGCGCATGTAGGCGCCAGTATTACAGGCTTTTTGTTTCTTAAAAAGATGCGCTTGTTGTGTGCTCGATGTGCACTGCAGCTCCTTCTGGTCTGTGCTAACACCGAGTTGAGACTAGGCTAGGCTAGGCTGAGATTGAGATGAACCGCCGCCACCATCCTTTACAAGGCTTGGATGCGCGTTGTTCAAGTGATACATCATTGTCATTGTCGGTTAATTGTATTTGTAATGTGCATTGCAGTGATTGCAGTACACTTGGTCATTTTCTAAACGAAAATGGTCCCACGCCACACTTCACCGCGACCGCTTTATGATTAGGCGAGGACCTACAGAAGCTCGCATGAAACAACTGAGCCAAGCCAGGATAGGGTGATGGTGAAATGTTGCCCCCTGCTGCCAAATTTCTATCGGTGGCACAGCGAAATGCATCGCATTGTTTGAGGACGTGCACTGATAACCTACATTCGGATTGTTTAAAAAAAAAAAAAAAACCTTCGGTTCATCGACGAAAATTAATTTCTTCGACCAAATTCTTAATGATCAATCATCGATTAATCGATTAATTATGCCCATCCCTAATTATAATACAGTGATCCCTTGCCAATTTGCGCTTTAAGTTCCGGGGTTTTAGGTATTTCAGAAATATATAATATAATACAAAAATCAAGAAAATATCGCGGAAACATCACAGGATGTTGTGCGCATTTTCTCACAGCGAAGAAATGTTGTTAGTCAGCCTGGCCCCTTTAAGAAGGTGGCCTTATGGGTAATGGAGTGTGTGTCGTGGGACGGCAGAACGAAAACAGGGTTAGATGAAAAGTGGAGTGAGCATAACAAGCAGCCCAGCGTGTATAGATTTACACTCTCTGTTAACCGAGAGAAGCCGAACAATACAACCTGTGTGATGTTACAAGTTCCCTGCAGTGCCAGAATAAAGTACCTGTTCCATGCAGAGAAAACCAGACTTTTTCTTTTGTTGTTGTTAGCGTGTTAGCCGCTAATTATGAGCCAAAAATAGCACAATACCAGCAGTTTCTTTACTACGGTTCAGAGATCAGAGGCTGTGAAGGTAACAGAAAGACCACAGTTGAGCCTTTGTCTTGTTTCGCTGCAGTGCCTCGCTACTTTTTTGCAATTTTTAAACATATTTTAAACGCATTATTTAGGCTCGAGGGGCTCCGGCTCCCCTTCGCGGATTTTAATTTTCACGGGGGGGTGCCGGGATCACTGTAAATGTAAATCCGCTGTGTATTCACGTGCAACTTTATTAGCAGCGTCCTCCTAACATCGCGCCAACAACAGAACATCGGTAACATTTTTGTTTTACTTCCAGGTTGGAGCTCAGAAAGTTGTAGAGCATGTGCATGTCCAGACACTTGGGGTTCATTTTAATCTATACAGTTGAGTAATCAGACTGCCAACCTTGTTATTTGGCTGTGCTTATCTGACTTTTAGTTATACTCTTTATTATGTTTTCATATATTTATACTTATTCTATTCTAGTTTAAGTCAGACTAACAATTTTTGAATTTTATATACTGATCATTGCTGATGCGAGGATTTTGCACACCCAGTACACATCACTTATCCATCACAAGGCTAGCGCAGAGAGACAGATGAGCATGCACAAATCAGGAGACCATTCAGAATCACTAACTCAAGCTAAGACACATGCTTTTAGAGTTGGGAGAAACCAAGAAGCCCTTGAGATCATTCATGCTTTATAGCACTGCTTTGATTTCACATCCACACCAAGGAAATATTTTCATTTGTTCTTTGCGAAATCAGGAATTGTAGCTTCTAGTTCACCCAATCCAAATTATAAAAGTATTGTTGGTCACTACAATCCCTTGTCCAGGTCCTGATATAAGTAGTTCTTTATACAAGACAGGAAAAGAGTTGGTGCCACGTTAGAAACAATTTTCCCAGCCATGAGCCAATTCTCTGGCTGTCGGTGCCAAAAAAGGAAGCACGGGGTAAAACTGAAACAGGGCCAACAGTGAACTGCTTGACTAAACTAGCTTCCATTTTCAACTTAGATTGCTAGCTTGTACTCTATGATGTGCCTTTCACAAATGTTGTAATAGGACAGCTGTCTTAGATTTCTCACTGTTGATAGCCTGTGATTTGTGGGTTTTTTTGAAAAAGGAAGGAAAAGAAGGAAGAAATTCCAGACTGCAGTGGAGCAGAGGAAAACTGCACATCTGGCCTGAGGGTTGGACACACTCTCCACAAATATGTTAAAAATGGTTTTGCCATCTTTTGAAAAGTGGTAACATATACAGAAGTTGTATTACCAGCTTATGCACATATTCTTTTAATTTAAAAAATGGGGGGAAAAAGTCAAATTACATTTCTATTGTTCCTCATAAAAAAAAATAAACACAAGAATTTATTTTTTCAAAGTTCAGTATTGAATCTTTTCTCTCCCAGTAGTTTGTCTTTTTCTGTCATTCTGTCCCCTTTTCCCTATCTGTTCTTACACTTCTGTTTTTTAGCTTTACACATGTGAAACACATTGTGAATACCACAATGCGACCATACAGTGCTTTCAGTATAGGAGACGGTTTGGTGTAGTTCAGGACATGTAAGGACATAAATGGCCGGTTCATTTCCTGCCAGTTTGTTTTGCTTTGATTGCAGTCCTGATAGACCTGCTGTGGGTGTAGCTGCTTAGCAGAATAGTGGAGACGCCTGTGTCTAAAGTAATTGTAGGTGAGTCTAATGCTATCTAAACAGAGCGGGAAAGCCCCTCCCAGACTGCAGAGCAGAGATAGGCACAGTTTGGACTACAAGGCAGGAAAACGGCTTACTACCGAGTGTTGTCTGGATACGTCTGTTTCAAGTCAAGCCCAAGGGAATGCATGTGATGTGAAGTGTTAAGTGTGTGTGTGTGTGAGAGGTGGGGAGTGAAACTAGAGTTTTGTCTCAGCAGCTTGTGTTTGCAATCCATCTTAATGTGTATTGAATTAGTTGGGAATATGCGACAGTTGGAGAATATGAATTTACCTCATAGTGATTTCTAGTAGTGGTTGAGTGAACAAATGTCACTTTTGACTGCATGTTCAGCCATGCTACAGAACGATGCAAAGAAGCAGTGTGAGATTGCTACTGTGTGTGTTATGTATCATTCAAAATATTTGTCAATTTTTTTTATTTTGTTTCTTTTTAGGTATTATGGACTTTCAATTTGCATTTAATTCATCTTGCATTTTACACATTTTATCTTTCATGTGTTCATTTCTTATTTTGAACAATTAGGTGTTTCTGGAGCCCTGGGTCTCATCACTTATTGTACGGGAAAAACGAAGGGTCACTGTTGTTTAAGCGGTGTAGCTGTTAGAAATGATTCTGAAAAGCCTTTTGATGAGCAAGTAGCTAGTTGACTTCCTGCTATATGATTTAGTGCAAACATTTAGAAGGGCTGCTGCAGTGTGGTTTCAGGAAATAATTGTGATATATGCACTAGTAAATACTTTTAAAGTAATAATGAATCATATATCCTATAATTATCACAAAACTTTATTTTGCATACCTTTTTATTGAGCACTTTGATCTAGGTTTTTTTTTCTGTTCATCCTCTTTCCTTTTTAAATCTCCTGTCATCCGTCAGGAAAAGTCAGTAAGCTGCAGCAGTTGTAGGAAATTTCCTTAATTAGGATTTAATATTACTTTAGTTAATGATATTTGCTCGGGGGTCGTGCTCTGGGTCTCTGAAAAGTTCCTAGAGACAATTTGTATTGTAATAGATGCTATATGAATAAAGTTGAATTGAAATGCATTATCCAGCATACAAGGTGATTCTGTTTGAATGTATTTTGAGTTTGTTCTGTTTATTAGTACTTCCTGACAGATGTCTGCAAGCTCAACAGTTGCAATACAAAGACTCTTCCTCGGAAACGTCATGTCACTTGTTTAAGTTTATGTCCTTAAGTAAACCTTAGATACTCAAATCCAATGTACTGTACGCGACGTAGGAAACTCAAAATAGTTGTCTGACATCACACTTGGTAATGATAACAGACAGTTTGAAATGGGCTTTGTCTGCGTCCGTGAACCTTTTTTGAGAACATTGGGTGCTTCTGTTCCTGTACTGATCTGAAGTCTGGTTATTTTTAGCTGTGCTCTCTCAGGAGCCTTTGGCTTGGTTCAACAGCTTATTTTTCCTTCCCTATTTTACCTGCATGCATGAACACCTGCCTACTGTCCTTTCTGTTGGCGTTGCACTGTTTTTTACGGCAGAAACTGCTAGATCTTTTCCAAGAAGTTAGAGCAGAGACATTCTTACTGTGACACACAATCCAATTGGCCTGACATTATTTCCCGGATCTCTGGATGAAAGCAGTGCAGTTGGGGATGAAAAGAGGGACTTTCTTTCTTTCTTTTCAGTCTCTCTGTGTCTAGGGCACGAGAGAAGCTTTTACTTTCAAGTGGAGAATTATAGTTAATACCACCAGAGCTAGTCTATTAATAGATTGACTTATGGTGACGCTCAGTCATTGTTTCTCGTCTCTCCTTAAATATGTATTGCCACTGCCAATGCATTCTTGTTCATCATTCATGTCTCATCTGTTTTTACATTATGACTCATCTTGTCACCTGAGTCTTCAAATAAACATCCTCATGTCTAAAATTGTTTTTTACCAAGTTGATGTTGTTAATATTATTATAATTAACAAACTATTTCTGTATTCAGTGATGTGGAGATTAAGTATTGTGCAGTGTTCTTTCGTTAAACATGTAAATGCTTGCAGGACATTTACATGTGCACACCTGCTGTTCATCATAACCAAGAACAATATCAGTTAAAGTGGTTAAATTGTTAAACTTTGAGAAAATATTTTCTAGATTAGTTACTGTAACATGTAAATCTCTTTAAGATTATCGCGGTATTAAGATTTGATTGGCAATAGTATCAATATTATTCAAGGTCAATGTGTTTTTCAGTGTGAATTTTTGAAATCTCATTAAAAAAGCTTGATGGAAACGCCAAACTCCATGTAAAAAGAAAAATTTATAAATTTTGCAGAAAAAGTTGGTCATTCTAGAATAGCATCGCACATGGTGGGATGACATGGTGGGAGCTTGCTGCACTTTTGCGGGTTTGTCATCTTTGTGGAGTTTTGCAAGCTTTGTGGATATTTTTGTAGTTTTTAAACCAAGTCATCGTCATTGATAACATTGGTTTTTGAAATATTTACTTTCGCGTTTGGATGCTGTGCTGCTTGAAGGAGTTTCTTGTTTACTTTTTTTTTTTTCACCTCTTGTTATAAGTAACCATAGCAGCAAGAAAGCTGATTTACAAGCAGGAGTTGCTGATCGACACACCAACTCCAGCGTGTCTCTGCCCAGCTCAATACAGGCAGACAGAAATTTGCAGAAGAGCAGAAAAAGGGTGGTGGAATTGTAGCACTCGTCAACAACAGATGGTGTAATCCACGACATGCTACTGTGAAACATTATTTCTGCAGCCAGATATTGAACTGTTGGCTGAGAGTTTCCATCCTTATTATTTGCCGAAAGAGTTCAGCACTGTTATTATAGTGGTAGTTTACATCCCGCCATCAGCTGGTGCAGACGCTACATGAGACGTCATCACCTCTGCCATTGCTAAGATACAGACACAACATCGCAGCGTCTTTCTGGCAATCAGTGGCGGTTTCAACCATGTGTCTCTCTCTTTCTCTCTGTTTGTCAGCTGCTTCACCAGACAGAATAAAACGCTGGATTTGTTGCGTGCAAACATTAGACACGTGTACAGCTCCCCTGCATAATCTGTTCCGAGCAAGGTGGATCATAATTTAGTCTTTGTCTCCTTCACCTACAAAGCAAGGAGGTTACAGGATGCTGAAGAAACTATGCGGGGGTGTTTTTAGGCTACAGACTTGGATGCAGTTGGTGCGCCACATGGAGATGACATCAATGCCATGACTGAGTGTGCGACTGACCATATATCAACTTCTGTGTGGACAACATCATCCCCACTAGAACAAGGCACAGCAAGGCAAGTTTATTTGTATAGCACATTTTGTGTACAAGACAATTCAAGGTGCTTTACATAAAACATTTGAAGCATTAAAGAGTACATTAAAGCAGGAGGAAAATAAAAATGAGATAAAATATTAAAATGCAAGAAGTTAATTAACAGTTGTTTTTGATTTAAAAAGAAACAGTGAGTTGCCTCCCTAATAACAACCCCTGGATCACTAGTGACCTGAAAGCCCCTCAAGAAGAAAAAAACAAAGAGGCTTCAGGGAGACAGTGAATTATTATTGAGGTCAGTACAAAAACTAAAAGTCAAGATAAGGGACAACAAGGAGGTGTACAGGAGAAAGCTGGAGTACAAGCTCCAGCCGAACAGCGTAAAAGACATGGCCAGGGATGAAGAAGATCACAGGCTTCAGGCAGAAGGAAGGTCAGATAGATGGAAGGTCTGGACAGAGCCAATGAACTGAACTCATTCTTCAACAGGTTCAGTTCAGAAACAAGCTCAGCATCCTCCTCTCCTGCCCCCAGCCAAACAGACCTCCCACATTCCCTTGACCTACAACTACCCTGTTACATCTCAGCTGTCTTATCTTCTGCCTCAGTCATGGTTCTTGCTGCTGCTCCATTGTCATCTCAAACCTCATCAGGAGATGCTGGAAAAGTTCCAGAAGACACAGATGGATGCCTTCGCAGTCACCTGGATTTATGAATACCTGACACACAGACCACAGTTTGAGACTGAATGGTTGTGTGTCTGACCAGGTGGTCAGCAGCACAGGAGCACCACAGGGAACTGTACTCTCACCATTCTTCCTCACTGTTTACAACAGCAATTCCATCATGGGAAAAGCAGCAGCGGTGGTGGTGGAGGAGTAGAAATTAGGGGTGCACGATAATTATCGGCCCGATAACAGGAAATTATGACGTCATCCCAATAAGTCCGATATCATGACGAATAGCCTCTGATAACATATTTAATTTTTGTCAACACGGCAGTGCCTCGCTTCCTCTGAGCCTTGAATGACCAGCAGTGAATGTTATGGTCAAGTGATGTCGGCATAATTAGAAAAACGATTTTTCAGTAAGGAAAATCAAGAATACCCCCTTATGCCAGAAAACAACTTGTTAACCCAGTCATAATTTTGGTAGTTGCTTACTATAATTGCTATTCGCAGTAGTTTCCCGCATGTTAAACATAAAAATAGAAAAAATTAGATAAGGTCGAAAGAACGAATAGAGAATGGGGGAAATTACGTTACACCTTGATTGCAGCATTGTGGCACAGTGCACTGATTTAAAAAACAAAAATATGGCGGATTGTATGGAACTACATTAAAGTTTCAGAAGAAGATAGTTCGCTGGTTATTTGTGACAAATGCTCCAAGCGAAAGAGGGAAAAATAGCACAAGCTTTATTATGTCAAACCTGACCAGCCACCAGAAACGTTACCAATTAATTCTGATTCATTCTAATTCTGATGGATGTATTTCCATCAGTTCAAGGAGCCTTTATTTTCTTATACCAGTAAGTAATGCACCTTATTTAAGTTGATGTGAGATATCAAATAGGTTTGTTTGATAGCTTTACGAAAATGACTGAGAGGCTTGCCAATAGTTTTTATTGGAAAAAAAATAAATATCTGTTCATTTAAAGAGTCAAAACTGCTTTTGGTTTTGTTCATAGTATTGATGTAATGATCTTAGGTATATGTGTGTGTTATTGGTTATCAGTATTGGCCTTTAGGAGCCGAAAGTTATCGGTTATCAGTATCGGTTTTAAAAAACAGTTATCGTGCATCCCTAGTAGAAATACCTTGGTGTTCACCTGGACAACGGACTGGAGTGGAGCTGCAACACTGATGCTGTTTTATAAGAAGGGACAGAGCAGAGTTCACTTCAATAAGTAAAGCTAGTGTTATCAGCAAGATGTTGCATATCTTCTAATAGCCTGTTGTGGAGAGTGTAATCCTATCTTCAGTCATCTGTTAGGGGAGTAGCATCAGGGCCAGTGACTAAAAGAAACTGAACAAGCTGATAAAGAAGGCTGGCTCTGTTTTGGGGCCTGTTCTGGAGCTGATTGTGCAAAGGAGGATACTTTACAAAATGAAAAACATCATGGACAACCCTTAGCATCCTCTGCACAGCACAGTGATATCCTTAACACAAAACCCACACTACAAATTAAAATACAGGTGCACAGAACAAACTGGGTGAAGGCTGTACTTAAGTCGAGGAGAATTTATTTGAGAAAATATAAGTAAGAGAGCACGAGGCACTTAAAACAAACAAATGAAAAAACTAAGATGAGGCCGGCAAAAGGTAAGAATGGCGTGCATGCTGGATTCAGACTGCTGTGACTCCAGACGTTCCAGACAAAGAAAACTGAAGTACCTTATCACACTCAACGCTTAAAAAGCCGTGTCTCTAGCTGCTCCGGAGCCTCTGGCTACAGGGTCCTAAAACCCCTCTAGTTACAGGATATATCATTATAGTGGCTTGCACTTGTTATAGTTGATGGTCATACCCTACTGCCAAAGTTCAAAGCTAGGCCACGCAGTTAATAATTTAAGCCGTCTATTTTTTTAAATGAGGTGTCCAAGAGATGGCTGGATGGCCCTCTGGCTAAAAGCCTGACATAAATACGGATCAATGTTGTCATGTCTGCTGTGTAATTGCCCTTATTATTAGCAAAGTGAACAAGCATTAAAAACAGTTGAATGTGTTATTTTCACATCCTGAGTGGCTTTGTTTCCAATGTCAACGCTACAGGAGATTGGTGTTTTTGTGAACCAACTTCCTTACTGTATTTTTAAAAAGCATTTAGAAGTTTAAAAAAAACCCTCATGTAGTATCATTGTAAAACCAAATATAAAAGGGAAAAAGACGTGTTTCAAATGTGTTGGTTTTACATTTTTCATACAATTGCTGCTGTCTTCCTCTTATCAGCAGGATTTAAGGGGGGTGGGGGTGAGGCTTGTGCATGGAATCCTCTTTTGAGCAAACCCTTTTTACAGTCCCTAACACAAAGACGGACAGAGGAGGGAGAGAGAGAGAAGGAGAGAGATTACTAGTATGCCAGACAAGGTGCAGATATTGGGGAGTGTTAATCTTTAACAGATTCAGGCTCTACTCCTCAGGGTGCCTTCACTGTCTGGCTTTTTATCTGTGTGATGTCTGTTCTGGATTGACCAGAACTGTGGGATGGCTGAATAGTTGAAGACAGCGTACCATGGGATCACTAATATTCAGGCTTTTCTGTTGAGTGTGCCTCTGGAAGAGCCTTTTTGCAAGGCGTAGAATCTCCTGCAGCAGTAGAGGTCTTGTTTATATGTTAGCCTTCTTAAGAAGGAAACCAAAAGACATATTTCTCATCACACTGGAAAAAGAGGATTGAAAATATCAGTGGTGCAGGAGGTATTAAAATTTAGATATTACTTCATCTCCAGCTATTATATTATTAGCTCGTTGTAATTGTGCAAAATGTGTACATCTGAGCCTCATGGAATGTACTTATTGATCTGATTATGACAATGATGCTCATCTGATTTATTTATTTATTGCTGTGAAATCACTGCTTTTTGAGAATTGAAAAACAGATGAAAATAACAGCATTTTACTAATCTTCCAGGCATCTTTATCAGGAGCCTCATTGGATGGCGTTGGCCAAAAAACTTTGACTAATAAGCAAAGAAATGTTACCACACTCTTTAAAAGAATCTAAAACACAATTGGCTGATTCTGGAGCTCTGGGTCTCCTCACATTTTTGCAATTGCATCATGTTTTTCTGTCTCTTCTTTGTTTCCTTTTTTTTCTCTTTTTTTCCTCATGGCAAAGCAGAAGGTCCAACCTTAGTGTGGTTTGTCTCCCACCCCACCCAGACGCCGATAGGTTTTCCACAAAATTGTTTGGCTTTAGAGGGCAGTTTTCAAACATATCATAGGTTGTAACACTTTTTTGTTGGCTGATTTAAAGACTCCACAGAGAATTTATACAGATTGTCTACTTAGGCATCTTTCAGGAATTCCAGCTATGTGAACCTGACCTTCTGCCTAGAGTCTCTAAGGGGATTGAACAGTAGAGAATTAACCAGGTCAAGCATGAAAAGAAAGGCACTGATGTCCTTTTGTGTTTCATTAAAGTTTTAAAAATGTTAAGATTGAACTAAGAATTTGATTGCAGGTCTATCACTAAGGGTTGATCTACTTCATGTTGGGTACTGCTGAAGAGGCCTGTTTATATTCTCCAGACCTGACCTTATAACTGTTGGTGCTGGTACAACAGTGATATTCAGCCCCCATTATGAAAATAGATTGATGTTGTTATATTCCTTAGTGACTTCATTTTAACATCAATGTGATTTATTTCCACCAAGATGGCATATGTTTGGAACTAGCCTTTTTGGCTTTTAATCAATCTTACTTAGTTGTCTTACATTAGAGAAGAGAAAATTCAAGTGTGAATTATTGAATATTGAATAATTGGAGAACCCAATCCTTGAAAGGTATTCTCTAAAAGTAGCAGTGGGAAGTGGTGTTAAACTTTAAAGTTTATGCTGGAGAACTGAGAAGAAAACATGACAATAAGAGTAAGAAAAGATACATTTGTACACAAAATGAAACAAACCATGCCTTTGTGCACCTGGTAATAGGCCTACAAACTTTTCCTTTAAAAAAAATTTTGTTTTTTGAATTTCCACAGACATTAGCACAAACCCTCAGATTAAAATAAAGCATTGTTTGTCTAAGTGGCAACTGTTTATGAAAGAGTTTGTTTATAATACTGAGCTGAACTAAAAGGCATACATGCCTCCTTCTGGTTGTACTGTGCTGCCTGCAGGATATTCTAAAATCTAATCATTTAAGGTGCTATTTGCACCAACTCTTAAATTATTTATGCACCACAGATTGGTGCTGGTGGTGATGGTGGTGGGGTAGGGACAAAAAACAAACATAAAAAAACTTGTACACAAGTCATATTACACTACCGTGAGTGTATGTGACTGTCACTATATGTAAGGTGCATGTACTTAACAGAAAAAAAGACTTCCTTGAACCTTATCTGCTAGTTCAGGATCAGTAGCCGGTCAATCAGCCAATTCCAAATCACTAGCAATTCTAATAGCTCTTTTGCAGGTCAACAGGTACTTGGAAGTTGATGAAAATATGCAAAGGAACAGGTGTGTGTGTGTGTGAACCGTAAATACAGGGTGCAGGAACCATAGGAGAACCTAGGGATGCACGATAACTATCGGGCCGATAACAGGAAATTATGACGTCATCCCGATAAGTCCGACATCATGACGAATAGCCTCGATAACATATATATATATATATATATATATATATATATATATATATATATATATATATATATATATATATATATATATATATATTTTTTTTTTTTTAATTTTATTTTTTTTTAACACGGCAGTGCCTCGCTCCCTCTGAGCCTTGAATGACCGGCCGGCAGTGAATGTTATGTTCAAGTGACGTCTGCATAATCAGGAAAAACGATTTCTCAGCAAGGAAAATCAAGAATACCCCCTCATGCCAGAAAACAACTTGTTAATTCAGTCATAATTTTGGTAGTTGCTGACTTTAATTGATATTCGCAGTAGTTTCCCACATGTTACCACATAAAAATAGAAAAAATAGATGAGGTCGAAAGAACGACGAGAAAACAAACACGGCGGCTATGGTGTAAACTTCGTTAAAGTTTCAGAGGAAGATAGTTGGCTGGTTATTTGTGACAAATGCTCCAAGCGAGGAAGGGAAAAATAGCACAAACTTTAATACGTCGAACCCGATCAGCCACCTGAAACATAGCCGTCGCTTCCATGGAGTTTTGAAATCGCACTAATATGAGCTAACATGAGCTAACGTGAGCAAGCCAGCAGCAAGTCAACTCCTCCGCTCTCCTCTCCTTCACTCTCCATCATCTCTCTCTTATCTAAAGTTTCCATGAGATTAAAAAAAACCCTCAAAACTACTAAACCTCATTTACTTTAATTAAAGGCATTCATTTGAATGGAACCACAAGCCAAAATCCTTTAAACGTAATTTCTTTGTTACTATGGAGTGCACTTTTTTAGTTTATTTACACAGACAAGTCTAACTTGTGTCAGTACATTATGTGCATTATTTTTTATTGTCATTGAGGAATGCATTTTTTTCAGTTTGTAATTCTGATGCATGTATTTCCACCAGTTCAAGGAGCCTTTATTTTTTTTCTATATCAGTCAGTAATGCAGCTTATTTAAGTTGATGTGTGATATCAAATAGGTTTGTTTGATAGCTTTATGAAAATGTTTGAGAGGCTTGCCAATAGTTTTTCATTGTAAAAAATAAATATCTGTTCATTTAAAGAGTCAAAACTGTTTTTGGTTTTGTTCATAGTATTGATGTAATGATCTTAGGTACGTGCGTGTGTTATCGGTATCGGCCTTTAGGAGCTGAAAGTTATCGGTTATCGGTTTAAAAAAACAGTTATCGTGCATCCCTAGGAGAACCAGTGATGCCATACGTCGCATCTCCTCTTGCTCCACTTCCTCCTCTTCACCTGAACACCTGCTTTCCCTTACACACCAACTCAAATGCACACACATACACACAGGGCGCACACACAACCACACACCCACACACACGGAGTCCCTTTTCTTCAGGATTTTTGATTCTTACCTAAATAGCCACAGCAAAGCAGAATATTGATGTATATCTCCATGTTTACCGCAAGCACACAGTTGATTATCAGATACTGAACCTAGTTCCTGCAGCTTCCCCACTGGTCCCTCGGTACCAGGAAGTCACTGGAAGTCTCTGCTTAGTTGTTTTTCAGGCGAGGGGGACAGAGGTCACCAGTGGAGGAGAAACAATGGACCTCAGATCAGATTAGAACAGAGAGGGTCACTGTTGAGAATGAGATCACGTTAAGAGTTGCCGTTCCTCTCACATGTGTGTATGTGACTGAGTTACTGAGGTACTTGCACTGCTGATTTATTGTGGAAGGCAACAGCAAGATTCTGGAGATGGCTGCTTACCAGATAAAAGAAAAAAGGGTGGAGAAAAGGAAGAGATCATATACACAGAAAAACCGTTTATTTAAACATTAAAGACATTCTTTTGCTTGGATCCAGGTTGCAGTTACGAGGCTACACTTAACACCCCAGATGCCCTTCTGGAGATTATCCTTCTGAAAATGAAGTTCATCATTCAGCTTTACTCCATCTGCCAGTTAATTTGGGTTAGAGCAGACAATCAGGTAGAAACTGTTTAAGATTCCTACATATGTAACAGCAGAGTATTCTGAAGTATTCAGATCAATTGTTTGATGCAGTCTTTTTAAAACCAGTCCAAAACAATATCCCATATTTCCATATTAAATCGAATCCTCTTTGTTCATGTGTAGTTGATGTTTTTGAAAGTCTTAGAAATCAGTTGGTTGGTTGATTGATTAATTGATTTTATTTTTTAATCTGCTAATGAGCTTTTTGACCTACATTGTCCTATAAAATTCTTTCAATATTTTGAACTGTTTCACTGCTGAAACATTTCAGTACTACAGAGGAAATAAAAGCCAAATTATTATTTTAAAAGAATTAACAGAACATTTTGAGAAGTCTATATAGAAATTATGCATGCTGGCTTGATTACTGAAATATATACTTAAGTCTTTTTTTTAAGTATAAATATATATTTGAAAAATAATACTTGCATTAGTATACTAAATGAGGCCTGACCTATTCACACATTCAGAGTTTAGAAAAGGGGGGGGAAAAAAGTGTATACGAAGTTATGATGGGGTCATGGGTAGGGATGGGAATTGATAAGATTTTTCCGATTCCATTATTGATACTGTTTAACGATTCGATTCTTTATCGATTCTAATTTGGGGGGAAAGGAGAACAAACTGTTTTATTAACATCAATTTTTTTTACTTAGAAGTTACGACCTTACAAACTCAACATCGAGGTCAAAAGAGGCCCCAAGCCTAGATAATGTGTTAACTGTTGTAATATGTAACTGTGCAAATGAATGCACAGAATGTGTAACATTTTACTAACAGATTTTTCCTAATAGAAATTTAAAAAAATCTCCCTTTTAAAAGGATATATGAGCTCACTAAGGACTCAAAAATAATAATAAAGAAAGATAAATACTATCAAATACAACTTAACAGTGCATAGTACAAATCTGCAAATACTATGAAGAATTAACAATTCTTCTGCAGAAAAATATGCTTTTTCTGGAAGGACACGTGATCTTTCTGGAGGTAGGTAGTGAGCAGAAGCGAGTGCTGCCAGTCAGACTCTCTTCTCTTATCACGGTCATCTTTTAAATGTAATGCAGAAGGCATTTGTTTAATAGCATAGCCTTAATGTTATAGCGTGTTTTACAAAGAAGCACATAGGCAGTGGGATAGCTACTTACCAGAGTTGCCAGAGGTGATCTTAGCTTGGCTACTGCTGCTGGGTTGAGATCCATCAGTCCGAAGCGCGTCAAAAACACGACACTTATCACATGTTGTGTGCGCAAATGTTTCTCCATGTTAGTCGTGTTCCCTCCCAACGCTGTTATCTCCACTTTGCAATGATTGCAAGTTGCCTTGTTGCCATCTTTCTTTGGTGAAGTGAAGCCAAACTTTGGATCGTTTGAACCTGATGGGCGCCATTGTTGTTTACAACTCCAATGTGCGTGCTAAACCAACATAACTTAATCACGTAAGTGCTTTCTGGAATCGACTGTGCGTAACTTGCGTAAATTACGTGAGATTCGTGCTGGTTTGAATCGATAAGAGAATCGCTAGATAAACTGCCAAACAATTCCATGGAATTGAAACACACGGAACCGGTTCTCGATTCCCAACCCTAGTCATGGGTACATTTGCAATATCAGTATTCTTATATATACCTGATATAAGACCTTACTCTGACACTACCATCTAAACAGCCATGTATCTTCCAAGCTCCTGCAAAGTTGGTGTTGAACAACGGAGAAACACAGACAGGGCCATGACAATTTTTGATAGCATATGATGTGCCACCATCAAAGCAATTGTGGTACAGTGTAACCGAATGCTGGTAAGGTGATGGCTATGACCAGTTTTATGAGGCACAGTATGCAAGATATGCTATTTAGTTGCATGCTGGTAGCATGCCGGTATGCTACTTTTATGCAAGTAGCATACCAAGTGGGTATTTCTCGCATACTGCAGTCTACTAGCTTGATGGATCACACCAACATTTAGACAGATGTAGGGCCTGCAAATGATCCATACAGCCTTACTCATCCCAGGAGCGGATGTGGATGTGTAGGTACTCAGAGGGTGGTGGCATTGACTTGCTGAGTGGGTATGCTGTGGGAAGGAGGTAACGTCGTTCAGCCGCCTAATGTCCACTTCCTGTACAAGTTATCGCTTCTCATTCAGCGCCACCATTAAGCATTTTTCAAAAGGCAAACAGAAATGCAACATTCATAATTAGCTTCTCCAGTGTGCATCTTATTCTAGTTTTTTTCTTTTTTTCCCCCCTTGGTCTTTGCCAACTTCTTCTTTTCTTTATTGTGCGTTGACAAGCAGCGAAAGTGGTGCACTACTGCCACCAGGAGGTTTGGAATGGTAGTTTACATGGAATTGTCTCTGTCACCGTAATTAGAGACATGAAGGGTGAAAGGACTGAGGAGGTTAGCCTGTTAAAATTCCAGCCTCCTAGTGGAAGTGCATCTAAAATGCGATAATTGATGAGTGTTGGAGTTTTTTTTTTTTTGTTTTTGTTTTTGTTTTTGTTTTTATCCCCCACAATTTGAAAAGAGCTAAGAAACTGGGCTTGACCCATTTACAGCAAGTAAGTTAAGTCAGCTAATGGTCTACATTCTCTTTGAAGCAATGGCAGAGAGCTTTTTTGCTGTAATGTTGAATTTTATACAAGTTATCTATAAAAATGATCATCTAAAAAACAAAAAGTGGCTGTAACAGGTTAATCAGAATTCAACTCAAGCATGTACAAAATCACTCCACAATGTAATGCAGGTGTATGAATTATATTTGGATCCAACAGTCACGTAGTATATGAAGTTATTCTTTAAAATGTCCAGCCTAATGCAAAAACACTAGGCTTATACAAAAAGACCAATTAAATTCCATGCAGACCAATCAAATTCCCATCAAAAGCCCTAGAATTAGCATTGGTAGTACACTTGTAGTAAGACTTCTGACATTATATTTTCATGTGCTCTCAGCCTTCAGTTGTTAAATGAACTTGTAAAGTGTTGGTGCCAATTAGCTGCATGTTTAGAAGTTGGCCAGAGCTTTACATTTGAGGATTCATGGTGATTTTTATTTTATTTTCTATCTTTTGCAGTCAGAGTAATTGCTAAAGGTCTACCGTGGGGTAAAGAGACTGGACATCCACAACAGTCTTCCTCTTGTAGACTCCATGAAGATGGACAACAGAGGGAGGCTGTGTGGATTCCTGCAAATTGTCTGGATGTGGAGACACTCATGTTTCACATGTCTCCTCTTCATCTTGTCTCATTTCCTTTACTATTTATTACTCTCCTCTTGTTCTTGTTTTTCCCCCTCTTTCTTCACTGTTGGATTTCAGTCTTTCACCCCGTCATCACTCAGTTCTCTCTCTCTCTCTTCATCCCATCTTCTGTCTCTTGGTTGCATGTTTGTCTTAGTCGCCTCGCCTTGGTTTTTCTTCCAGCCTGAGATCTGTGGCATCTGATGCCTTCCACTCTGCCTGATTAAGTCAGCACATGCACCCTCTTTACATTATCACTGGCATACATACACACTCATGCACGAGCATCCCCACAGACCTAATCAGTCCTTCTCTTAGTACTCTCTCACACCACTCCAGACCTAATGAAAAAACATGAGCTGTGATAATAACAAGGCAAGATGGGCAGATAGAATAGAGATGCACAAGAAAAGATAGTCGCAAATTAAAAGATGGAAAGAATGAAAATGGAAGAGGGGCAAGGCAAGTAATTCCTCGACGAAGCCAGCAAACATACTTAATTCTTGTTCCATTTCAGGGATGTTGTTTCCAGTTAGGGGCTGTACTGTCAAGCAGCAACACAGGTGGAGGAAAAAGGATTGCAGTGAAGTCAGCAGTCAAGGCAAGGCTGCTATTGAAAAGATTCCTTCAGCAAACCAATGCAGTCACATGACTCGAACGTTTTAAAATTCAGATGCACTTAGAAAGCAACTTAACAGTCTGGTCGCCTGTCATTCAACAACTAAATGGTGCAAAATGCATTTGTTGTACTGTAACACATCTCTGTATTACATCAACTTACTCTCATTTGTATTGACTAAATTTCCCACCCTTGTGTGTGCATGTTGAGTAAGAAGAACATTGATTAATATTGGCTTAATAAGCTTTTGTTTTGCCTCTGGTGAAAACCTGAGGGAGGTAATGCTTAAAGTGAGTGTAGAAAAAGGTGACAATGGATTCTAAAAGAGTACCTGATTATGAAAAAGGCCTTGTTGGGAGTCTCCCTGCCATAGTTCTCCAGTATTCCTAATGAGAAGCCATTTCTGTACCAGGTGTGAGAGCTGGCAGCTCATAATGTCCTGTGGTGAAGAAGAATAAAAGAGCTAGAGGATGCCAGAGAAATGAAATGGCAACAACAAAAAAAAGTCCCTGATATCTGATGTAAATGATTAATTTAGATCTGTGTCTGTATTGATGTTTGTACTTAAGAGGCTCCCTGCATTAGTTGCATGTGGTGAGGGGAAACACTGAATCTTTATAATAAGCCAGGGGACCTGAACATGTGTCGGTTCACATTGATCTCCATTAAAGTGGAGAACAGTGAAGAGGAGCCAAGCTGTTCACATTGTATAGGGCACCTTTGTGATGAAGTTGGAATTTAGGGAGATTTTTATGCATTAGACACACATTGATAGCTCATTAAGCACTTGTTGTTGTTGTTTTTTCTTTTTCTTATTTGTGCTAAAATTGAAAATAAAATCTGGTCTCTTTTTGTCACTAAAATGGATGTTTGACAAATGTAATCTTATTTTTGAGGTTCTGAGCATATTAATAGGAAGAAGGCACTGTTGCTCCTTTTGTACCTACCTGCACCTTGACAACAGGAGTCTTTGTCCAGTAATTTTTTTAAAAATTAATTTACTTTTTTTCCCAGGGTCTTTTTTCCCCTGATAGAAAGGTGGTACCTTTGAGGCTTCCCAGAATGTTTGGGTTGAGGCTTGCAGCACTCATCATATTTGACGATTTGAAATCTTCAAGCGTTTTATTTCTGCCACTCTTGTCAGTCATCTCAGATTTAATATGTACAGTCACTTGTGAAATTGGATAAATATAAGCTGTGCCTCATATATGTTTGAAGATCAGACATCTTAGACGTTAACGTTCACTTAAATCATTTGAGAAGAAATAAATACAACCTCATAGGTGTATGACACAGATTTTTAGTTAACGCTCCTTACTACCCTGCCACAGAGAGTAGATCTTGGATGGATGGATTGCAGGAGAACATCCTGTTTGTTTACCTGGCCTCTACTTCTCTGCTGCACCTGTTCAGTCCGGTAGCCAGGGCTGTGAGCCTTTGTTTTACAGTTTCCAGATCCTCAGCTATGGACTGCATAGCTGTATTTTTTTTTTTTAGGCAGCTCTTCTTTAATGTCCATGCCTCTCTGTAGGCTCTGTTAGAAGAATAAACAATCTCCATGTCCCCATGTTCCTGCTCTCTCAGGCTACTACTGCTGTTCATCTTATACCTAACCATCTCTAGGATGAATGTTGCCTCTGCGTACAGTATATCAGCCAACTGGGCTCAGTTAGGCAGTGCTGCAAACTTAGCTTTGGCAAGCAGGAGGTTGTTGAGTCCCCCCAGGACTTGATGATTTTCTTGTGTGAAGGTTGGGCTCTGCTGCTATTGGGGCTTGGTACTCGGAGAATCTCAGATTGGTTCAAAATGATGCGCAATTTTAATTTAAGAGACACATAATTTTTGAACGACTTGCCCAAAGTCTTTACTGTCTGTTCTTCTTTGCTCCCACAGTTCTTTGTTTCTGAGAGACATGTCCTCTCTGGGACACTGTGTTTTACCCAGAAGTGTTTGACCTCTTTTCCAACAGTCTTGTTGCTTCTTACCCAATTTTTGCATCAGGATGATAAATGACCATTTTAATCGTTTCCTTTCATGTAATCAGTAAAATCAAAGCAACGTATAAGAGCACCAGTCAAATACTTTGAATTAAGTAAGCATTTGGTAGAGCAGAGGATTTCTTCAGCTAGTTTTATATTTCAGAGGAAAAAGCTGAAAGCCTGGAATCTACTGTTTAGACCTGTTAGGTCATTAAATTATTCATTATAGAACAGATAGTTTTCCACAAGGTCTCAGTGGGATACTGATATCACTGACACAGTGATAATATATCACTATATGCGATCCTGTATGTATCACTATTTTAATTTTTTTTTTTTTAATGTTTGTACTGTGACTTAGAGTGTGTTGTACTGTTTTATAAAAATGTATGAGAATAACTTATCTGTTTAATTATTGACGTAATATAAGTTAAAGGGAAGAATGGAAAATGTGCCTCTTTCAGTGAATTTAAATTTTTGCAGTACAGTCTTCACTGTAGCTAAGGCTAGACTGGTTATCTTTCTTTTAGAAAAAACATGTCTAACAAGATGACCTGTTTTTGCTATCAGTACAGTTCTTTTGTGTTTTTGGTGTGCTAGTGTTGTGCTAAAATGCCATTTTCTTTTGCAGAACACAGTTGTTCATCTGAGCATGCAAACGCATATTTATGCACTCTCAGGATATGAGGATGAGACTGACAGATGGGTACCTTGCTCACATTGTTTTGTAGCAGAGGCAAGTGGCTGTAACTGTACCCGTGGCGAATTGCAACTTGATAATTGTAACTATCAAATTATGAAACAATCATAGGTCTCATCAAGTAGACAGCTGGTCTTTAAATGAGTTGTCTGTTTAAGTGGCATTTAGGGGTTTATGGAAAACTGTATATTTTTCTGAGCAGGAGGCTACATACCCCATCCACTTTCTACTTATATTGTGTTGTCAAAACCTTATTTTTCTCTCTATCCTCTTAAGCTTCTTCCAATTTTGAACACTTTACAGATATTACAAATTGCTGGATTTGGGCTCTCCCTGCTGCGCAAAAGCTTTGCTTTCTGCTGTGAGCCTGACTACCTGAGCTGTTTATGCCTGGTGCATTCACTTGATCGAGTGGGGCTGGGGATTCAGATTTGTGACAGTCTGCTCTTTTGGTCACCAGCCCCTCTGGTCAAGCTAGAAATCTGCCAGTTGTGGTCTTCAGCCGGCCAGTTGGTGCACTTCCAGTGTAAATCCTCCCAATGTGAAGCAGGCAAGGGTGGAATTCCCCCCATTTTTAAATTGAGGGAATTTCCATCCTTAATACTAAACCCATTTTCCCACCCAGATTTTAAATCAGAACCAATAATCAGCAAAGCCAAAGCACACCTGAGAACACGGTGCGGCCTGTTATAGTGCATTGCTGTAAAAGACTTGTGTACTTGCCAGCGTCCCAACATAATAACATCTAATTGAGCTCTGCCTATTTCTGCTGTATGAGGCTGCCAGATCTGTATCTTGAGATGGTTGAATTTTCCTTCACACTCTCTGAATAGATGAACTCTTGAACTCCGGCTTATGACTCTTGAGGAAAAATTAAAGAGGGAAATGAAAGTCAGTAGAAGAGGAAATTGAGGAAAACCTTTTCTTTGTAGCACCTGGGCTTTTCACTTAACTCACCTTAAATGAATGCAGTTGGTTATTGTCCGTGTCTTCATGTATCCAATTGTGAGGATTCATTCGCTCTTGTTCTCAGTCATGGTTGTCTTTGTGTTCTGCTGGTGCATGACTGTGTTGTCCTTTTGTGTTGGCCAGATCTGATCCACTGCACCAATGAGATGAACGTAAACATTCCCCAACTGGCGGACACACTCTTTGAGCGCACAGCCAACTCCAGCTGGGTGGTGGTCTTCAAAGCCCTCATCACCACACACCACCTCATGATGTACGGGAATGAGGTAGGAGGTGCACGCACTCTTCTACATCACCAAAAACCCTCCAGGGCAGTCTGCGCAGGCTACATCAATAATAGTTATTACTCAGCTTTGTCTGACACTCATGTTCATAAATACAAACATGAACATTTGAATCTCTTTTTTTTTTTCTGGTTACAGCACCATTATGATCAACAGTGGGTGGGTGGGAGAATGATGCATATGGGATACAAGCAGCATGTGGTACTGCTGAGGATGTATATATTTGACAAAAGGCGTGAATGATTTGAAATAGCTGTGGAGTGCAGAGAAATTAATTGGCTCAGTACGAGCTGGAGGCAAGATGGAAGCAAATGAATAATCAAATGAATTAGTTTAACAAAAACATGGTTGGAAAGTGAAAGTATGGCACTCTGTGGATTTGCAGACACTGAATTTTATGTTCTAAAAAACTTTATTATGATGCTTTCTGATCAAGACCCCTGTCAGCAAAATATGTTGTTTGTATTCAAAAGTGCATATTCTAAAAGGGGAGAAAAGAGATTTGTAGTTTAATTCTCTGTAGATTTATTAATTTCTAACCAGACAGAAGTGTGCTTTGTTCTTCAAATAAGCTGTTCTAGTTTTTGTTTATATTGATCCTTTGGTTGAAGGCTGTTAATTATTCATAACTCATTCCCCTTAAAACATAACTGATTTAACACAATACATTTTTACATGAAAGTGTACTTTGATATTCAGATGGGCTCATGGCCTTTGGTGCTTACTGTAGTGTTATAGTGCCGACTTCATGTTTTATGAAAACAGCAGTTCAAGCACAATGCTGCTATGTCTTTTCTTTTTAGAGACATATGTGATTACTTTGAGAAAATGTTACATCTCTTTTGGAAATATGAGGCCCTTCTTACAAAAGTAGAGGGATGTTTTTGATTGATTTTAACAAGAGAAAGAAACTGGCTGTTGATTAAAAAAAAAAAAAAAATGTTGTTTAATCCTATAATTTAATCTTATCTTTTGGGTTTAAAGACAATTGTGTTTAATATCAATCGTAATCTCTCACAAACCCAGCCGAGCGGGCGGCTCTTCCCGGTGCTCCGCTCTGAATTGCTGTCCACAGGACTTGAAGTCGTGCTGAAGACAGAGTAAGCTGACGCACAACTAAACCATGGCGCTTTCCACATTATGCAGTGCTTCAGCTTTAGGTTTTAGAAGTGGTAGCTGATGGCTTAAATGCGGATATTTTTGTCTGCTTTTGTAGACGTGATGTAGTTTCCTGATTAGTGCTCTCTGTCCGCTGATGAGAGTGTGCTCACCTCTGTGTGTGCATGACAAAGACATTTCATTTCAGTAATACTTAATTAATTCCTGAAGCAAAAAAAAAAAAAGAGAAAAAAAAAGATATTGCAGCATCTTTCATTATTTAGGTTTCTTCAAAGAGTCATTATAAATGGTTATTGCTGTGGGCAGGAAGGATCTCCTGTAGTGCTCTGTGTTGCAATGGATTTGAAAAAGCCCCTGACTGAAGATGCTTTGTTGCTGAACCACTGTGTTGTGAAGATCTATGTCTTGTGTATCCTTATATATTTTACACTGTTTGTGTTTTTTTTCTCCCATCCATGCCTTACAGCGTAACCACTGTGAATCAATTGGAGATGAACATTTATTTGCTTTGATTCACTGATTTCAGGTGCAGTGCACCTGTGTTTCTAGAGCTAAATGAGTTTGAATGTTGTTTACAGACTGTAATGACTATTCCTGCGGTAATCTTCAAGTGAATAGATTTCATAAGTTATGATGGATTATGAAGGTGAGCTGAATGAGGTAAATATCTCCCCAGGAGCTCTTATCCACTGATTCTTTCTGTGAAAATGGAGAGACTGGAGAACAGTAGAAAAAGGTCCAGGATCTTTCAAAAGATCCTGTAGTGAAAAAAAAAAAAAAAAAAAAGGCTAATTTCAGCTGCCTGCAGCTGGTGGTTGGTACTTTAGTACACATATCCCCTTGTACATGAAGTAAAATCAGTCATGGCCAACATCTTACATTCCCTGTTGCACATTCCTTTTAATTTCCGTTAGTTTTGGGGAAGCTTTACTTCCCTTTTTATCCAGAATCACTTGTGTCAACATTACGCAAGACTTCCATTTGATGGTTCATTGTTTACTGCATAAACATACATTTCCTCTGAAAGAGGGAAGAACCAGATCTGAGATAGGTCTATGATGGGCTTGAAAGAAACCTCTTAACTGACTAATTTGTTGTTCAGTGCAGCAGATTAACCAAAGTAAGTTATGATAGTGTAAATACACTTAGGACAAAATTGCATCGTCAGGGAGATGACATTTAAAGAGGACAAGTTTTATGGAGGGGGGAAAAAAGAGAGTTTAGGGCTGGAGTCCACCCTTTAAAGTCACCTGCTATGAAAAAAAGCTCCAAAGAGGTGGTCAAAAAGAGCTTGTAGATGACTCAGAGAATGCAAAAATAATAACCCATAACTTATCTTAAGATGGAACCTCCTTTACAGTTATGAGACGTGGACATTGACAGTTGCACCATCTTAAAAGATTAATAATTCTGTGTTTTGCAGGGATTTTGATAAATCAAATCACTTGTAAGTAGGCCACTGCAGAGCAGCAGGAAGTGGCTGAGAGGGAATCCAGAACTGGATCCTCATTTATCTCTTGAGTTGTCGCTGCAGGTTGAATGTTTTTGATGCTGAGATTTCACTTGTCTCTAAAGTGATTGCGGGACTACGGTATTTCCCTACTTCTGCATTTTCAACAAGCACTTAATTACTGCGCCTTACTGTGTGGATTTCCGATGTGACAGATATGTTGGAAAATTGAAGAAGGCATTGCTATCTTTTTTTTTTTTTTTCTACTACTTTCTACTACTGTTACCAAATAATGATAAAGTTGTGGTCTTGAAATGATATCATCCATCATATTTTGGTCTAGTAAAATTTAGAGCAGGTGTTCAGTCAGGATTGTTTCACAGTGGTTTATAGCAGATGTGAAAGAAATGTGCATTGTAGAATTTTGTAATCTTGTCCAACAAATTAAGAGCACAGTGCCATGCAAAAGCGTGAATAGTTAAACTGCAATAGGCATTTAAAATACAACATTTATTACCAATTTGTAATAGATAATTTGCTCTGTTGTTGGTAAATGTGGGAGCTAACTGTGGTGTGCTGGAGCTCAAAATCTTATTCTGAAAACACTTGCATGGCAGATTGGTGATTTTTCCTCTTTTAGCCCCAGAGAATGATGATTCAGGTTGTAGTAGTGTCTGAGCTTGCTCTCATCAGACCTGACAGTGGTGCTGAACACTGCCAGATGTCCCTGCTCCCTCATGGCTGTTTTATCCATTATAGACAGAGATGAGAGAAATTGGGCTGTAAAATTAGAAACTACAGACCACAGAATTTGGGTCAATACACTTTACAGACATATATTTACTCACACTGTGCTTGGCCTCACAGTTCACTGGATGGTTGTGTGTGTGAGCTGCTGTAGTGTGTGGCCATGCGGTTTGCACTTGAAACTTAAGCATTATTATTAACAATACAGCAATTTAAAGCAGTCAATGTCAGGATTACTTAATCCACCTCTGTTCATAAATGTTTATGCCACAATTTACTAATGGCTTGTTTCAAACTCTGTAAAGAAGTTTTTAATTTTGTGTGTGTATCTGTATCTGAAATCTTCATTCGGAGGACGAGCTGAGGATTTTTTTGTGATATGATTCATAGGATCATCATAAAACTGAGATTATGTATCATAGGGGAGATTAAACTCTTGAGTGTGTCACATTCCTGATTGTGGTGAAGGCTTCACTTTATTAGCTTATTTTCTTGGGTCAACGTGCCTCACGTAGGCTTCACATGGCAGCGCCCTTGAAAAAAAAAAACTGGGTAGATGTTTCTGATGCGCCTTTGTTGCACCATAGTTGATCATATTCTCCTTGCCCATGACACAAGTCAGATGTGAGATCTAAGTAATTCCCACACCCATGCACAGCTTCGTTGGGTAGCAATTTGAATGGAGGCCGCTTGCGTGGAAGTGTAAAAAGAAAGCTCACCAACTTTTGATACAACAAACCCACAATTCATTTTGGCAAACCCTTTTATATTACTTTATATAATTTTGTCATATTTTTATGGTAAGCCAATGGACAGCAATGTGTGACTGAGGGGAGAACTAGAGTTTCAGCGAAATCATTTAGACTCCCAAGATCTTATTCCTGTGCATTAATTTCCAAAAGAAATTTTAAAAAAGATTAAAAAAGAATTGTTTGACAATAAAAATGACATGCGAGTAATTGGAGCAACAAAGTAAAAAGCAGAAATATACTGAAAGGAAAGATCACAATGGGACTGTTTTTAATGATGTCCTTCCTCTGGTTGCACTCCTTTACATATTCAGGTTATTTGTAATTAGACCACTGCTTAAACAGCCACTCTCTCTCTCTGTGTGTGTGTGTGTGTGTGTGTGTGTGTGTGTGTGTGTGTGTGTGTGTGTGTGTGTGTGTGTATATGTATAAACTTGTCTTCATACCCAGTTCATAATAAAATGTAATCCCAAATTAGAAATTAATTAGACTTACTTCAAATTGGTGAGGACTGTCCTGACAACCACAGATTAATTTTAAAATGCTGAGATTTTGCATTTCTAGTAATTATCAGGTGAGTTTTTTTTTTTATGTATCTTCTTTTTTGCCTGAGTTGGCATATTTAAAGGGCTTGAAATGATGATCAGAGGAAATGTGCCTTTTCTGTATGTGAGAATGGCAGCTATTGCTCATTAAAAGCTCCAGTTTCTTTTATTTCTTTCTTCCAAGAGGCGAACTTGGCTCTCTCGCCATTGACACTGAATTTTGTGAGCAAGGCAGCCTGTATCTTTGACCACAGTTTTCCTCTTGTGCTCTTATTAAGCCACTTTCATCCTATATCTAACAGAGTTGTTGGATCTGAAGTTCTTAGTTTATAGCTCCCACTTCAAGGACTTTTTTTTAAAGCATAAACATATGCTTATGTTTTAAGCATATGTTTTTCAGACAAAAACATATTCATCAGACAAAGTAATTCATGAAGTTGAAATACTTCCGGGGAGGGATCCGATTAGTGCCCTGACCTGGCTCAATGTCTGGCAGTTGCATCAGTTGTTATCAGTTGTCCGCATGAGCTTCTTCCTCTAAGTTTTTTTTTTTTTCTTTTTTCTTCTTATAAGTTGCAGGCCACCGTGTACCAAAAACAATCTGACAGGAAACCCCAAACAATAGCTGTGAAAGCTCTTTTCTAACCACATTGCTCCTCTCTTTCCTCAAGGGAGACTTTTAGGTCTGTCCTTTGGGTCTTTTTAGATGCTTTGATCATCTAAGACCAAAACAAGGCCATATAGTTGGAGATGAAGCAAGGACATAAGAAAATAAAAGTAGGGGACATTCATTCATGGACAAGTGAGAACAGGGAAACTTACTTCAGATAACAGTCTCAAAGATAAATGTGCTCAAAAAGAAGGAAGGTTATTTTAAAATTGAATTTTTGGAAGGCGATAAGCCTATAACGTGTGCTCTGCTGACACCCGTGAGCGTAAATACCCAGCCCAGGCATCTCAAATACAGAAGGAAGAAAGTTGTTTGGAAGACCAAACTTAAAACAAAGCTAAGTGAACCATGCAAACTGACAATGAAGATGGATAATAAAGAGGTCTGTGAAGACACCAAGCACCCCATCCAGCTGTCCAGGTTTAAATGAGTGGCTGTGGAATAATGTCCTATGAACAAATGGTTGCTACCTTTTTATGGGCCATTTTTAATCTTAGTATCCTTGGAGATTTTCATTTTTTATAATAAAACACTGTTATATAGGTTTGTATATTAGTATGGAGTTATAAAGAATGACAGCAGATATCTCAGAGGTCTTGTGTTAGCTGAATAAGCTCCCCGTAATTTACCATGTTCACCATGTTATTTTTTACCTGATGCTTAGGACAATTACCATAGACACTGCACTAATTTGGACTGCAGACGAGACATAAAAAGTGGATGTTACTTGCTGTCAAAAGTGACTGACTTTGTCCACTGTGATTTGTCTTTTCCATACCAGAACAAACTAATGAGCAAACAGTCAACTGTTTACTAGTCAGCTTTAACTTCAGAGTTTTATTCTGTGGTCAGCTGCTTGAATGGTTAGAAAGTCTTACATCTGGTCTTATTTTGAAGAAGAAAACTCCTGCAAGTTGAGTGCAACTGAAAATCATGCTCAAAGCTGTCACAAGAAGGAACCACCTTTTATATTAACTCCCCAAGATTTTTGTTTTTCCTCAGTATACTGTGACTTTGAGGAATGCCACAGCCTAAATAATTCCCAGGCCACAAGATAAATTGTAACATGGTGCTGTGAAACCCTTTCTGTATCTTTTTAGCAAGTCCTATGCAAACTCTCAACCAACCTGTCTTCCTCTGGGCAGGAGTGGTTGTAAATTTAAGTAAGGACATTTCAGTGTGATTGGTGGCATTTCGATGTGTGAACAGAATAGAGAGATGTGATTTTCATACATCAAAAGTGGATCCGGGGACAGGATTTAATGTTTTGAAACTGTGAGAGAAAAGTGGCAGAGGGAGGGAGGGAAGGAGAGGAGACAGAATATACACTGGGCAAGTCATTAAGGACATGAGAGGAGACGGGGTTGGTCTGGCGAGGACACCAGTGAAAGTGCTGATGGCAGCAGGACACACTTTCCTTTCTTCTACGAGTGTGTCTGTGTGTAAGAGAGTGTGGGAGATCGGAATACTGTGTGTCTGAGACGACGCTTTGTGGTTTTCCAGCAGTGTAAGGATGCAGTGTTTGCTGCCACCCTAACCCACCTCCAAGCCACTGGTGTCCCAGATAGCAAACGGCCCATTTGCTTCAGTGGCGTCACAGAAGCACTCTCATCACTGCACTCTTTCTTCACCTTTGGGAGGATGAGAGTATGCAGACAGAGGCTGAGATTAAAGCGAGGATGTGTGTGAGTTGTTGCAGAAGACGGGCATTTGACCCAGCATGAGGAGGCCGGGTGGAAGAGGAAAAAAGGGAGGCAGAAATGGAAACGAGGTGTAGAAAACTGCTGACTCCAGCTCTGTCAACTAGATCCCAGACAGGGAGGATGTTATTTGTGTGATGGCTTTTGATAGGTCACCGTGACTCTCAACAGAAGTCACTGCTGATAATCTCAAAAGCTTGAATGTAAGCATACACAAAGTCATTGCACTTGTTCTTCATATCAGGTTTTGGTATTCAAACACATTGATGATTAGCTAAGAAGGTGAGAGTTGGTAGTGTGTGTTTAGTGAACAGAGTTGTGTTTAGTGCTCCAGAGAGCTTCCTTCTTATCTCTGAATACCCTATTTAAGAAGTGGAAACTACAGGGTGACCCACTACACACTTCCTGATGCTCCCTCAGGCAGATAAACAAGTTTTTCCATCTTGGGTAAATTGGCTGCATCTGTGTGATCAGTAGTCAATAGAAGAAAGTGATGTGTGTTTGTGTGGCTCAGCCGTCCAGAAACTTCCAGGGATACAGCGAGCTGAAAGAGACTCTCTCCCAGTCAGGGGATCTCCACAACTTTTTTTTTTCTTCGTTTATTTTATTTTTTTTTCTTACTTCATTTTGTATTCAGTACTGCTTCAAGTTATTGATTTGGACCGTCTGCTGACATAATACACATCTGGTTTTTTTTTTTTTTTCTTTTTTTGTTTTGTTTTTAAACTTCCCAAAACTGGGATTGTGCAGTCACATCTTCGTGATTGTAACTAGGCACCGCAGATGTGTCAAGTTTTGGATCTTTTGTGTTAAAGAGCCGTGAATAAATCTGTAGTAAGAAGAGGCTTCACCTTCATAGTGTTTGGAGAGTGCCTTCTCTCTAGATGGTAAGGAATGGCTGAACAATCCAGTCTGGTTTTCTGACAGCTGTTACTGCAAAAGGCCACTGTGCTCTTCACTGTCAGACATGATGGTACAGATTAAAAACTTCATCTCACAGCCGTGCAGTAGTTTTCCAGCAATTTGCATTTCATATAATGTAAAATCAGTGACATTTTGTGATTGGCTGTACATTTCTGATTTAAGGACATACTCGTTTAAAGCTTTAAGAAAAGATCAGTGCCGAGTCTTCAAGTCATCCTCAGTGTGTCGTCAATGGTGCTAAATGGTGCTTAAATTGGCCCAGAGATTGATTTATGTTCGAGGAGTACCTTTTCAAAACATGACCCCTTTTTGAATTTCTTCTTGTCTTTTCTGTATTCCACTCATTGTTACACATTTATAGAAAAAAAGACCTATAACTTACCATTCCCTGTACTAGTTGGCGCTTAGATGCCATATTTAATGAGAGCTATAATTAGCTCTGCTGGTGCCACCACTCGATATAATTGCTCTTTAAAATAGTAGAATTTACTGTACAGCAGCGTTTGATCTCTGGTTCAGTGTGAGCTTGTTATGGAAAAGCATTGGGAAGATGAGACAATTTATTATTTGTAGGAACAATTGAGATTATTGCCACATGGTCATTCAGGTTTCCACCATTGTTCATAACTGTAAATTGTGTGTGTGTGTTTTTTTAATTTGTAGTTTGTCAGGTCTGTCTGTTCTTCTTCAGCCTGCACCTGCCTGATTGTTAGATTAAGCTCTTTCAGTTTTCCCTTTCAGAACATGCTTTTGCATTTGGTTTAACCAATTCATATGATGTTTAATTACCTCGTTGTAACAAGATCTAATTTGCTCCAGTCATTAAATACTTCTGTAACCGTGTGATTTTTACATACTCATTCACATTAAGGCCATCTCAAAATGTCATAACAGAAAGCTGATCAGGGAAAACTCTCCACAGGATTAATCATACTTTATTTCTTAGGTGCTGTGCATAGTTTTGTATAATGCAATACTCATGAGTGGTGTTGGACACCACTATTCTTTAAAATAACAAAATAGATTATGTGACTACTGTTTGGCTTTCTGCTGCAGATGCAGATAATGCAGATGCTGTGTCACAGATCACTTTTGTTCTTTGACAAGTAACTGATAAAATAAGTTTTAGACTCAGTAATAGAGACATTGAGTGGGCAGTACAAGGAATTTGTAAAGATCAAGCAAAATTAAGAAACTCCAGCCAGAAAAAAAAAAGCTTCTCAACTCTAAATGGAGGCAATGACCATGACACAACCCCCTTACTTTGTTATGAGAATGTTTGGATCAGTCCCATCACCATGATAAGAGCCTCAAGATGTAATGTTGTCAGCATTACGTGCTACATCAGAAGCATAGGTAGATTATATCGGCGGTCTGCAAAAATTTGTTTCAAAATATTTTCATATCTGCAAATATCCAATATGGTGCATCCCTAGAAGAATCCTTTACTGAGTTTACAAAGTGTGCATTTGTGTATCTGTGTTAATTTTGAGATGACTCATGTTGCTTGCATGACGCGCTCAACATCGACATAACACCACTCCACCTTGGAGAGTGGAAACCCACACATTGTTAGCCTTGTCACCCTGTGGGTGCAGACTTGAGCACAGATGCACAAAGGTTTTGCTGCAGCGGGTGTGTACTAACAAATGTTTAAATATAGACATTTATTTAATCCTATCATCCTCAGCATCCATGCAATGTCTGTTTGCCATGCTGTTTCTTTCACACTTATATTGGATTCAGAGGCTAAACGGTTGATTGCATAAGAGAGAGAGAGAAATCCGAGGGGGAAGGAGGAGGAAGCAGGAGTAGAGAGAGGAATCTCAGGCTAGATTTAGACTAGTTAGAAAGCAGTTTGTGTGTGCACGTGGACTTATCTGCATGTCTTTGTCCTTGCCAAGGTATGATTGTCTGTATGCATGATTTCGTAAGAGCGGCTCTCATTCAGTGCAGCCCCATCACGACTCATTCTTCTTGTGTGAGTCACCACCTCTCACAAAAACTCGGTTGCTGTTGACAGTTTAGTGTTTTGAATAGAGCACACTCTCCAAAAATAATTCCCCTGTGAACTTCCTGATCCCTATTGGGAGACATGTAGCCTTATGTGCCCCATCGTTGTTCCTTATAAACAGGCTCTTCGGTGTGTTTTTTTTTTTTTTTTTAATAGAGCTATTTTGAACCCTCGACCACAGAACCAAGAGTTCTTATTTGCTCCTGAAGCATTCTTATGCAATATCAAACTTCTAAGTTTGTTAGCAAGTTGAGAGAAAATTTCACTGCCAGGATCAATAATTCCAGTACTGATGGTTGTTCATTGACTCTGTGTACACATTGGCAGGTCCAAAGGGGGTTGAGCAGTAACTGTTTCATCTTCCCAGTTATAATGTAATGTTACGTCAGTAGGCTGCGCACGGCACACTCATGTTTACCAACTAAGTTTTTTTTTTTTTCTCCCCCTTAATACTGAAGGAGTGAGAGATGAAAGGCATCTAAATCAGGGCAGAACAAATTTCTGGGGGCAGATTAAGAAGTCGAGCTTGGATTCAGTATTCATGACTTCTTTTAGGTTGGAAAATTGGAAGTATAGAAGAGGTTAAGATTTCTTTCTTCAAAAATTGAGGAACTTTACAAATGGAGAAAATGAATTGACGGGGGAGATTAATCATGATGGAAATTTCTTAATCTTGTTTCATTATTTAACTACAGCAAACGCTAACCTAAGGTGTGTATTCTTTCCTCATTAATAGTCATCGCCCCACCTCACATAAGTGCATTTGCATTCA
The DNA here is from genome assembly GCA_018398805.1 of Hirundichthys speculiger. Lineage (NCBI taxonomy): Eukaryota > Metazoa > Chordata > Actinopteri > Beloniformes > Exocoetidae > Hirundichthys > Hirundichthys speculiger. The sequence continues at coordinate 1,841,720 of JAGFBZ010000292.1, read as the reverse complement.
TTGTTAAGTCATAAGTCATTTAAAGGGAAACAAAACAAAAAAACAGCTAAAAGCCAAAGCTTGAGCTAGATAACTGTTGTTTAAAACCGATACCTATAACTGATAACTTTCAGCTCCTGAAGGCAGATACCAATACCGATAACTGAAAACACACACATATACCTAAGATCATTACATCAATACTATGAACAAAAATTTAAAAATAGTTTGGACTCTTTAAATGAACAGATATTTATTTTTTCCGTTGGAAAAACTACTGGCAAGCCTCTTAAACATTTTCGTAAAGCTATCAAACAAACCTATTTGATATCTTACATCAACTTAAATAGGTGGATTACTTGCTGATATAAATAAAAATAAAGGCTCCTTGAACTGATGGAAATACATGGCTTGCGGACGTTAGCATTAGCTCGTGTTAGCGCGATTTCAAAACTCCATGGAAGCGATTATGTTGTAGGTGGCTGATCAGGTTTGACGTATTAAAGCTTGTGCTTCCCTCCTCATAGAATTTGCTTGGAGCATTCATCACAAATAACCACCAAACTAAGAATGATATTTTCTTATATTCTGGGCAATCTCAGTTTTGCGAAAGTGAATTGACATAATGTGTGGATAAGACGAGTCCTGAGAAATGAAGTGAAAATGTACTTTGAGATTTTGGCTTCTTTGAATTACCACAGATATGTTGTTTAAAAGGGACATGATGCCTGAAACATCCTGTATCGAAATTTTAAGGGAGAATTCGGAGATATCAGTGAAGGCAGCTGTATGATGACTTTATTTCTTTTAATACTTGCCAAGGTAAGTCACAGACCTTTTGAGGCAGCATTTGGATACACAAAAAAGCCTTTACTGTACAGCCATACTCCAGTTATAATTTATTTTATTTTTTTAATGAATTAAATGTATGCCTTTCTTTCAGTACTCCTTGAACCTAGTGTTTTCCCATGAAAACACTACTTGCATACCTACATCTTCATGTTGTTAGGAATGTGCAGGATTTTAATTTATTCCTCAGTCTTTGGATTTTTTTTTTTTCCCCCAAATGAGAATGTGCTTTCCTGATTGTCTTTAGTACATGTAAGTCCATACATGGACCAAAACAGCCTGCTGAATTTTAATTGCAGGCATATGCATAATATGCATAAAGTCTGCGTGCCAGCAGAGTTCTCCCCTTTCTAAAAACAAAAGGCCACTGAGCTCTCAAGAATTTTATTGCACATATCCACGGGTGAGACACATGCATATGGGTGAGTATGATGCATACTTTGGCATTTTTGGTTTGTATTGAAGAGAAACAAAGAATTGTCAGATATTATAAATTGAAACATACTGCATCCTTTTAGATTCTTGATCTTATCTTTTTTTCTCTGTAAATTGTTGAAACAGTTGACGGAGGTCCAGCCTTGGCTTGTCTTGTACTGAAGCTGACTACTGAGTTAGTGGTGTTTTAGTTTCTACGGTAACCATCAAGTTGTGCAGTTGAGAGAGAGAGAAAGAGAGAGAGAGAGAGGGAGGATGGGTCAAAGCTGGATGCTGGAATCACTGCTGTATGTAAACCAGTTGCAGAGTTTCACAGTTGAGGTTGGGAGAAGCAGCAGAGAGCCAAGATCTTAATGCATCAATAATGCATAAGGTTGTTCTTCAATATGCTAACATGGAATATTTTAGAAGCTAAGACCTTCTTCTCCCTCTTCACCACCCTCACTAAGTCTCTGTACATCTTGTTTTTGTCTCCCGCTTTCACCTCCCTCTCTTTTCAGACATTTTCTCAGTATCTGAATCTTTCCTCACAAGTGTGCCATCATCTTCTTTGCTGAATAATCTGGGGCTCAGCGGGTTTTCTCAGTCTTCTGTTGCTCCCTCCATGTCTCTGTGGCCCTCTATACACTTTCTCCTTTTTAACTACATCCACGCGATTTGTGAGTTCCCCCCTGTCTCCATGTGTGCTACTGAGCAAGAAACACTCATTTTAGATGGTGTTTTGATGAGGAAGAAAACCGTTGGTACACAAGAGGCAGAAAATGAGTTTGTGAGTCGTTTTTCTTTCAGGCTTTTCTTTTTCTGTAATTTGTGACTATTGTCTCTTATCTCAACCTGTGTTCAGATTGATGCAGAACATTAAAAAATATAATAAAATTGAGTCTTACTATGTAATATTCTAAATGCATCGGCTGATGACGTACTGATTCACATTCAGCTGAAAAGCTAAATCAGTTTGTCAATAGCCATTTAACAAGCCCGCTGCTATAAGTGGTTCTGTGCAGCTCTTTTCAAGCAGACTCGCAGTTCGAGCTCAGTAATAATATCGCCATGGTTAACATGCTGCATTTAACGGGTATGATTTTTAATCTTCTTGCCATCACCATTTAGGATTTAAACCCCCTCACTTGTGTCAATTACCATTAGTGAGAAATTTAAGCCCAGGCAAGTGAGACATTAAATGCCTTCTTTTTGTAGGGTTTTAGTGATTTTTCAATGAAATTGAGACATGCAAAAATTAATAAATCCATGGCTGATAATAGGAGAAAGATGAATGTCCATACTTCATTACAATCCACCCAGCAGATATTCCTCGATAACCCAAAGATGTGCCATCCATTAAGGCCAAGCAGTTGCTAAGATATTGGTCCTTCATATCCAAACCACCAGTGGCATGTGGTGGCAGAGCCAAGGAAAGGATGGGGGAAGGGGGAGGAGGATAGCAGAAAGGTCAAATGCTTCTTGGCTCCATTTGATCATTGTGAGTGCGGATTAAATATTGTTCTAAGGCACAAGCTAAATGAAACAATCCAGAAAATCTGAGTCAATGACCTGATAATGAAATTGTTTTTGATCTTTGCAAAAAAGCATATAAAACTTGCACAATATATTCATGACGCATTCTCGCCATTATCAAAGTTATATAGTCTGATGCACTACACTCACAATAACTACTCTGAGGCCAACTCAACCTTTTCCTTGTAAATTTATTTTGATTACTCTGAATAGACGGATTCATTGGTTAGCTCATTTATAGAGTGTTCCGCAATTTTCCATTCATCAGAAATGTTTTGTGCCCAGTCTGTGGTAAACTTAATAGTGCACCTCTATGGCTCTCTTCCTCTCATTAGTTACATATCTGAAGGGTGTTGAATGAGTCTTTGGGAAAAAAAAGCACACATTTGAAAGGCTCAAAATGTGTTCAAATGAATGGTTTCAGTCTTAACAGTTTGTATTTGTCTTAAAAAAGGCAAGCCTTTCGGTTTACCATTTAACAAATCCTATAAAGGCTGAGTCTTTTTTTTTTTTTTTTTTTTAATCCATGGTCTGTGTATACACACAAAAAAGGACAAAATAGCATTCTTTCTGCCTATTTAAACAGTCCCAGAAGCCTTGGAACTGTCAGTGCATCTGATTCCAGCACACATGCCCACAAGCGTATTTTCACACACAGAGACAGACACGCACTCATAAATGCTCCAATCAGCCAGTGAGGCCTGGTTTTCTGCCATATTGGGCATTGGCAAACATGCAAATCTCTGATCAATTTAAGTCGCATGGGTAGAGATGGCCTTAACATTTGGAAGTTTATCGACGCCTGAGGCCAGAGTTCCCAGAACTATGGATGATAGCCAAGACTTACTTTATTTGCTCTATTAGTCAGTGTTGTGAGGAAGCTGTGGTAGCAGATGTATTATTATGGTGAAATACAAGTTCATGTCTAGTCTTTAGAGACGGAGTGCGAGTTAAATCTCAAATCTTTTCTGGTTTGACTTTAAAATTATATTAGAAAGTTTGGGCGACAGTATGTAATGTTAAATGTCTACTGTGTGTACTGTGAGCATGAACAAATCACAGATCTATTCACTCTAAACTAAGAAAAACATCTCCAAAATTGCCAAGTTGGAGAAACCCCATGACTAATGGAAGACTAGACGGCCAAATATCTTAGCTGAAATCTGAATTTAAATAATTATTGGCATCTGCAGAACTGAACTTGACCCTTTAAGGCATAGCATATGTTTTTGGCTCCATAAATCTTGGTACACACCAAGTGTATATTGAAGGATGCCTGCAGTTCATTCAAGTTGGGTGAACAAGAGTTTGTTTGTTTGATTGTTTGTTTTTTTCCTATGATAGAAATAAACCTGTTTCACAAATCGTAACCTAACTTAGCAAATGTAAACCCTCAGATAAAAGCCCTAAGATGTCAGTATTGTGGTTGATCACTGTTGATAAACACAGTAGCACACTAAAATGAATAGATAATTTTTTTTTTTTTTTTTTTTTTTTTTTCAACGTATTTTTTTCATGAAAATTGTATTTCATGGTGGTATATTTATTTAATTCATGACAGTTATATGTAATCATGGTATTTATTCTAGGGCTGGGCAAGATAAAGTGTTATCGCATTAACTCTGTTAACGCCAACATTCATTTTATCGCGCGTTAACGCATGTTGCTCACATGCTTTTGTTTTGAAAAGTCAGTTTCTGGCTGCTGCAGAACCGGAAGAGAATTGGCGGGAAAAACATGCGGAAAAGCTAAAACAGACATGGAGAGCAGTAAAGTTACAGAAATTTCACATGGACATTTTCATTTTAAAGATTCGACAGAAACAAGGTTATTTGTAACCACTGCCAAGTTGAATTCCCTGCTAAGTTTCTGCTTTAATTAATGAGTTAATGCAATAACATGTCATCTTGCCTAGCCCTATTATAAACATGTCCGACGCAAAAGTATGTATGAATTATTTAGGACTGTCAAATACACGAATGGATGGATGGAGAGTAAACGTCTGAAACAGTCAGACATGATAGTTTTTGCTTATTTGTGAAAAGAGAGAATCAGCTGTAGCAGTACGGGTCTAGGTGTGGCAGTGTCTGGCTGCTGGTCTCCTCCCTCAATGGTCCACATGAGAACACTTTGTTGGTTGTTGAAGAGATTGCTATGAGATTATGAAAAGAAGAAACCTTCTGACTTGATCTTGTAACTTTTGATGGTGCAACATGAGATTTTTACAAATGGCTTAACATCAGTTCAGTGCATCAGCTCACCCGTTTATTCAGATATTTACTGTATTCAGAGGATGAATCCTTAGGTTTGGTGACTGTTACAGCTCTTCTATATTCATATAGGCATAATTTCCATCTATTGAATGGATTTATAATGACATAAAATTACATATTCCTCAGAATCAGCTGTACCAGTAACGAACAATCTAAATTGAGGCGGTAAACATGTCGATACTATAAAATATCAGCTTTCTGCCATTGTTACTTTGAGCATAGTATTATTCTAATGTTGACATTTAGCTAAGCTCTGTCCAAATGCACCCTCACAGAGCTGTTCCTGTAAGATACCAAAAGACTTGGTCTTGTCTTTGTCTTCACTTGTGTTGAGATTTACACCTAAACATGGTTGTAGTTCATGCACGCATTTTCAGAACATTTACATGGATAATAACTTCCCTAACCCTCTCTAACCCTTTTCCCATTTATGTAGGGTGCATACAGGCAGCCCAGGGTTCAGAAATCTCCCCATAGCTAAAAGCATTCTAGTATACTAGTTAAAGTTATCTGCAAATACAAGTCATCACAGAATTAAAGGTCCTGTGTTTCATATGCAAGGACATCTAGTGGTAGTGGTTTCATGTAGCAGACAACTGACAATCCCCAAACTACAACTGCCCACCTGAACAGGCCTGCTCTGCAGCCAGACTTTCCTGTTTGTCCCTTATGGATCTTTGTTGTTATGATTGTGGAGGGGGTGATATGTGCAGTTTTCGATGCAAATTGCTTGTTCTAAATGGATTAAACTGTAACTGTTTTTCATTTCACAAGTTTTCTCATAATGAAAATTAATTTGCAGTTCATCCATTAACACCACAAACACAAGAACATGCGGCTCTTATTTTTCAGCTTTGTTCATTTGTGCAGCGGAAGCTGTTTTATATTGGATTTTGGATAAATAATTCTCAAACATTAATTTGATCAAACCCATCTTTTTTTGTTTCTCTAATCTTAGCGTTTCATCCAGTATCTGGCCTCCAGAAACACTCTGTTTAACCTGAACAACTTCTTGGATAAGGGAGCTCTGCAAGGTAACGCACACATGCATTCATTTACATTGCACCCTGTGAAAAGCCCTGTGAACATACTTAACAGCATATGTTTTCAGAAGAACTGATTTGTGTCCAACAGAATTCCACAGAACATCAGAATATTTCAAAATTGACTAAAAACTTCTAGAAGTAACTTCTAAACTTCTAAATCTTTCACTTCTTCAGGATATGACATGTCAACCTTCATCAGACGATATAGCCGCTACCTGAACGAGAAGGCCATGTCCTACAGACTGGTGGCTGTGGATTTCACCAAGATGAAGAGGGGGTAGGGGTAGCAACACGCATTGTCAACGTCAATGACATTTCACACTCACGTTGTCACAAGCAGTGACAGTGTTCATGTTTTGCCACCACCCAGAAATCTCTGATTTGTTAAGTATTACCGTTGAGTGTTGTGATGAAATGCTGAGGGGAACGTTTTCTGTGTTGCTAGAAGGAAGTTATGGTGTTTAAAATGATGCAGGAAGTAAAAAGCAGCTAAATTTAGTCAGTACAGGGAAGCAAAGTAGTAAGCCGCACTGGTGAGAAAACACATCTTAAAAAGTGCACAAACAGCTCTGGTGTTTTACTAGAGGGTGCACGTCCCTCTCCCCAGCTTGTCAATCTAAAACATCTGGGTATCTGCAATCTGGTGTGGCTGCGGCTTCCAAGTATTGGAGAGGAACCACATTTGATCTGTGGCCCAACATTTGTCCAATATTCTGTTTCAATAACATATTAAAAAGCAATTTAATTGACTTTCTGTTTCTTATGCTCATTACTAAGAGAAGGAGCATTTCATGCGCAGCCGTAATTCCAACTGTTGCCAACCACCAGCCAGCTATTATTTAAGTCGTCAGACGTACTTGAGTTATAATGATCTTCTGGCCCAACACTCTCTTTTGAGGTGGATATGCATTTTGCAAAACATAAAACTGCAATTGCAGTGCCAGCCATTAAAGCAACCCAGGTACACTGTATTATGTTTTTTAAAAAAAAATAGAGAAATAGAGAAAAACATTTATGAACACACATACATATATGTGTGTGTGTGTGTGTATATATATATATCTATATATATCTATATATATATATAGATAGATAGATATAGATAGATATAGATAGATATAGATATATATATATATATATAGATATAGATATATAGATATAGATATAGATTTTTTTTTTTCAATAGATAAGAGTATGTATATTTGGGTTTCTAAAATGACCAACAACACAGCAACACAAACCCCTGACATGGAGCATTCCTGTCTCTTTGTCTAGGGCTGACTCAGTAAGTAAACCGTTCAAATTTGCAGGATTCTGTGACACCATATACCCTGATGACATTAGAATTGACCAGCATCGAATGGAACAGCACAAAACTAAAACTCCAGTTTTAAAAGAAGTTGGAGTTGAGTGTTATCAATGGTCATGATGAACAGAGCAATAAAGATACGACTGAAAAGGCTGCTTTTGCTCTGTATTCTGAATAAAGATTGGTATTTTGAATAAAAGGCATATGTCTCCTTCATAAATAAAAGTGCATCCATCCTTTGAGGAGTTGTATTTGGAAGGTGATTGCAGAAAGTGGTATCCTTGTGAGCAGATTCACATAATTCATATGAAAAACATGTTTTCAGGCATAATTTCCTGCAAATGTTTCACCTCACTACGACAAATGTTTAGCGTAACTGAAGACCCTTTAATATGCAAAATATCCGATTCCTTTGTCACAGTTTGCATTGTTTTGCATCTTTTTTTTCTTGCAGGTCTTCCTAATTTGCATGAACATTTGCATACAAGTTTTCTTCTAAAGTGCATCTCCCATAATTGCGTATCTGTTTTTGTTTCCTGCTTTGTCAGTATTGATGGTGTGATGCGTACCATGAACACAGAGAAGTTGATCAAGACGCTGCCCATCATTCAGAATCAGCTCGATGCTCTGCTGGATTTCCAGGTATGAAGTCTGTTTGTGTGTCAACTATGCAGTTGATTGATTTTTCAATTGAAATGTGAATTAAAATAAGACGTTTGAGAGCCCAATTAATAACAGTGTAGGAAGCACAACGTAGTGACAACTTTCAGATTTGAATCTGTGTAGAAAAGGAAAAAGAGGAAAAGATGATTGGCTGGGGATTTGCTGAAATTCTCGGTTGTACTGTGGTTTGTGTTAGTGATTTTCAATGATGATGTGATTAAAAATCGGTGGAGATGGACTTTTCTTATTAGAAAGGGTAGTGAATTTGTTCATGTACTGAGAGTATCTCTGTGGGTGTTCATGTATTTATGTTTTAGTTCTTTTTGGGGGGGAGGGGGGGCAGGGTAGATGTTGTGATGTTGTTACTTTATGCCAATGGTGACAAGAAACATATGGTAGAATATGTTTGTGGATATTTGAAAGAGATGTATTCTTTTCATCAACAACAAAAAAAAAGGCTTTTGAAAGATGAGATAGGGATGCCACCATTTACTTTCTCACCCTCCACCTCTCTGTTCTCTCCAGGCCAATCCTAATGAGCTCACCAATGGAGTGATCAACTCTGCTTTCATGCTGCTCTTCAAAGACTCCATCAGGCTCTTTGCTGCTTACAATGAAGGAGTCATCAACCTATTGGGTAACACACACAAACTCCTTATGAAGATGTACTTCAGGGTAGACACAGCTGACACTCTATAGTACAAAGACAACAGAAACCAAAAGATTTACTTTTTTTTTTCTTCTGTTAGAACATGTTCCTGCTAAGTATGTTAATTGGCAACAGGAAATAAACTTGATTGGGTTAAAGGAGCACCTTTTTAAAAGGAAAAGGCAGAAGTTCCACATATACTTTTGAAAACCTTTGGCCCTGAACAGTTTTACTTCAGCATCAACAAATACAAGTACCAACTCTATTATAAATACACTGGAGAACAAACACATGAGCTTTTTTCATGTCTGGGTTTTTTTTTTCTTTTGCTTTGTTTTATTCTCTCCTTTGGGCCAGGACTAACTCTCAATTCTTTAGGAAGTCATAGACAATACTTCCTTCAGATTAACAACGGAGATGCACCACCCAGTCCATTGTTATTAAACAGTTAAAAATACAGCACTATTTATGCCAAAGTGAGATGTATCACGAGATGACCAACACTTTCGGTAAATGGTGTCGAGATGGGTCAGAAATGATGTGATGTGAATTTGGCATGTCCTCTCATGCAAATCCTCTTGATATGTAAACACAGTTTTAACACAACCGCTCACTCATATGCACATGATCTGTCTGTCACAGCATCTCAGTAGGTCTTCACACGTTGTCTTGAAGCTGCCAAATGCTTCCTTGTCTCCACCTGATCATGTCCCGATGGTTGCTGCCTCCTCCTTTGTTGCCAGTCATTTTCCCTTTAAACTTTCCTTTGTATTAATCCTCCTGTTTTATATTCTTTGTCTCATAGAGAAATACTTTGACATGAAGAAGAATCAGTGTAAAGATGCTCTGGACATCTACAAGAAATTTCTTTACAGGATGACAAAATTGTCGGAGTTCCTCAAAGTGGCAGAGGTACATGTGTACACACAAATACACACAGTACATACATATATAGACATGGGGAGTCCACATTCTCTGCTGAATGTTTGGTTAGTTTTTACCTTGTAATGTCTTTAAAAAAAGAAAAAAAATAACAAAGCTTGTTGTATTGTCTTTATCACATGAACAGTATCTCAATCAGCCACACCCTGACTTTGCACTCCAACAGTAGCTGCACACTCACATATACATTCACATTTACACCCAAAATAACCTGAAGATGGAGGATGTGGTCGGACGCTCCCTTTCTTCTGCTCTCCACCCTCCTCTATCTAATACTTACTCCTCCCTTGGTCCTCCCTCTCCCCCTGACAAAGATGAATACTTGTGTGGCTCTTCTTTGCCCAGCACCCACAGATCATCCCTCTCTCTGTTTTTCTTGTACACTTTTCCTTCCCTCCCTCCGCTGTTTCAGCAGACTTGAAAACAGGGAGAATCGGCCACAGTAAATATAGCACAGGAAACTACACTACGCAATAATGTTCACTGAAGAAAATGTGCCTACTCAAAGGTCTTTATATTTTATAAATGAGGAGCTCCCCGAATTACTATTTATTTCTTTGAAGAAAGAACAACTTTTATCTGCAATCCATTTTTCAAACTTTTTCCATCAACCCCTGTAAATACCAATAATGCATACTGTCTGCTAATAAATCCTTTGGGAAATTTGTGTGTGACGGCTGTTTCAAGAGGGAAAATTTAGCTTTAATGAATTAGAACCAAAGTGTGTCGGACATGATGTTCTTTATCTGTGTCCAAAAGTCATTGTGTTTACAAAAATGTTTTCTGTCATAGTTGTCAGTCTTCCAGAGTTGACTTTGGAGCTGAATAACTGTCGTTTTCAGAAGCGTGGAGTGTAATCCCGCATTCATTCATGCCTCCTTCATCAGTCAGACACATTTATCATTCACATTTATCATTCACTGTGGGCATTGGCTGCTTTATCAGCCAATATGTATGTTAAAAACATTTGCTTGTTTATTTCTGTTGTTGTTTATGTTGAGACTGCCATTGCATGAAGTAATGATACCCCTGTTTTTTTTTTTTTTTTTTTTCATCTTTTGTTTTTCAAATGGACCCTACCCTTGTTTTGATGTTTTCTTCTCCATTTTACCCCACTGACTCCCCACCCCCCCTCCCCTATTTTTTTTTCTTTTTCTTAATTTCTTTGTTTCTGACAACAGCAAGTTGGAATAGATCAGGGTGACATCCCAGATCTCTCACAGGTCAGTGTGCCTCTCACCTTTCTCTTTGATTCCAGCTCTTTTTTTCCGTCCCTCTGTCTTTCCCTGTCCTTCAGCAATAGACGTGGTTTTATTGTTCACTTTATGCTCTCATTCATTGACTCACACCTAATTTAACCCATGTGTTTACCCGTTTCACCACCCTAACCAGTCCCCTTGTTCACTATCTGTCTGTCCATTTGGTCTAACCTGATCTTACTGTTTGAATCTAGGCAACTCTCCTCTGGTATTTTGCTTTCCTGCATTCTCTTTATTCCCTTATTCTCCTTATAGATCCAGTTTGAAGTTTGCCTGCTTAAACGCTGCACCAGCAGCAGACCTGATGCTGAATTCTTCTGTTTTTCTTATAAAAACTTTTGCAAAAGAAAACAATATACTCTTACCTTAAATTCACAAGACACACATAATGAAAAGAGAGCTTTGAAAAAATGAAATGGCTGCACTGCAAGTAAATAGAATGGAATGTCTGTTTAAACATCAGCGACATAATTTCTTTTTATCCAGTTTCGAAGGCGTTAACTGGAATTGCTGGAAGCATGGATTTTATGCTCTTTATGGTGTGTGAGTGGGCCCAGGAGACTGCAGGGTTTCTAGGTTAGGCTCTTAGAGATGATACCTCGCGTGTAGCAGTCTTTTAATTTTTTTGAATTCTAAACATGTTAGAAATAGTTGGCATATCCTCAGATTTAATGTCCAGAGGATGTTCATCTACAGGGCTGCAACTAATGATTGTTTTCATCATCCCTTCATCACTGGATGCTTGTTAATAATTGATGTCAAATGCTGCCATAATCCCTTGTTTTGTTCGAGACCGAAAGATCAAAACTCGGATGCCTTTTTATTTCTAACGATGTAAAAGTGTAAAGTCACAGATCATTATATTTGAGAGAATAAGAATGTTTAGAAATATAATCAGTAAAAGCAATATTCAGTTGTTCATCAGAGTGTCACAAATTACTTTTGTGACACAATGAACTGCTCTGTCAAGTGACTGACTGTTCTTTTTACCTTTTAAGCTTCAAGCGACTCACATCAAATTATTCTTTTGAGACGCAATGTTGTCAGAGACAGTTGCAAATTAATAAATTACTTTATTTGATGTATTTAACGAATTGTTAATTTATTGCAATTAATAATCATGAAGGTTTTAGTAGACAGTTTTAAGTTTTCCAGAAAACACTATTTCAACTTCTAAAACCTGATAATTTGTAGCTCCTTACTGCTGCACAGCAATCTTAAAATCGATCACCTTTAAATGTTGGATGGGGGAGCATATGAAAATATTTTTAAAACACCACTTTGAAGCAAAGGAAACTAAGAACACTGATTTAATCTTTTACTCAGGCGGCTTTAGGAATAGTTGGGCTGTGTTGACGGTCCCAAGAGGATAAACCACAATCACCACAGTGATCTTGTCATGTTGACATCAAATCAAATTTCTGACTCATCCAAGATGCCACGCTGGATGCTCACGTGTTAAAGCATGCTAACATCCACAACTGAACTTTCCCTTTCTAACTGGCTCGACCAGAATATGCCAGCATTTTGAATTACTGCGGAAACGATTAGCATGGCCTCCTCCACCTCCAGGAGCATTTGGCATCAAATTTGCTCTTTCTGGGGAAAAAAAAATTATTGCTTTTTTTTTTTTTTTTTTTTTTTACAGGTAATATTTACAATCATGAAACACTGTTTCATATAAACAGTTATTTATTCATTTGTTGGGTCCTCTACTTTGTTTAAAGCATAGTGGGAGCCAGCTGAATTCACTGCCAAAAATATTTCAAATATCACTGGCACATATTGACCATTGCATTGAATTTGTACTCTGGTCATTCAGGTGAAGTGATAAAGAGGGCGTTTTTTACTGAAATAGATTTCAGTAGCTGCATCCCTGGCTGCTAGATTTATCTGTGGTCATTAGTTGCAGCCCTAATTAGATTAACAGTTTATTGAAATGCAGGCCCCTTGGTGCATAATTCAGAGCTCGGGTGTTCTTTGTTGTTCTTGGGTTTTGTTCTTTAAAAAAAAAAACTAAACATTTTTTGAAACATGAGATTGTTTTACAGCTTCAGTGGATCTTAACCATGGTAATGCATTACTGAAAAACATTAGTGTAAAACAGGAGTTTAATAGCATGTGTACTGAGTTCATTTTGAAGCTGCATATTTTACCATCATAGAATAGACATTTTCTTTCTCCCCCTTCTGTCACAGAAAACAAAAGGATCATACATTGTAGGTGGTGGGTTGCATACTCTAACATTTAATCCCACAAACCTGCTTAAAGGAAAATTCCAGCACACTTGACCTAGGCCCTGTTTTCCCAGCTTTATTTAATAGGGACAAAAATCTTTGGAAGTGATGAACTTTTAACCTTGATCGATACACCACGTAACAGCAAAAAGTATTTGTGTGATCTGCAGGGGAATTTTCAAAGACAGTGCTTGTTTTTGTCACCGTACCGCAATGTAACAGTAGGTAAATCCAAGTAATAACTACCTGGCATGCCAGGTCGTGTGTTTTTTGTTTTTTGAAAAAAAAAAAAAAAAAAAAAGTTGCATTCATTTTTTAATGAACTTTTGATATACATGTGCAAATGTGTGTCTCTGCAGGTTCCTATATTTGAAGAAGATAAGAGACTTTATTGTTCATATGAAAAGTCCGTCTTGGTCTTTTCAAGTTGATTTTTAGGTGGTTTATTAAAGCTGCAAATTCATTGATTCCGTGGCCTGGATTGATCTCACAAATCTTAGAGATTTTCTTCAGCTGAGCAGTGACCACTACAGGAACAGCAGGGCACACTGTCTTTCTAGATGGATCTGTCATCTCTCAGCCTCTGTCTGCTTCGACGATCTTGTGATTTTCTTTCTGATTTTAGACATTTGTCTCGTGAACCTGATATTTCTAACGCAAGACTTGCAATAAAATGTTCCTGCAAAATCTGCCAAACTCAATAAGATTCTTAGAGTGCTACAAAGCAACTGATTTTAAAGATTCTTGTCCCTATGAAAACACAACAGTGAGGGAGGGAGGCGAGGGGGTGGTAAGGGCCCAGGTTTAGAAATAGTGGAAATTTTCTTTAAGCCCCTGCATGAACATCGTGTTCTTTACTCGTGTGTGCGTGTGTGCCAACATGCACAGTGATAAGTCTGGCACTTAAGGGCATGCTCCCCCTTTTTCTTTCCATTGTGGAGTGATCTGATTTCGCCTTTGTCCAATGTATGTGTGTTGGCATCAGGTAGCTTAGTCATAGCTGTCGAACACACACACATGGTGGATTTCACACCCACGGCTTTGGTGAAACAAGCAAAAGGCCATGAAACCTCATGAATAGGAAATCAGACTTCTGTCTTCCTCCCTTCCGTCCTCATTCACATGGAAAAAATCTACAGTTTTGAGCTGCTCATCTAAATCCCATCCTCCTCCTCAGATGTTATGCCAACATTGTCGTGCATAACATTGGTTTAGCATGCTTGGCAGAGTTGCTTTAATAGTAAATAACCTAGATATTACTATGTAATCATTTCCTTAACAAAAAACCTCAAACACTACAAAGTATCTCAAGAGGAAGGTCCCCTTATAAAGTCATAAAGTCATTGAAGATGCACTTGGACTATAGGAACATTTTGTAGGTCCTTTTTTAGGAACCAGAGTTTTTGCAAATAATTTGCAGCCCTAAAAGGGAGAAATTTCTTTTAAGATTACCCTATTACATGTCTGTTCCCAGCATTTCCTCCTTTGTTTCAGGCATCTCATATTTGATCTCCTCTAAAACATAAAAAAATCTGTCAAATTCTTATTTAACTGCGGTAAAATTTGTTCCTGTTTAACACAATATTCAAACAACCATTCTCAAGTCTACTCTGGATCTCAGTGAAGCTGAAAGAGACACATGGCTGAAACAGCCTTTTAGCTCCTTGAAGAGAGCTCTGGGTTGTTTAAGTTCCAGGTGCTTTTGATTAAAATTCACTTTGAGGAAAGCCAAGAGACACAATGCTGACGGTTTCTGTGTGTCTGTTAAAACCAATATTGACTGGGCATACACCAGCTCTTCTTTTCACCCATTCAAACCTCCCGACAGTAAAATATGGTCGGTCTTTCTCCTGCAAGTTGCTGTTTCTTTAGCAACCAGGCAACAGTTTGGCAAGAGTCCACCATCTAGCCAGAAGTGGACTTGAAAGGCCGAATGTGTTTGCATGCATGTCTGCAGCTCTACAGACGGCACACTTTGCATTCTTGTGGACGGAGAGGCAGACATGATGTTGTCATATTTTCACAGCAGAAAAATTTTCCCTACTCTTTAGCCAAACAATTTTTTTTTTCCTCTCTCTTTCCCATGTGCTGGAAGTTCTAGATGTGCAACAGAGAACCACAGATTGTGCACTGAATAATGCAGCTGTCTGGCTCGCTTTTGCCTTCTTCTTTCTCATGCTGTTTTGAGTATTAATGAGGCACCTAAGAAACACTGAAGACATTGTGTTTTGCAGCGAGAATAACTGGAACTCGTACTTGAATGTGCAGCTGAACCGTGTTGTCTGTTGTAGCATAGCAACAATTCCTTATTAATCTGTTCACTGACTTGCACTCCAGAGCAGTAGAGCTCAAATGTTGTACTGCTGCTTGTTATTAAAACAAAAATCTTAAAAGCCCCTTGGGTTTCTTGTTTTTTTTTCTGGACAAGACAATAGGAAAAGGTTAAAAGATAAAGCGCATATTAGTTTATCATTTAACAAGACCATAGCAGAGGCATCCAGGTACTGCAGTGTATGTGTTTGAACGGACCTCGCTGTGTGAACTACTCTGCAAGAAAAGTATGACACTGCCAACATGGCAAAAAATAGAAATCATATAACATCAGTGTTGTCGCCCTCTGCTTGTGTGAAGTCTATGGAGGAAGGCACAATCTCTCCTTTGCTCTCCACCTTTTTCCTCACTCTTTGTTTTTCAACCCCCTGCTTTGTTCTCTCTCCCCTTTGAGTCTCCTGCTAACAATATGAGTGTTTGCTGCATGTTGCTATGGCTATTCTTGGAAACTGATGCACTTCATCCTGTGAGACCAACTAACTCTTGAGCGCTTTGTGAATGTATGACGGTGTAGGTGGGATTTTGCATTTGAGAGAAACCAAAAAAAGCGAGCGTTTATAAGAAAGTTAGGAAGTTGAGATTATTTGTAATGTTTTTTCCCCCTCCTTTCTCTTTTGCTCATAACCATTATTCTCCCAGGCCCCCAGCAGCCTCCTGGAGGCTTTGGAGCAGCACCTGGCCTCCCTGGAGGGCAAAAAAACAAAGGAGTTGAATGCAGACACCAGGTAGACATTTTAATTGCCTGCCAGTTGCATCATGTTTGTTGTCTAAAACTGTTTCAAAGTTCAAAAAAGATGTCTCACAGTTGTTATAAGAGTCTGGGAAGTATTAGAGTATTTCCTTAACGTAATTTCTCCAAAATTTCCTCCCCTGTCTTCTCTGTCCCAGAGCATCCACCTTGTCCAGTGCCGTGTCATCTCTCTCCTCCACCGGCATGTCCTTCAGCCGCATGGATGAGAAGGAGAAGCAGCAGGCCTTGGAGGAGGAACAGGCCAGACTGCAGGCTCTCAAGGTAACAGATTTTCAGTTATTAAAGTTGTGTCAAGTAGGTAGTCAGACTCAGAGGTGTAGAAGCAAAAAGAGGAGCGGCAGTAGGTCAAGAAGATGCTGCCACCTTGTTCCTTGATAAATGGTGTCTTTTGTAGTCTGGTCATCAGGTTCTGTGCACTAAAGGTATGAACAGGGTTTTCTTTCTTTTTAATACCCTCCCAAACAGCCTCACAGGTGGGTTGCAGCCTCCCCTCACTGACGGTGGACAGGAAGTGGCATAGATACACACAAGTCACTATGCCATGTCAGAGATGGACCTGATCACATCTATAACCAAGTTATGACGAAAATAAAACAAAACACATCTGTCGGATGTAAACGGAGTCGTTGAATCTTGTAGATGGAAAATATTTGATCATGTAAATCAGTTCAAGTGTAAAGGTTTCGTCATGCTATTTAGCCTTGTTGAGAAACCCTGCAAGAAAAATTCTTGCAGGATCTTTTGTGTGTCTCAAATGTTATTTGTATCACCTACAAAACCTTATTTTAGGCTTGTTTCAGTGGGTTTTTGTTTTGTTTGTTTTGCTTTTTGTTTTTACGTAAGACATTTGGATCTGAATGCAGCGAAAATTAATACTCAAAATGCAAAAAATGAGAACTATTCAATTGTTTTTACATTCATGTAATTAGCCCTTTCATGCATGAGATATTCAAGTACTACATTTGATTTTCAAATTCAGTTGTTTGCTTCTAAGGATGTGCAATTAGAACATTTTGTTTTTCATATTCACATTTTTGAGCAGGTTTTTGATCAGGGTACTAATCCTTCGACATATTTAATGAGTTTGATTTTTTTTTTTCTTTCCCCCGTTGAATATATTTGTCCTATTGTCAGAACCCAAATGGGCATACATTTTCAGTTCTATATATACCAACTTGCGTGAAAAGCATGGATTTAAGTTCATGACTTAAAAAATCAGAAGAAAAAAGAAAAATCCTTTAAATGGCAATTTTGTTCATCACACTGTATGAAATGGATATGGGATGCTACTAAACAATCCAAACCCATCCATGTGCTAGAAAACAACTGTTGAATAGCTATTCACTTTAGGGAACACTCTGCATGGAATGGTTAAAACTTTATTATAGAAAAAAGTTAGAAAGTCAAAATGTTGAGAGTGAAAGTGGAATAAGTCAGGCCAAATCTTATTAGCTATGGGAGGAAGGGAAGTATGCATGCATTAAGAAATCACATCACATAAATCAGTGTAACGGTTGTAATTTTCCTATCAGACCGTACCATAACATTGTTGGCAGAGTGAAAATAAACTGCAGCCTTGCTGCAGCCCTCAATCCTCATAACTGGCACAAATTGTTATTGCAAAATATATTTAATGTTTGTAGCGCTCCACTTTGCTGTGCCCAACAAATCAGATTGTGTCGCTGATAGATTGTCCAGTTACTTTGCTGTTTGAGATCTGAACTCCAGTTGAGGATAAAAGGCTAACGGCCTCAGTGGCGAGCTGAGCAATAGAAAAGTCAAGTGTAAAATGTGTTGACATTTCTTGCTCCAGCCCTGGGAGTCCTGCCTTACAGCAAACTGGAATTGAGTAAGAGCGGTGAAGCTGCAACACAGCCACACAGCAGCTCAGCGTGAGTGTGTGTGCTCCAGGTGCCCAAGCGTGCGCGCGTGTCCCAAATGCTTACATCCCACAAGAAAAGATACAGTATGTGTCTTACAGTGTTGCCAGCATTTCTGTGAGCTTTACGTGTGTGTGTCTGAGGCGTTTGTGATTGTGCACTGTGTGTGTTCCCAGAGTGTCTCGGTGTGTTTGCTACCATGTACGTTTGATTGGATTTTATCACACTGTTTACTCTGTGCCCTTGGTTGCCCTGTTTTCTGCCAGGGTCCACTGATTACCTTTGAGTTTAGTAAGAAAGGGGAGGCAAGATAAAGTGAGAGTGAAAATGTAGCAGAGTGAGAGAGGTGGGGTTAGCAGGGGTCATCCAAATACTCCAGTCCAGCTGTCTACACTCTCTGGTGTCCATATGGACTCAACATGCACATACAAAAACACTTACACACTCAGCTACTGTCCAGCTGGGGTTTTAGCCCAAACAATAACAGCAGTTTCCATTTGTTCCTGGTTACACAGTCAGAATATAAAATGGGGCGAGGAGGCTGGCTGAGCCTGGTACACCAGGAGATTCTGTTTATTAATCTGCTCCAAGTCCAAAATCCTTTAAAGATGGGAGAGGTAGTAACTTTACTTGTAACATTTCTTTCTCTTCAAATTCTTCACTGAATTAAAACTCACTGCTCACAGTGTGTAAATGAAACAGACAAAGGCTGCGTTTCCATTCCTTCTGTGCACATCCATTTTAATGATCTGCTCTGCTGCTGAACTGGAAATCGATCCAGTTCTTCAGCAGACAGTAGATGTTCTGTACATGTGGGGTTTTATTTATTTGTATTTTCTTACATCTTTCCATATTATATTCCCAAGAGACACAAATGTATTATTCCCTGTGGAGACATTACCTAGTTGTAGCATCAAAACCTAAGGTCAATTAGAGAAACCCAACTACTGTGGAATAGGATGTGTAAGAGGTCAGAACTAGCATTGTTGCAGGGCTTTGCAGAGATGTCTCCCTCTCTACTATGGCTTCCTCCAGTTATTCCAGGCAAAGTAGACAGGTTCTTGACGGGAACATGGCATGAATTTCTTGTGAGGTTCAGCACGTCAATATTCTTCCCTGTTTTGTCCTTGCCCTCATGTGAAATCAGTGGCGTTCGCATA
Source organism: Hirundichthys speculiger (assembly GCA_018398805.1). NCBI lineage: Eukaryota > Metazoa > Chordata > Actinopteri > Beloniformes > Exocoetidae > Hirundichthys > Hirundichthys speculiger. The sequence continues at coordinate 1,822,442 of JAGFBZ010000292.1, read as the reverse complement.
GTCTCTGGTACAGTTGCTTTCAAAACTGCGTAGTTGCTTTCAAAAGTCGCTTTCAAAACCAGAAGTTTGCAAATCAAGCGAACACCCCAAATCCAGTGGTAATGACTGTTTTCAGCAGGTGCTGACACCCAGTGGATACCATTTTCATGGTACTTGAGTTTCCCCTCTTGAGAAGAACATGAAATCAAAAAATAAAATGGAATAGAATTGAAGACACTGAAGCTTAGGTGATAATTAAACAAAGGTTCAACATATCCTGCAACTTCTGTAAGGAAATAATATGGATTGTTGAATTTTAAAATCCCTTATACTGAATCATCTTAAGCTGCAAAGTAACAAGCTAAATGTCCTCAAAGCTGTTGTTTGGGTTTGAGACTTAGATGTCTTACCCTGGCTTGCTGCACATTTTCCTAACTGTCTTCTGTTCAGTTCACCCATTGAATCCAAAAAAAGTCCTTAACAGTAATAATAATGTGCATTTCAGCAGCATCTGGGTGAATACTTGAAGAATTGTTTTTTTTAAACATCCCAGCAATAAATTGTAAAAAAAAAAAAAAACACTAATTAGTTTTAAAACGCTTTAATACTACGTGTCTATCATAATATTGTTGTGCATGCTGAATTCTATAGCACGAGGCAGACTTGGCAGTCAAAGCAGGAACTAAACTGACTTTGTAAATTCAGCAGGTCTGGCTCTGAGTCTTTGCATACAAAGCCCAGTCTGTAACTGTCTGCTCACAGTCTAGGCAGTTTTTAACAACATGACTCTGGAGGGTTCTCAATGTAAAGCAGCAATTTGTAATTTGGCTATGTCCTCATTTGGAAGTGAGCCAGAATCCCTGATCACATTGTGCCGTTTTCTTTGTCTTCCTGTAACTGTGCCGATGGGTATGTCTTCCAGGACCAACGTCTGAAGGAGATCGGCATGCAGACTCCACCCTCTGCCTCCCCCAGCAGCCACTCAATAAGCAGCACCAACAACAACCACATCACACAAAACCCAGAGTTGTTCGGCTCCACAGTGACTGCCAACAGGTGTGCACAAACTCAAATGCAATATCAAAAGTCTGATTGATCATGTAGTCATGTAGTTTTTTTTTTTTTTTTTTTAATTTAAGTATGTTTCATAATAGATGTACAATGATATTCATTACTTTATGGGTTTTACTACACCAGCACAGTTTTACTCTCTGTATACTCCTGTTAAGACAAACCAAAGCAGCTGTAATAATTTTTTTTCTTCTTATTTCAAACTTATTTTCTGGTATTTTAGTCTTGCCTACTACCTTGGTACGACATAGAGCTTTGAAAATGTAAATCAGCTTTGCAGAAAAGGGTGCCTGAGCCAAGAACTGTTAACAAGCTACACCTTCTGTGTACACACAATGCATCTTTTCATACGTCCTAAGCTGAAAATGTGTTGTTTTGAGGTTCTTCTGATTAACTCTCACAATTGTGTTTCTCAAGGCTGTTTGCCAGTGAAATGCAACTTGCTCTAGGGCTAATTGTCATTTTTTTTGGAACGGAATATGGTTATGACTGTGGCGACATCTTTGAGATCATTGTCATACTTGAAAGGATGTGTAGGAAACCAATCAGGGGCCTCTCTGAGTGTAGTGTGAATGATAAGAGTCTATAAATGCCTAAAATATTTGCTCAGATCTAAACTTGGTGTACTTGTTTTTGCTCCTCAGCATGAGGAGAGGCACTGATTTTCATATCAGACAGGAATGGTTAAAACTAATACACTTTTTTTAAAAATCTCTAATAAAAAAGAGATTTACATGGTTCCTGTTACTGCAAGTCACAAAGTGAGAGAAAATATGACCTGATTTCTAAAAGACTCTTGGTTAAAGATGAAATGAAGAGGATAAAGTAATGAAATGCCTTGAGTGGTTAACAAGACAAGAAAATTATAATATAAATTCAGTCCATTTAGTATTCGCTGACACCCCTTTTGCATGTGTCAAACCCTCTTTTGAGCAGATTGTAACAATTCTATTCCCCCTCCAAACATAAATGGAGCTATTGGGAATTAAAAGTTCCACTTTAATCTACAAGACTTGTTTCTAAAATACTCCATTCATTTACAATGTTCATTTGTAGACTTTTGAAGCTGAGCTCTGTGATGAGGATTCTTGAAAGGTTTTTTTTTTTTTCTCAATTCTCTCCTACTGCAGTCATATTTCTGCAGTCACAGTATAACAGGCTACCACTACTCCAGAGTCTAATAGATATTACTGAAGGTATTATTGTCAGACAGGGATCTCACACACGTTTTCTTGGTTTTCCAAACTTAGCTGCATCTCTTGTACTCCTGTCAACAGCCATGCCTTTCAATACATAGAGAACCGAGGAAAGCGCAGCCCTGTAAAACTTTTCTGTCTTGTCGTAGCTTTCTCCCGCTCTGTGGACATTGTTGTTTTAAGTCTCTAAGTGTTAGTCTGCTGCTTTGACAAGTCTATGATTGCTGCTTGTTGGGATAACATTTAGGGAGAGCGTTTCAGAGAATCACCTGATCTTCCCTGACAGGTTTACACTACAAAGGTCTGAAAGCATGATGACGGTTATGAGTTTAGCTCTCTTGGGCTACCCACACTGTCACATGCCACTGTGCAAATCATCGTGTGTTTTAAATCTCCTCCCCTCCAGAACTCATTCTCATTCTTGCATTGAATTTGTTACTCCAACTCTACTTCTTACCCCAGAGTCTAAGAACATTGGTTTTTGATAATCAGAGCAGAATTTGGGCACAATGTGCACACACACAGTAGCACAATCTGTGGCTAACTGGTTCACTGCTCAGCGGACGTCTTTACAGCCCATCATCGAGAGGGGATTAATCTTGATTTGTGACAAATGAACACTTTTAGTGGTGCTTTAGTTATTTATGCACAGTTGATCAAATATTAATTCTCTCTCCATCTGTCTTTCCATTTGTTTTCTTTTTCTTTTCATCTCTCCCTAACTCCCAATTTATTTTCCCTCTTCTCCAATCACTGCTCTCATCCCTCCTCTTCTGTCTCCACCTCTGCCGCTCTGTGTCATATATCACCTCCATCTTTCTCTTTCTCCTGGCTTCTCTGTCACTCTTCTGCTCTGCTATCCCACTTTTTCGCCCCTCAGTGTGCCCAATCTGAACAGTGACCTGTTTGATCTTCAGCCGGCCTTCGTCCCCACTGTGCAGAGCACTCCTGCCATCTCCAACACCAACAGTGCCTGGGGAGGTATGTCACCTGCACACCCAGTCACACTGGAAGCCATTCACACACTCTTGGATTTACACTTATATGAAGGTAGCAGCAGGGTATATCAGGTAGCTGCCTTCATGGAATTGTACACCCGTCCATCCATCCATCTGTTTCACTTTTTATGAAAGTCTACCCACAGTCATCAACCCCATTTCTTGAGAAACTAGTGGTTTGTGACCTAGATGCTGAAATGGATAAAAGCAAGTTTAGAGTGCAGTTGTTTTCCCATTCAGCATCCTGTATCTTCTAATAGAAAGTAATGAAACTGTAGGTTTTCACACTCAGCAGCTAACTAAACTATTCAAAAGAAATGCCACCTGAGATCCAACCTCTGCCTCCTCCTTTTCTGGTTTGTCAGTGTGGAAAATGTTGCTGCAGCAGAAAAGCTAAGTGCCGTTGCAGACTTTGACATATTTGTTGTGCTGTAGATTTCGCTCTACACGTTTTCTGAAAGAAGAAAGCTTATTTCAGCTCCCTATCAGCTCTCTCAAATCAAAGTGCTGCACAAAGACGCATCTCGAAGCTCTGGTACTGTGGAGTATTAAGGGCTTTATGTCACAGGATTACAGTGAAGCCATTTAGAAAGAGTTTGACCAGATTTCACAGTCAGAGCTGCTACTTAGCATAGTGTGAATGTCGCTATCGGTGACTCTGACATGAGAGCAAAGATTAAAATCCTCTGTTCAAAGGATGCTTGCTTCAATAAATGTCCAAAGCTGGAAAGTAAATGTGGAAAACGGGTCAAATTATCAGTGAGGGAGTCAGCTGAGGGTGCATTTGATTGTCAAAGGAGTGCTCGAAAAGTGGGTCTGTTAATCTGCTTTCTGGAGGAGAAAGCTGCAGAACAGATGTTGAGGCCGTTTGCATGGTGTTGAAGTGTAATATGTTAATTAGAGAGCATCAGAGAAGCTGGTTGCTGGATTTTGTTACCTTAAGTAATATGAGCTGTTTATACTGGTACATGTATGTTTCTGATCCAACTCCCAGCTAAAGCACATCATTCATTCATAACTTTGTAGGTATGATGATTATTTACTCAAAATGTTCAGAAATACTCAACCAAAGAACACAAAGGCCTGCTGCTTGTTGGATAAATTGCATTAGAAAGGGGATTTTATACTATTAAAGAATAACTGTTTATTCTAAGTCTTCAGCCTCTAACAACGATGAAGAAAACAAATAAAAAGAAACAAGAATCAAAATGTGCATCACTGGGTTTCCTTATGCATGGGCTTAACTCTCGTGCAAAGCCTGACGCTCCCAGGAGCTTGTACAGAATCTTGCGTTACTAAGCAACAACAATAAAAATACACAGAGGACTGCAATGTTCATGTTACTAATCTAATGCGATTAGTTTAGCAGGAGGTGGTGGAATCCTTGCAGAAATCCATGACATTTGGTCCCCACAAAATCAGCTTGTATGCGTCTACAACAGTGTCCTTTGTGAAATTATGCCAAATAAAAGTGCTCCAGCTGCTATCTCATGCAGTGTAAATGGCGCAAACATGGCCTTAATCAGTCATATTTAACTGCATTCCTCAGGACTGGAGAGCCAGCCTCTACAGCAGACCACCCCAGCCATGACCGTAGATTTCGATGCTGTGTTTGGGAATAAGACCGCACCCAGTAACAACGGCCCGCAACCTGCAGCCGGTAAAGCCCTCTCTGCTTGACTGCCCGGACAGAGCCAGACTGAAAACTAAAACCTTTTGGCTTTGCTGGCAGTGCAAGCACAGCGTTTAACTAACCCTCTGATTAGTTTTAACCACCTGTGGTTATTTTTGCAACTTGCTGGGCATTCGTTGCTTTCTAACTCCAACACATAGCTCAATTTTTTGCTTTCTTACAATGACAGAAAACTAATTCTGCCACAGAAGCTTCAACCTTGGTGGGTGGACATCAGCAAACTTCAAATTCTGTTGATTTCTTTCTTTTTTTTTCTTCTTCTCCTAAAGACCCTAAAAACTAACTTTGGAATCAACAGTTTATGGTGCATAAAGTCATTGTAACATCTCTTTATTGTGCAGGAAACGAAGTATCAACAAATCCAATATGTTTGAGGACATGGGTTTTCTGGGCCTTTAATGTTAAATTCTTATTCTTTTTGCTTGAACTGGTCTCTACTCTCATCTACCAGTATTCCTTCCCAGAGCGACAAATATACACAGTGTATTTATTTATTTATGTTTTAAATAACCAGCCAGTGGAAGATTGTTGAAAAACCTGGTTAATTCCATTTATATTATATATTTTCTACAGCAAATTTTTTCCATCCATTAACTTCCTCTTATCCATAATCGGGTCACGGGGGAAACAGCTTAAGCAGAGAGGTCCAGACCTCCCTCTCCTAACTACCTCCACCAAGTCGCTCCCAGGCCAGCCGAGAGATGCAGGGCCCGAACTACCACCAGATCTCCTAAAGCTGCTATTTAGGGATAGTGGGTAGCGGGAGGGGCGTTCCCCCGCAAAGAACGCAATCTTCCACCTTGCTAAACCCGCTATCCCACCTGCGCTACCCGCTACATCAGGGGTCTCAAACTGATCCGTGAAAGGGCCGCATGGCTGCAGGTTTTTGTTCCAACCATGCAGAAACACAGCTGACTTGTTTAATTCAATCAACTGAACTGGTTTAGACCTTTCGTGAAGACAACTAGTTGATTGACTAAAACAAGTCAGCTGTGCTGCTGCATGGTTGGACGTGCTCTTGTACGCGCCGACGTGCGGGTAGCGGGTGGTCTGACCACCCGCAACTCTAAACACGCGATCGCAAGATACAGAGTTTGCGGAGAGGGCAAAAGACACGCCCATCGCCACACCTATAATGTAAGTAAGGGAGTCGGCATAACGGGTAGCGGCTTTAGCGAGCGGAAAATTGCATTAGCGGTTAGCGGAGTTTCCTAACCATCCTAACCAGATGCCCAAACTACCTGAACTGGCTCATCTCAGTGTGGAGGAGCAGCCGCTCTACTGCGTCTCTCCCGGGTGACTGAATTTCTCAGGGAGAGTCCAGTCACCCTGCAGGGGAAACTTATTTCAGCCGTTGTGCCCACAATCTCATTCTTTCTTTCAATTTTTTTTTAAATAGCTTAAAATGGATGTTTTGCTAATATTATCAATTATGAAATAATCCTGAAGGAGATGTTTGCCACTTATGCAGTTGACTTATGTGAATCTTGTTCTTGAATGGAGGAGTCAGTGTTGTGGAATCCTTTCTCTTACTGCCTCAGCTTCTTCTGTTGTTGTGTCCTTTCTGGTGCGGTAACTTTATAGACTGATGCAGGTCTTGGACTTTGGCTTTTAGCTCTCTTACGAGCTTACTTTCTCTTAACCTCTCAGTAAATGATGTGATCAGTCTCTGTGCCTCTCCATCTTTTTGAGTCCTGAGTTGATCCTGCAAAGCTAATAGTTTCAAGGCATTTGAAATTTCAGTCGACTTATCTGGCCCTCCAAAGACAGCACTTGAGATAAGAGTGACCTATAAAGGTCATCTAAAGGCTGTACTGATCATAAAGGGAGAGGAAAGCACAGAAAGTTGAATTTCTTGTAAATTCAAGATTTAGTGGAGATTCTTGTCAAAAAAAACAGCAACATGTTAAGCCACAGTTGCTCTGTTGCACAGGAAAAGAGTATTTGCTACAATACTTTTGTACTTTGGTTTTGTCTTTTTTTTGGAAGTGTATCTTCCAGAGTTGGATCACTAATCATGAGTGTGGAGGAATGTTTATGGTAACATTTCTATAATAATATCTGAAGGTAATCTAAAAACTAGGTGGCCATTCAGAGCTACTGTTATCTGGCTTTCTCACTGGTGTTTAATTTTTTGTTTTGTTTTTAAACCCAGTCAGTCTCTTCGGCTCTGCTCAGATTTAACAGTTGGAGGCTCCAGTGTGCAGCCTGAGCTTCCGCCTTTTAAAAGACTTTCTATTATTAGAGCTTGTGTTGAAGCTGCCATTCCAACTACCAGTACACCATCTGGGACGCGGGCAGCATCTCACAAAAATCCCATGTGTGTATTCAGCTACTGTATGTGTTTTCTTTTATGTGTTCACCCATGAGTTATCTTTCTATTTATATGCAGCCACATTCGCATGTATGTTTGGAATCGTGTGTGCTTATGTCCACGTCTGTTTGCACTTTTTTTCCCCCCATCCCATCTGTCTTTTTCTGCTCATCAGCTTTTTGTTGTTGTTTACCCCATACCTATCTTCCTCCTCCCCCCTCTATTTAATCTCCTTCTGTCTTTGCCTCGTCGTCTCCTCATCACACTTCACAAGGCAAGAATCACCCAGGCAACTCCTTTCCATCTGTTCTCCTTTGTACTCCTCCTCATCACATTCCCAATTAAGACCTTTCTTTTTCTCTGTCCTCTACATGTCTGCATTTTGTTTTTTCACTTACATTTCACTTTTAGTAATTGTAGATTTTGCCCTTTTTTATTTATAATTAATTTCTGTGTATCTTCTTAAAGCGTGTAACTAAGCACAAAAAGTCAGGAAATTTATTTGGTTGTTTATTTCTTAGTTGTTATATTGCTTCTTGGCAATAAATTGTTTATGGTTGGAAACCCAGCCTATTTCCCTTTTAGTTGGTGCCATGCTTGTAAGGAACATGTCAGACATTAGAAAGCTTTTTTTCATTTTAATCCCTTCTTCGATGGCAGTCTTCTCCACATAATTGAATAATAGGAAGTGAATCAAAATAAATACCTATGGTAAATAAAGCATATGGAAGAGGGGAAAAGAATCAATTTTGTGTATTCCCCACAAAACACTGGTACACTTTTTGGTTTTTCTTTTTGTTTCTAATCTAAATACACATATCTTGTGAATCAATTCTTACAAATTGAGTCTAAAAAGTGTTTTTCTGAAATCTGTAGAAGCGTACATCCATATCTTGTTCTTAGTTAAAGCTCTGTGATAAAAACCAATCTGTTACTAGCTGTTGTGCACAAAACAGAAGTTCATAGGGTGTGATACTGAGTTTCCTGATCATGTTATGAGAGTTTGGTTTCAAGATATTCTCATGGAAGTATATTCAGACTGAACATATTTAAACCCAGTGCTGTTGAAGGCTGTGCATATTCATACCGTTATGCTGCCTCCGCCTGTTTTATGGATGATTATCTCTGCTATGGATAATGGGCCATTCAAAGTTTCCTTCACTTCACTTCCTCCCCGCCATCCAGGCAAAAGAGGATTTTAGTTTCTGTTCAAAGAATACTGTCCCTGAACAAGTCTTTTGATACAATTTTTCCACCACCACAGAATGTCCTAAACCTGTTGATTTGGTCTCTCCAAAGGCTCTAGTTCTCTGCTCGATTTAATTTTTGCATGTTAGTTCATATCTGCAGTTTATATGTTAGCACATACTTTTTATTTTTATTTTATTTATTTTACTCTTTTATTTTACTCATATGTTCAGCACTGTGGACAGTGGTTGCTGTTTTTTTTTTTTTTTTTTAAGTTCTAAATAATGTTGGCTGGCTTGGCTTGGCTGAAAAGCCCACTTGTTGCCCACAAAATAGTTCTTGGGTAAATTTTATTGATATATGTGTGAGAGAGGTGCATTTTTTTTTTAGAAAAGTGAGTGAACTGCATAACATAGACTAACATAGTCTTTAATACATGTTCAGCACATCAGTGTTGCTGCTTATCTTGAGAAAGTAGAAAGGAACACAGAAAGGCGAGGACCGTTTCTGTAAACTACAACCTGTCGGAGCGTTAAAGAATTTACTTCTTCCTTCTCATTTGATTTTAAGCTATATTTATTGGTACATCCTAACTGACACTGATATCATATTGCTCCCAGTTCAATACAACTCTCTGTGCTTGATTGTCACATCTGTCTTTTCCTCCAACCGACTCCATCCATCTCTGCTTTCTTCTTCCTCTCGCTGCCCTGCAGTGTTTGTGATCTACTGAGAGCTCGTTTCACCCCTTTTCTTACTATCTTGGTTCACTTTAAATCACTGGGGCTCGACTGTGGAGGTTTAAAGAACAACAAAAGAACCAAAGGAAAAAAATCCCCCATTTTACAGAATTGTTTCATCACAGTGACGACAATGGGAGAGAAATTAGTCAAGAGAATTAAAGTTAGTGGGCTGAACACTGTTTCTCTCCTCCTCATCCCCCGCCTTCATCCCAGCTTTGTTTTTCTTTCTTCATTTTCCTTCAACTTTTATTGATTTCCTTCTTGTCTTCTTTCCTTCTTTTTTCCCTGTATGTTTTCCCTCCTCTCCCTCCTTTTTTCTCATCTGCTAAGCTAGCAGGAAAAGTGTTTTCTGAATCTCTTGTGTCAGCACTGCTGTCAGACTTGCACACCACTTCCTAACTAAATACCATATTGTACCTCCCTCTTTTTTTTCTACCATTGGTTGCCTCTGTGTTTTCTCCTTTTTCTCTTCCTCCTCCTCTTCCTCATAGATGTTGAGAAGACCTACTGTACATTTACAGCAGAACAGCTTTGTTTCTTTTCTGCTTTGTTCACCTCTTCAGGACTTCTTAAAACCCCTTTGCATGACTTGAATTCCCATTAATTTGTAACAGCATAAAAACATTAACGTTATGTCAAGCGTTTTCTCTTTCAATCCCCCTGTGTTTCCTTTTTTTTTTATACTTTATTTTACTCATTTTGAACAATCCCTGAATCGAGTTTGTACAGACACACACACACAGTCACACCTTCAGGTCTCTACAAGCAGAGTAGTAACAGCCCCATTAGCTGGATGAGTGCCGACATGGGGAGTTGCTACTGCTGGCTCTCACACACGCACACGAACGCAGGAAATTACTCTGCCATTTGCACCTACCAGCCCCGAACGAACACAGTTTTCACACACTCGCACAGAAACACGCACATGTTCAAAATGAATCGCTGCGGAGAGTCGGAGTGTGAACATGACATCTACGAACAGATAAATCAATCACCTAGAAGAGGTGCTACAGGCTGCTGCGTCAGGGATTATGTGCCGCTGTGTGATTTGTAAAAGATGAGTCGAATATGCTTTAAACAAGAATGTCTGCCCATGGATGTACCGGCTAAATCCAGGTCAGAATGAATTTAATTAACAGAGTCAAATAGTCAAATTGGAGTTTATATTAAGGAGGTACATCTAAGCAATCTTCTTTGATCAAAACTGTCCTCCTTAATTAATAGGATCCAAGCATGAGTCGACATATTTGGGAAGTTGGAAAAACTAGTTTAAAACTTGGATCAGCTCTCATTAGATTCTTTTCTGAAAACTTTTTGCCTTTGGTCTGAAGACTTGGTTGTATTTTTATCTTTTCATTCACTTCCTTTTCCTTGAGCATCAGCTCTAGCAGAATACTCTCCAGTGATCATCTTCGAAAATAAGCTTGTCTTTTCCAACATCTTAAAGGAGCCGTATGTAAGAGATCTAATAAAACGAATCATAAAATGACCCTGATATGTCAACAGACATTTAAAAATCATGTTCATTTCAAATACTTATGTCACTGACAACAGCACTCAAGCCAGGATATTCCCGTTTAAAAAGAGGAGTTGCAGCCCTCAACTGATGTTGATGTTGTCATTTTTTGTTTTGGCCTGAAGCGCCACCCTCCACCTATCTCCCAATCACGAAGTCAGTAGTGTTTCGGCATCCGGGTTGCCAGCTCGGCTCTAATTATCGCAGCAGCCGCTACGAACGTGTTGGATGAAAAAATGTCTAGCTTTCCAAAACCTAAAAGACCTCGTTATGAATCCGAGTTACGTCGTGACAAGGTCCGAAATAAAACAAGGATTTGTATAGGAGATGCTTTTGATAGATAGAGACGGCTGAAAGCGGAGAAGAATTTGAAGACAGACGCCAACGTTGCTGATTTTCTCCTGGACAGGTAAGATTCATAGCTAAATGTTTGGCTAATGCTAACTTACTTGGACAAGGTAACAGTGGTACCTCTACTTACGAACGCCTCTACATACGAAACTTTCAGGTTACGAAATGCCTCAACGGGAAAATATTTCCTCTAGTTACGAAAGATCAAAGAAAGAAAAGATCTTTCATAAAGCATTAAATATAATTAACAGAAAATAAACTTACTGTGTAGGACTCGTTGCTTGCCATGACAGCCTACGTTCCTGCTGCATTCTGTAGCCGACCTGGCAACCTCTGGTCGGGGAGGAGGGGGAGGGTACACGCCGCTCAATAGTAATTTGAAAGTGACTGCAGTACCAGTTTTGGACATAATCTTACACACGGCTCCTTTAAACTAATACTAAATATGTTACTTTGGTTTCACAAAGAAAGATGGAAGTCTTTAACTCTTTAATATACTTTAACATTTTTTGTTTAAAACAACAACATTGTTACTAGTCAAAAATTTTACTAAAGATACCTATAGTGATACTCGAAACTACTAAATTAGCCAAAAATATTTATCATTATTATTATTATTATTTTTTTAAATGTTTGTCACTTAGTAGTTGCTGATATCCAAAAAGCCATTATGACTTGTCTGAATTGTTGGCAGTTGCTCATGTGAGGCTTCCTGGTGGATGTTTCTCCTACAAATCAGTTTACCAGAGCTGGCACCGGCACTGGCACAGGTGATGGGGATTGCTGTTGTGGATTAGATGGAAATAGATGAGCCATCTCTGCGTTTCCTGCTTACAGCTTTGCAGTTATCTTTGGATCTTTTTCATGCAATGAGACAGAATAGATTTATAGTCAATATATTGATTTAAAAAGGATAGTGGGCCAAGCAAGGCAGGGATATTCTGCACCTGCATACCCTTACATACACAGAACCACCATTCTTGAAACAAGTGCAACTCGCTCCCGAACCCTTGGGTTTTTGATAACTAAATATTACCAAACTCTGACTGAAACTGGTCAAAACAGAAGCTCCTAACGTCTGACGTTACAAGACCTGTCTGCAAAATGCATCTCAAAAACAAGCAACATTATTGCATGTACAAGCAAACAGAACATGGCAGAATAAAAGTTTTGGTTTTCATCAATTTGTGGTTAAAACGGAGCATATCTTTGAAAGGGAAGATGTAGCCCAGTTAAACAGAATTTTTAATTATCTCTAGTTACAATTCAATGATTATTTGAGGCTGAAATGATCTCTGTTTGTTATTCAGTCGCTGATTTCTAGATTGAAAAACCATATGAACAGCATCCTGATTTGGTTTTTCTTGTGGTGGAATAATGTTGTAGCTATCTAATTGTTTGAACAATGAAGTGTTCAGGTGCTAATGTAATCAGTAGGTTAGTTAATGTTTGCAGTTTGCCTAAAAACAGGCAAATAGTGATGAATGTCTTCAATTGCGCTTCTACAGAAAATCGCTTTTCCTTTTAACATTTAGAGAAAACCAAAGATTCGCAGTACTAATGAGCAATCACTGCTCAGAGGAGGGATTTAGCAAACAGACGGGTCTGCAGCTTTTCAGAAAAGAAAAAAAAATCTGTTTTGCTTTTCTCTCTGCTTCCTTGTCTATTTATAAATCTTCCACCTTCTAATGTCTGTTCAGGTTTGGAAACAGTCTTATCAGGAATGCACAACTTTTCTCAGCTTGTTAACATGTATGAGTGGATGTCTCCTCCAGGTTTTGATGCTCTGGGAGACCTGTTAAAGCCTACAGTTCCCACACACACCGCACCACCTCCTCCTCCTACTCAAATGGCCATCCATCCTGGAGGGAAGCTGTTAGCCAATGACCTCGACTCTTCTCTGGCCAACCTTGTGGGCAGTGAGTGCCGATGCATGCGAATGTGTCAACTCTGATTTTATAAAATAAAAAAAGTTGGTCCATCTCTGCAGCATAATTTCACTGTTGGAACAGTTATATAACTTAACACATGCTTTTACAGGTATCGCTCACACGTATAAAGCTTACCTTTTTTTAAAAAAAAAAAGAAAACTTATGATAATGAAAATTAAAACGTTGATCATTAATTTGCATAATTTTTAAACTCCTTTCATGAAAAGCTTTGATTAAATGCAGCTGAATGTTAACAAAGTCTGAAATGATCAAAGATTATTAGAAAACAAAGTAAAGTTAAATACCTTAATTTCAGTGTTTCATTTAGGCTTTTTAGCAATAATTACTCAGTTTTATTACTCTGCTCCTTTTCAGATCTGCAGTTTGGTGGGAACCCTTCCAAGAAGTAAGTTGCTTGACTTATAAAAATGCATTTCTAAGTTGCTCCTGTGGTTATGCAAGTTATGATATATTCACAAAATAAATCCTCCAGCTAACTGTACAGAAGTCAGAATCCCTGACAACAGCAGAGATCACTTTTCTTTTGAGGTGTTTCATCTGCATACGTTTGTGAACGTCCCTTTGTAGACTGTTCATGCGGAAAGGCACAATCTCATCCATATTTGTGCAGCACTGTTTTTTTTTCTCTAACACATCACTTATGTTTTGCAATAAACTGTGCTCAGATTTATTGAGTTCAAGTGTTATAAATAAATTAAAAAGGAAAAAAAACACCTCCTGACAGCAGTCTTGTTTGCTTCTGTTTCTCCATTACAGGCCAGAGATGCAGTGGAACCAGCCTGGAGAGAAGAAGCTGACCGGTGGTCAAAACTGGCAAAATAAGACCATGTCAACCACACAGTGGAGCCCTGCACCCATGGCCCCTCAGCCCATGCCTGTACCACACGTGGTAAGAAGGCTCAAACACACTCTGGACACAGAGAATCACAGATACTCTCATGTTTCCAGGAGAATCCATCAGGGTGTCTGCAAGTCTCGAGAGCCTTGGTTAATTTCTTGTCTTTAATTTTTTTTTTTTTTTTGGCTTAATTCCTTTTAGCACTTTGCTTTCACGGCTGTTTGTACCAATGGAATAAAACACTGCATAAAAGGCAAAAACTACGACTAAAGTTGTTTTCACCCTGCCAAGTATTTGGATCGGCCCAAAGTAGTTTTGGTCACTTGGGTCAGTGTAAACACAACACCCACTCTGCACACCATAATGGCTGAAGAGGGGGTCTCGGTACAGTTGTTGGCGAACTCTGGTGTGGTTTGTTTGTTTATGTGAAAGCTCCACAACCTCACACCGACCCAGCTACGGGGTCTGCAACACATTTGAGATGAAGTGCCTTTCTTTTCAGATGCACTGCTAGACGGTGCATTGTCTGTTTAGAAGGAGCTCTAAACATGCCAAGAGAAAGTAGCTCTACCAGTCATGGACAAATGACCTTCAGCCACATCGTTTAAAAGCCGCTTGGCTCGTCTAAATAATATAGAAAGAAAATGGCCAGTTCTGGGTCCATGCTTTCCAGCTCTTTGCTTCAGGCCAGTTGTCATGGAAACATGAGGATCTGCCAAGACTGCTATTGACCAATTGACTGTCACGCGTGACAGTGGTGGTGCGGCGTTCGGGCTAGAATGAAAACAACATATGTACACAAATAAAAAATGATACCATGTAGTCTAGTGCAGACTGACATGTGGAGACGGCCTTAGTGTGGTTGCAGGCATTACAGAGAAGTGTAAGAGTTGCTCTTTGATGCAGTGAAGGAGATCCATTGTGAGATGTTTTTTTGTTTTTGTTTTTTTGAAGGAGCAATCAGAATTTTATAATGCCTCTCAGCATCATTAGTGAGATTTCCATTACTGGTACCTGGTCACACAGATTGCATGCACTCGCATCTTTTTCTGCATTTTTCTTTTCTCCACAGAGAGATTTAGATAATTGTTTGTTTTTTCTTTTCTCATTTTTCTTCTCTTTTTGTAAAAAGAAGCTTATTGCATGATAGTACTTGTTCCTTTTTTTTTTATACTGTTTTGACCACGCTTAAGTCCCAACTGTCACTGATGTAGGATTTCAGAAAACATGTCCATGAGGTAGCCTTTAAGAAAATTCACTAAGAAAGCTCTGACAGTGGAGGTTTGAGTCTATTTGACATTTTTTTCTTTAGTTATAGTGAGAATTGAATTTAATGTGAAGTGTTTGTTCTTGCTTCTTAGATGAAAGCAACAATTCCACATTTTGGGGAAATTTTCCTTACTAAACAGACAATTAAGACCATGATCGAAAATCTACCTCCTGCTCACGTGTGGTCACCTGAAGTTACTACAATAGCCCAAAACAAAAGGAAATACCTTGTGGTTTGTTTCAAAGTAACAAAATCCACCTAGCACCAGTTCTAGGAAGCTCACTAATAAACAATATGTACTGTATTTTCAGTAAAAGTTCACTAAAAGTTTGGAAATACTTTGACCTTTCTGCCAGTATTAGAGGACAAAGTAGTTTAAATGTTATGAATGGATTTTTGTGATTAGACTGACATTACTGTGGCTAATGGAAACTTGCAGACACTTTGCTTGGATATAAAATATTGTGGAAACTATTGCAGAATGCTGAATGCTCTTTCCGTTTGTGCATGCCAGAGTGCTGGTGTTTGTTGTGTACAGATGAAACTAGTGTTGCATGTGGACACGTGAACTTGTTTCAGGATAAAGCTGCTTGTGCATACTGTGAGTCTGTGCTGATCCTGGCAGCTCCTGATTTTCCTCATGATCTCTGCACTGCAATTTCTGGCTGACGAAGACAAACTGTCACTAACCCTCTACTTCCTCTCTTATTTTCCTCTCCTGTTGATCCTTCCTTTCTGTCCTCCTTCACTGTCCTTTTCACCCCTGTTGTCATTCCCTCTAATCTCTACTTCCTGCTATTTTGTACTGTCATCCACTCGTTTTCCTTCCCTCCTTCTTGGCTTGTGATCTGCTTCATGGCAAATCTGTTGTCATGTGCTCATCCTGTTTTCGCCATGCTGCCTTTGACATCTCCATACTGGCTTCGGTGACCCCTTATTCTTCTATTTTTTTTTCTTTGTCCTTTGCTTGCGTTGTGGTTCTAACTTTCATGTCACTTTTCTTTGCCATTTCTGCACACTTGACTGGACATTTTACTTCCTGCTTCCTTGAAATCTCTCCCTTTCACTGCCTTTTTCTCATTCTTCCCATCTTTTTTCCCCTTTTCATTTTGCTACTCTGATCCTCCTCTTTCACAACATCCCTCTTTCATTGTATAACTCTTTTCTTTCCACTTCACTCTCATTACCTCGCCTTCATCTCTGCTCGGTCACACCTTGTTGCATCCCTGTTTCACTATGCTACACTCATTTTCTTGGATTCTCAATGTAACTTTTATTCTCTGATCTTCCTCTCTTACCTCTCCGTTCTTTCTTTCTTTCTTTCTTCTTGTCTACTTCCCACCTCTGTTTCGTTCTGTCCTTTGTCCCTTTTTCCTGTTGCGTCCTGATGCAGAATGGAATGTTCTATACTAGTTATGTAAGTACTTATCTCTGTTTAGTAAGACAAGTCTTAACGAGCTGCTCAGAAATGTCTGCCCTGCTTATCTTCCTCTTCATCTTTTCCTCTGTCACTTCCTCTTTTTCTTGTGTTCCCTTGAGAACTTACTGAAAAAGAATTTGCTTCTGTTTTTGCACAAACTTCACAAATAACTTTCTCACATGAACTACAAGCTAATAGTTGGCTCTGGCTTATGACTCATTAAGTGAACTCCTGGATTTTACAGTAACATGAAACTTTTTTTTCTCATGTCATCTTGTTCAGCGACTCTAATTTTTATTATTGTGAAGAAATACCATGGAACAAATCCCCCAATGAACAACTGTTGCATCTTCTTGCAACAAACACAAGCCCCGGAGTATATTTAGTCTTTTATATCCTAGTCTGCTGGAAATACTGCAGTTGTGTTCAAAATAATTGCACTTTGTTTAAAAGAAGTGAGGAAGCTCAAAATCCTCATAATAGGTTTTATTTCCACACACACAAATGCATTGGGAACATTGCATATTTGATTCAAAATCAAAACATGAAGAATAAAAAATAGTGTGGAGTTCAGTTAGTGAGGTCATTTAGTTGTCAAACAGGTGACCCTTATTTAAAATGAAGACGGCAAATGTACATGCTGGTTAAAAGTGCATTTCTCTGAATATCCGAGTAAAATGGGTTGTTCCAGATATTGATCAGAATTGAAAATGTTGATTGGAGCAAGGAAAAAAACATAAAGCAGTGCAGATGGCTGCTCAGCTAAAATGATCTTAAATGCTTTAAAATGGCAGCCAAAACAAGGAAAGATGAGGAAAATTAGTATTCAAATGGATGGAAGGTTTAGCCAAAAATGACAGTCAGCCAATGATCAGTTTCTGGGTGATCAAAGATCTAAAGTTACCTGTGAATACTGTAACAGTTAGAAAGCCCACCAAGACATCCCTGCAAAGTCCTGTTGTTGGGGAAAAAACATCTACACATGCTGATGATGTTACAAAAACAACAGACCACTCTAAAACACTGAATTCAAGCCACAGTACATTGAAGACAGTGAAGCATGGTGGTGCAAGCATCATGATATGGGGATGTTTCTCATACTATGATGCTAAACGTATTTACTACAAACCAGGGATCATGGATCAGTTTGAATACATAAAAAAACTGGAAGAGGTCATGTTGTCTTGTGCCAAAGAGGAAATTCTCTTGAAATGAATGTTTCAACGAGACAACGACCCCAAACACAACAATAAACAAGCAGCATCTTGATTCAAGATTAACGTTATGGAGTGGCCAGCCCAATCCCAGGGCCTTTTTTCTTTGAACAGCCTGTAAAGTAATAACAGATTTGATCAGTTTTTCTTCATGTTTGATTTGGAATAGACTGTGTCCTGTTTTCCCCAATGCATTTGTCTTTGTAAATAAAAGTTATAAGGATTTTGAGCTTTACGCACTTTCTTTAAAGTGAGTAAATGCTATTACTTTGAACACATCTATACATCTAAAGTAGTTATATGTGCTATTAGTAGTTATGCATGTGATGACTGTTCCTTGAGCAAAACGAAGCAAAATGGTTTTTCTCTTTCTGATACAAGCTTAAAAAAAAAAAAAATAAAAGAGAGATCCATATGTAGCTTGAGCAGTAGCAGCCAGGTTAACTTGTTCAGTCACCATTTGGCAACACAAGCAGATGCAAAAGATGTATCAAGAACAGATGAAGCCTCCAGAGAGGAAATATTCAGGTAACGGCTCATTAGAGTTCCTGTCAGAGAAAATCTAGAATCTCAGGCCATGATTATGTAGGAAATATGGCAAACACAGGCCAGAGTGTAGACAGACGGGTGCCAAAGCAGCGTTGGTTGTCAGTCACGCATCCTGCATGATGAGTGACACATCTGAGATTCTGGCCAGATGGGTGAGAAGGTTGCAGCCGGCTCTGCTGGGTTCCTGACTGGCATTTTAAGTATGAGGCCAGAAAAACCTTTTCACTTATTTAAATGTCCCTCAGCCCTGCAGGAGCACCTAAGGCGTAGAAGCCAGAGACAGATAAAAATCTGAATAGACAGGTAGACATGCTTGGGGGAACAGATAAGATGCTAATCATAAGGAGGCTGGTGCAAACAGGTGACTGTGCATTGAAAACTGCACTGAAGACTGTTCACAAAGACTGGAGGAGAATCTCTAGTGGCACGTAACAATCCTAACTTTGTTCTTCTCTGTAGCATGTTGTCATGTTTAATTAAATGAAGAAGAAGAGAAAAACGACGCCTGCTACTATTTTGTACAACACACACCAATAAAAACTCAAAGACGAATGGTTTGCCAATTAAAGAGTGGTTAAAGTGGAGGTGATGGTAAAGTTGATTTAATCTACATGCAGGATTTAAAAAAAAAAAAATACTAAAACCACTTAACCATGGGTGTATTACTGAGTGGACGATAAATATGTCTGACAAATTCAAGTCCTTCAGCTGAATCGGGCTTTTCTCTGCCAGATAGAATGTTTGATCAACATTTATGTGCAAGAGATTGCTCTCCACTGACCAGAACTAGAAGCAGACACTGATGAATCACATTGATGACTTCCTGGAATTGGTTCACAGCTTCACCTGACCTGGTCTGAAACCTTTTTTTTTTTTTTCTTCCTCCTGCTTTTCTCCCCTTTTAAAGTGCATTTGAAGCTGAGATCTTAGTGTTTTTAAAAGCTTTGATGCGGTCTTTGCTTTAAAGTTTCGAAATGCTGTCGTCATCAAAGCCTCACATACTGTGGCAGACAAACCCATCAAATGAACTAATAAATTATCCTGTAAAGTTATAAACATCACAACATTGTATATCTTAGATTAAAGTTGTGTCATCAAAACACAGCCCGCAGCACTCTTTTCATTAAGATTACACGAGCAGAAAAGAGAATCTGTGAAATTTACCCTGAAGAAGTCAGTATTTGAAAACACATGGAGACCTGAATGGCTTTAATCTCAGCTGCCATGCACATGGACAGTTTGTAAATGCACATTTTATTACATTTTATTATGTTCCAGACTCCTCTTACACTGGAATTAGTTCACAATTATTTCGAATCCACAGTTCATAAAGAAAAGCAGAAAAGAGTCTTGGTGGGGTTTTTTTGTTTGTCAGTCCGTGATACGTCCTTGGATTTCTTCAGCATTCCTGCTGACTGTTTCCAACCTATACAAGGTTCTGTGAGGATGTAAATGAGCGCATTTAAAGGCATTTCATTGTGACTCAAAGCCTGCCTGAGATTTCCCCTTGTTTCGCTTGATTACGCTCTCGTTTTCTCTTTTTCCATCCTCTGTCATTGATTTCTTTGGTTTCTCAGTCACAGCTGCCATGATGTTCGCTGTACAAACCTGAACTAGCTTCGTGAGTTAGCCTCAGCTTACTGTTGATATGTGAGGAAGTGGTGTAAAGGTATGTGCAGCTGTCACAGCTGGCACATGTGTGCAGCTTGCCGTCCCGGTATTGAGCAGTTTCATAACACAGGTTTCTGTGGGCAGCAGGCCCAGGTGGCTCTGAGAGTTCAATCACAATTTATAAAAAATAATCAAATGTTTTATTATAAAACAACTGAAAGTGATATTTTATGATTGTTATATTTTGCCCATGCAAGCCTGAAATATCATTTTCTGTAAGACTTTTCCCATAATACTTGACTTTATAGAACAGCTAACTGCTGCGCTGAGTGGAAATATTGCTGTTTTAATTTCTGTTCGCTATTATTTTTACTTAAAAGTCCAGCTGGAGGTACTCCAGTATGGCAGAAGGGGAGTGGTTTTCTTACAGTAGGACTTATTGGGGCTTTATAAAGTCACGTTAAAATGCCACGGTCTCATTTACAGTGATGGATTACGTCTGTGAAGGCAGCAATGTGTTTCTGCAAGCTGCTTTTAATGGATTTTTGAAAAGAGTGGGGCTTGCGAGGGACCAGGCTGACCTGCAACAGATAAAACAGTCACACCCTCTGACCACAGCAGATACTGTGAAATTTTATGTGATGGGCTGGAAAGATATTCCCAGCCCCTGAGAATTTCAGGTCATTACTTGATAGGTTTGAGGGAGTCCTTTATTGTCTGTTCTTCCATAGATTTGAAAATTCTAAAAATAAAATCACTAAGTGATGTGTATGTATCAGGGACTACTGTTGTTCAAGAATTATGCTGTGCTGCATTTACCTATCTCATCTCACATACTAATTTTCCTTCAGGGTGTTTACTGGTGCTGTAATATACCACAGACACTCACTCCCACAAATTAGTGATTTGTTGGACAGAAATCTGCAGGTTTGTGTGGGTTGCAAACAATAGCTTTAAATTTCTCACCATAAGGGATTTTTAGATCTATTCAGGTGTAATTATTTGAAGAATCCACATAGCAGAGCCAAACAATCATATTTCACAGTGTGAATGCATCAAATTCCTTTGCTCCATCCTCCGCTGTTTTGCTCAGATCATATGCTAACCGTTCTAAAGATGCTCAACCCGACTTATTTTAGTCTATTCGTCAAGTTGCTGTATTGATATGAGACATGTACTGGATGCTGTTTGAAATCAGGTTAAAATAAGTTTTGAGCTGTCTGAGCTATCTGGTTATAACCTGTCATCTGCTTTTCTTGCAGGCTCCTGCTCCAGTGACTTTCCCCATGACCACACCACAAGTGCCTGTGTATGGAATGGTGAGTGTGGACAGGTACACGGACATAGTAATAGGTCTGTGTACCTTTGTTGTACCCCCTCTCACCCTACGTTCTCCATTCACTGCTTCCAGTTCATTCATGCCCATTTCTGGTGTTATGTCTTTTGGGGCTCAGTGACTAGCTAGTCATCACAAGTAAAGGCAAATAAATTTGCTTTGGAATACCTTCTTTAAACTCTTATCACAGGTGATTTGTTTTGGTATCTCTGTGTGTGCTGCCTTTCTCCAGGTCCCTCCCCAGATGGGTCAGATGAGTGGGGTACCTATGATGGCTCCACAGCCAATGATGTACAACCAGCCTGTTCTCAGACCCACCAACCCCTTCGCACCCATGCCAGGAGCCCAGGTAATTTATTCACATACCTGCACTATTATCAAACATCTGGATGTACAAATACACACAGAGTTTACATACTCTGAGAACTTTTTGATCTACTAATGATAAAGGGGGAAACCATAATTTTAAAAGTTAGTTGTTCGGTCATATAATCAGTAAGGGCTACCTGAGTACCATGAAAATTATATCCACTAGAGGGCAGCACCGGTCGAAACCAACACTGCTGCTGCATTTGGAGCTTTTCCAAGACGTGTAAACTTCTGCTTTAGAAAGCAACTATGCAAACTACTGATTAAACCCGAGGGCAAGGACAAAACAGGGGAGAATAAGGACATGCTTAAGCTCACAAGAAATTACAGGCTTTGTTACCATGACTCAGGCAAGGAACAGATCAGCACTGATGGCAATATGAGTGGTGATCCTGTTTACTTTGCCTGGAATAACTGAAGGAAGCCATAGCAGAGAAGGATGCGTGTCTGAAAAGCCCCAGAGGAATGTGCATCCATACATGTCATATTCCACAGTAGTTGAGTGGTCCTGATTAATGCTGACCTTATTGGCGGTTTCAAGGTCGCAGGCAAATCACAACAGTTGGATGAAAATCATGTCATGTCTTGTTTGAGTTGTGGCGCATTCCAGTGATCTCAGTCCTTAAATTGCAAGGTACACATCAAAGCTAATCAGAGGTAGTCATTTTCTGCATCTTGGACTTGTGTCAAAATCAAACATGTCATCACATATTATCACAAGTCTCTTACCTTGTCTCATAAAACTGTGTCGTTTCATGCTGTAATGGTGTCAGCAGGCAGTTAGAAGCATTGTTTGTTGGTTGTAATTGTATAACTGTAGAATCTTACCTTTTT